>CATQJL010000112.1:42362405-42952743 GCA_958299035.1 Cylicocyclus nassatus | reverse complement strand
AAGCAGTGGTATCAACGCAGAGTACTGAGCGTGCAAGATTATGTTTTTGCTACTTTCTTTGCGGTACCATTTGGTGCATACTGAGCCATCTACAAACGTCATCTGCATGTTCAAGTAGGCCAACCAACCGTTTCGAAGTTTCTCTCTTGTTAAACTTATGTACTTAGACTGTTGATTGAGTATTTTAAAACACTCGTCCATCTCGGACTGTGTTGTCGTGACAATGCAACAGTCGTCTATGTAACGACAGTACAGAAAGGTAGAGCACGAAGGAACGGATTACGATATAAGGTGCACAATACTAGCCTATGAAAGTCAAATAGCTGCGCGAAAGGCTTTGGAAGCGTCTTTCATTCTTACACGTGATCCCAAAATGAACAGCAAGAATGAACAGTTATCCATTACCGCTGATCTCATGCCGTATCTTCCAATTTGCGAGCTATAGATCGTCTGAGCGTATATAAGCAGTTATGTGACATACACACTGCTCATTCTTGTGTCACCACAGTCGAACGGGCTCGTCTAAAGCGGTTGCACACTGCAATATCGGTAATACACTGGTGAGTGAAAGTCATGGCGCAACCTCCTTCTTCCACACTAGATGAATCGAATATGAAAGTGGGAAGAGGTGTTTGGCGGTCAAGAGCAGACATCCTTGTGACTGACACCTTTCAGGCCTCTGATGACGGCGTGTAGCCGAAACGTAAGGCAATAAAGTGTATTACTATAAAAAACCTGTACGGCACAGAACAAATACTGAAGTTATCTTTCAAATGCCCAGGTTTCAAGATAAAAGGACTTTCAAGATAATCTCAAATGTAAAGCCGAACCTGTCCTTATTGGTGCGTGAAGCGTTAGCGCTCCGCCAAAAGGTTGTGGTCACCCGTCAGCAGCTCACATTCCTCAAGAGATGCTTGTCGACTAAAACGCTTCCACATTTTATCACGAACAAAAAATTGGGAACAACATGCGGCTTATCAGAAGATCACCCAAGAGTGCGTGGACTGTACATGAACATCCTCAAGATAGTGGTCAAAGAGAAGCAACGCGTGCTATATTCCAATCTTCTGAAATGCGAAGCAAAAGAAAATTCCTGTCGTCGATTTTTGAGTGATACTGAATGGAAGAGGATTGAAAGCGAGTCAAAGCAGATTTGCACCTCTTTGCGGTCTAACATCAAAACCTCGCTTTGTAAGAAATTCGAGAGACTCTCGAGTGAAGGTAGGCAGAGTTTGGCGATGACGAAAGACCACCAGTTGTTAACCAGTTCAGTGGTGCAACAGAACACCTTATCAAACCAAAGAACGGCTAGAGTCACGGTACTAGGTAACGCTCAGATCTCGTCTAATGCCATTGATTTTCTGAGCTTAGGACCTTCCTTTGCACCTACACAAAACATCAACGCGAAAACCTACCGCAATGTTTTGGGTTCGTTGCAACGCTTGAGAGATCAGCTCCGAGTAAAGCTAAGGCATGATAGTCAAACACAACCCATGCAACCCGCTGATAATCCTAGTAGAAGAATGTTACCAACTGTGCCATTTCCATCCTCCTTTTACAAAGAACCAGAGCCTTGCATAGTTGCGGATACCAAGTTTCGAATTTTATCACTGGGAATTTTGAATGTTCTCAATGAAAATAGAAACATCAAAACGTTTAACTTAACGCGCGCACAACAACAAGGCTTTAACGAGTTGAGGGAGCTAACAACAAATGGCACTATCCGGCTTTCAGTGAGTGACAAAGGGGGAGAATTTGTCGTTATGCCCCAAACCCTTGATCGCGAAATCGTTGAGCTACACCTATCAGATCAGACCATCTACAGAACCGCTAGTGAAAAAGAGTTTCTTTCACAAGGCAAACGGTTGAATCACATATGGACGGTAGTAGGGAAGGAAGCGGGTCTGCACGAAAAGTTTCTTAGTCGGCTCAAATTAGAAACACCATCATGTCCTGTTTTCTATAGCTTAATAAAAACGCACAAACTTTCTTTGACGGATATGCATTCAATGACCGCTGAGACCTACAAAATAAGACCTATTATCAGCTGCACCAATGGACCAACGGATCGAATCTCCTGGTTCCTCAACAAAATCGTCAGCCAACTGCTGAACAAAGTACCGGCACACCTGACCAACACAAACCACTTCCTTGAGCTTCTGCGGCAAACGAAATTTAGTCAAGCCTGCACATTTGAGTCATTTGATGTCAATTCATTGTATACAAACGTAGCCAATGAAGATGCCTTGCAAGCACTATTCGAGATGTTAGATGAACACATCAGATCTATGTCGACGTATGGTCTTAGCAAGGCACGCATCATGACACTAATCAAGGAATGTTTGTGTTGCAATATTTTTAGATGGTCAGGACGGTATTACGCACAAGTACGAGGTTTGTCGATGGGTCAACGATTGGCACCCGTTTTAGCCATTTGCTTCATGAGCAAGGTAGAACGCCCAGTGTTACTCAGAGACCCACTTATGTACTGTCGTTACATAGACGACTGTTGCATTGTCACGACAACACAGTCCGAGATGGACGAGTGTTTTAAAATACTCAATCAACAGTCTAAGTACATAAGTTTAACAAGAGAGAAACCTCGAAACGGTTGGTTGGCCTACTTGAACATGCAGATGACGTTTGTAGATGGCTCAGTATGCACCAAATGGTACCGCAAAGAAAGTAGCAAAAACATAATCTTGCACGCTCAATCCGCTCACCCACTAGCCGTTAAACGTGCCGTAATTCGCAATATGTTGAAAACGGCAGCGAAGAGCAGTACTGGTGAGATTGAGAAGCATGAATCACTAAAACTGGCGGCCGATATAATATTATCCAATGGTTATACAACACGACCCAGACGAAACAAAAAGGCAACAGCGCAACTAAAAGATCAGGTCACCAACAAGGTACCTTTATGCCTGCCCTTTATCTCTGAAAAAGTCACTATGGCGATCAAGCGATGCCTGATACAAGCAAATCTCGAGGATGACGTTATTCTAGTAAATATTCCTCGCGACAACATAAAGAAACAACTAGTCCGCAATAGACTATACGACAAAGCTTGTAACTTACGAGATTGCGCGATCTGCCCATACGGAAAAATCGGAGACTGCACAAAATGTGGTGTCGTTTACGAAATCCATTGTTTGAAATGTTCCGCCAATTACATTGGTGAGACCGGCCGACCATTGGGCGTACGTTTGAATGAACATCTAACTGGCAAAAGAAAACAGAGCATGATGAGCCCACTAGGTAAACACAGAAAGGTAGAGCACGAAGGAACGGATTACGATATAAGGTGCACAATACTAGCCTATGAAAGTCAAATAGCTGCGCGAAAGGCTTTGGAAGCGTCTTTCATTCTTACACGTGATCCCAAAATGAACAGCAAGAATGAACAGTTATCCATTACCGCTGATCTCATGCCGTATCTTCCATTTTGCGAGCTATAGATCGTCTGAGCGTATATAAGCAGTTATGTGACATACACACTGCTCATTCTTGTGTCACCACAGTCGAACGGGCTCGTCTAAAGCGGTTGCACACTGCAATATCGGTAATACACTGGTGAGTGAAAGTCATGGCCCAACCTCCTTCTTCCACACTAGATGAATCGAATATGAAAGTGGGAAGAGGTGTTTGGCGGTCAAGAGCAGACATCCTTGTGACTGACACCTTTCAGGCCTCTGATGACGGCGTGTAGCCGAAACGTAAGGCAATAAAGTGTATTACTATAAAAAACCTGTACGGCACAGAACAAATACTGAAGATTACATGAATATTCTCTGTGCGCTAAACTGCACATGTAATGATCTTTCATTCTTTATCCGTAGAGATAGATAAAGATCTAAACTCTCGAGAAAACAAGCATTTTTGCACCGACTTGGTCCAGAGCCATTTCGAGCTATTAAAATAAAGTAAAGTTTCCTTTTTCACAATTTATCAAGTTCAGCACATAGTAGGAGTCTCAGACCATAGATCGCAGCCTTAAATGAAAGTTTGAACACCAGCGCTAAGCCAAAGCCAGCTCTGATTAAGGTGTTCGTATATCTTGAACCGGCCAAAAACGTGTTCAAACACAATGCTTCTCCAAGATTGACATCGAATCTCATTTTTGTGCTGTACTTCTTTCGGCTACGCTGTTTCACATGGTATAGGCCGTCCGCGCTGCGCACGGAGAGCAACCCTATTGCGTCCATCGAAGATAGTTCATGACCGGAAGAAGCGCAGAGAAAAAACAGGCGGCGAGAGTGCACAGGGAAAGAGGGGTGACCGCAATATACACCTTGCGCACTCTCCGCGCCCCGCGCGGACAGCTTTCAAGCGCGAATGTAACTCTAAAGATTTCCTAAAATTTCTTTGAATGCTGATTTTTAACACATATAGCATTAAAACAGCTCAAAAAATTTCCATCCTTAATTTTAGGACGAAAGTGATCAATTCCTAGCGTAAAAGTAGCTAGAAAATTCCGATTCCGAGACAGAAAACAGCTACATAATTTCAAGACTGGTTTCAATCGCAAAGAAGCACAAGAGATACCAGAATCTGATTTCTAGCCCGAAATTAGCTCAAAAGATTCAATACACTTGCTTCTAGCAAAAAACCAGCTCAAGAGATTGAAACACTGTTTTTCAGCACGAAATAAGCTCCAAAGATCAAAACTTGAAATCTTGCAAGAAAGCTCAAAATTGAAGCGCTGATTTCTAGCACGGAAAAAGTTAAAGAAAATTTCAAATGCTAGTTTCGAGCACGGAATTAACTGAATTTCTAGCATAAAAGCAATGAATTTCCAACATGAAAGTGACTAAAGAGATTCTAAATTCTGATTTCGAGACAGAAAACAACTACATAATTTTAAAAAATTGTTTCCAATACAAAGAAGTTCAAGAGATATCAAAATCTGATTTCTAGCACAGAATTAGCTTGAGCGATTCAAGCGATCCAGCACATGAACAGCTCAAGAAATCCAAAACACTGTCTTCCAGCACGAAATGAGCTCAAAAGATTCCAACGCCAATATCTAACGCAAATAAAGCTAAAGAATCGACACAAAACCTAATTTCTAGCACGGAAATAGCCCAATTAATATTTCTAACATAGAGCATCTAAAGAGATTTCGCAATGCTGATTTCTAGCCCGAAAACAACTCAAAAAATTTCGAGAGCTGATTACTAGCACGAAAATAGCTCGACAGATATATATCAAAAACTGATTTTGGCCGGGAATTACCTCAAGCTTTATACGCTGATTTCGCACGGAAGTAGCTAAAAAGAACTTCAGGCACCGTTTTTTCAAGCACAGAAGTTAATCCATAAATTAAAACGCTGATTCCAAGCACGAAAAGAAACTAAAGATTTCATTGCTACAGCAAATCTGATGCTAATTTTTGAAATCTCATTTCTGGCACGAAAGTACCTAAAAGATATCATGCGCTGAATTCTTGCACAAATTTACTCAAGAAATTGCATACTCTGATTTCTGGCACGAAGGGAGCTTACCGGAAAGGTAGCTCAAAAAATTTGAAAGCTGATTTCTAGCACGGAACAGCTAAGATAATTCCAGCATCAAATATCTCAATAGATTAAAAGACTAATTTTTAGCACGAAAATAACTCGAGAAATTACATGGTAATCTATAGCACAATAGAGCGGTTGTAAGTTGTCAGCTAGATTCTTTTTGTAGTAGGCTCTAGAGTTCCAAAACATCTTTTGATTCTTTTCGTATGGAATAGCTACATACTTTTGCAAAAAGGGTTGATGAATGGCCAAGTTTCAAGCTTACAGAAATGAGAAGCATCACCATCGAATTCTTCACAATAAAACATTTGAAAAATAGAACCATTGTTCTCTTGAGACAATGTGACGCTCAATCAAAATAATTTTCGAAAAATATGATTAACTGTATAGAATATAGAGAGTTTTCAACAAGTATAGTAGCTGTATCTTCAAAAGAGCGCATTCATTTGCAATTTGCTCTTGGCCAAAAAAATTGAATGCAATTGAGCTTCGTTTTTTTGAAGCAGCTGTTTGAAGACCTGTAAATTTCTGAAATGAGCTTCTGAATCAATTGCGAATCTGTTTTCATAAAGGAAAATTTGATGGAAGTTGTTGGGAAGAAGGGCCGAGAAGAACGCGCATCAGCTTCGCACCACTTCAACTTCGATCTTTCGTATTAATCTCATAGGAAATTTTGTAAGATGAACCACCAGTAGTAAAAAGCGTTTATTAATACATGACAAGAAGCAAATCAAAAAAAAGAGACCCGTGAGATCAAGTGCAACGGGATGAGGTTGTGGTATGTCGACCGTTATTATGTTAGGAAACAAATATGATACATGTGGCAGTCAAGACTAAAGCATCGAGTAGGCGAGGCGCAGGAAGCCAGTCAGCGCAGGCGGATCTATGAACTATTGAACTGGAAGCTTCATTGGTCATCCACTCGAACGAGTGGAGCAGGGCTTGGTGGCAACAGTGGTGAGCTCACCACTCGGCTTGTGCTCGGTATCCTCTTCACTATCGCCTCGCTCGGTTGGTCCATACCCGGCACCAGTATGGAGACCATCTGAATATGTTGTTGAATTCCACTAGATGAAGCTGTAAGCTTTCGAGCAGTGACCCACCGATTCTCGATAAATCTTTACACGATGACTAGGAATATCTCTATAGGCGTTCAAATCCGTGTCATCAGTACCGATAGATCCATCTCCATCATATGAAGATTCGGATTCTGCATGATCTCACTCATTATAGAAAAAATGTTCTTTACAAAGAACTCACCAGTTTTGTTTGATCGCAACTTCACTGAATAGTCTGGACTGTCTCGAAGAATGCGGTCTCTATCAGAAGCTGTAAGGGTTTTTCAGATACTTAACTAATCATCCCAACTTCAAATCGACTTACATTCGCTTCCGCGTCTTTTTTGCCTTCGAAGGATGCAGCAATAGATAAGAAGGCAAATGGTGAGCAGCAGGCATAGTACAGTTGTCAATACAAGTGAGTAGATTACCCAGCTAGCAGAAACTGAAAATAGAAAGTGTTAAGAAAAAGGCTGAACGGTACATCTGGGTTCCTCTCGCTCTCCTCAAAGAAGGGTCGCTAACTTTTCGAAGGTTATTTAACCTTTGATTCAGCTGGCTTGGCGCTGGAAGGCGCTTTTTGTGACCTAATTAATGACGCTCGCGCCCGCGACGCAATCTGCGTCTCTTCGCACGTGTGCTCTCTAATCATTATTTAGCCTTAATTAGGTCACGCAGCCCCGCCTTTTAGCCGCCAAGCCAGTTGAATGAAAGGGTACTTGAGTTACCAAATTGTGCAAGCGACTCAAGTACCCTTTGATTTCGGGGATGGCATAGAAACAACACAATACTCCATCTAAGGCTAGGAACAAAACGGAGTTCTCAAGTTATAATATTATAATTATAAACATTATAATCTAATATTATCCATGTGAATAACAAACTGTTCTGAAAATTTCCAAAGAATTCAAAAAGTTTCAATCGAGGGTGTGGCTGTGGCGTCCTCCCCTTCTCAAATGTTTTGGAGTATAGGGTCACGAAACTTTGAAAAGAATTTTTAAGTTGTTCTTCAAAGGGCGTGGAGTCGCCCCCTTGGAAAAAAAATTCGGTTCTATTTGCCCCTATTAGTCGACGAATTTGATTCCAGGCTCTAAACTCATCTATGTTTTCAGTGCTGTAAGGGAAAAGGGATGGGAAGGAAGGGAGCTATATGCAAGAAGAAGCTTGATACTGCTCTATGCAAGAAAGTAGATTTATTGGTATGTGGCTGCGATGACGGAGACTGCTACATACAGGCAGAATTTACGGTAAAGGATCTGTAATGTTTGGAACTTGATTGAGTAAAATGATTTCACTGGTAGTGTAAACATCGAATTGATTCCGTAGAAAATTTTTTTGGACTGTGTTGCGAAAAATCATGCTCTCCAACTTTAGCATTCACCTTTAGACAAGTAAAATTTTACTCATCTAGGTGAGTTGTAAATCAAACGCTTACGTAGCTTCTGCGGTTCTTCCGCATCAGGAGTGTATTCCACTATTTCTCCATAAGGTGACGGTCTCTCCGATGGAGATGTGACTTTTTTCCAGAGGAAAGGATCTGCTGTGGCCACTGGTTCTGTTGGTCCACGAGTGCGATGTCGAAGCAACATGGACTGCAGATCAACCTTAAAAATCCTTTTTTACGCTATTAAATAATGGCGGGAAGTGCAAACGAAACCTGGTGTAGTCTGTTGGTCGAATGATGTAAGAAAGGATGATACTCGTCAAATTCATACGCCACTCCCATATCTGCAAATCAAACCCTCAGAAATTTACGACTAAGCAACTCTGCAATATTTTTTCTACCATGGACGGTGATAAAATTCTCACTGTCCTCAACGGCTCGGACTGTCACATTGTTCAGTGCGTACTTGGCTACGTCAGGAATCTCATTGTGGAGGCCGTCAATCTGAATCTGAATTTTTATGGGGAAAATGGAAGGTTGGGTATACTTACAAAGAGATCGAACTTCCTCGACGTGGGACGGGTCCCCAAAGGAGACTTTCGTTCCATGGATACCAGGTGGACACGGTCGTCGGGGAGTTGCACTTTTTCTGAAAATATTTTGGGTTTTAGCGGAAAGACCTAGGATCATCCTGGGCGATCATGATGTGAGTTGTAATTTGATCGAAAAAGTTTCTTATTTACCTCGAACAACTGTGTCGAAATGATCTTGGGTACTTGGATGAACATGGACGCCAATCCCATCAGAATCAACGAAGACGTAGAACCTTAACATAATCTTGGAACTATGAGATTTTTTCCAGCAGCAAAAACAACAAACAGCATTTCGCGATGGGAGTTGAACTCTGCGACTACAATTTCTCGGTCAACATGCTTGGGTAGGGAGATTTTTATCCATACCTAAATAGTCTGGATCATTCATATTCAGAAACTGAAATGATAAGAGCACAAACCTTGCTGAGAGCTGCTTTAGTCGGCATAAGAGGCAATGTGGCGGCTGAGGTGTCCATATGGAATGTTGAGAGTGGAACAAGTGGATTTGGTCGCAGTCCTGAGAAAAATAATGCAGGAGGTATCGTTGAAGAAAGGAAGTGGGGGGGGGGGGGAGGGGGGAATGAAGGTAGCTCCAGGCTTACGTTCGGTGGATCTGCACTCTCCCAGCGAGAATTCCTCGATGTCTGAGCAATCGCATTCGAAGGTTAGTTGACGAGGTTCCGTCGGACGACATCGAACTCCTTCTGGACAGCTTGGCGAGCAGTCGACACATCCCACCTAAATGACAGAAATAAATTTTGTTCAGAAAATTTGCTGTAGTAAACTTTTACCTGAATTGCATAGGCGCTGTCATCGCCAGAATCAACCAGTGTTTGCTCCATCTGCTTGCTATGTATCGAGGAAAGATCTACAGACTTTCCATCTATGAACACATCCTTCAGGCATCCCTAAAAACACCACCAACAATGTAGTCTACTGATAACAAAAACTTTGACTTACTCTCAGTGATGGTACTTTTTCCCTGGTGTTCTCAAAGTATTTGTGCTCAAAACTTGGCAAATACAAGCCTGATTTCTTTTTCTCGTAGTAAGTGCCTCCGAGGAAGATTGCTCCGCCAGTGGCAAGTACGGGGATTGAGTAAATCTCTGGAATTCAAAACTACAAGATGCTCAAGATAATAAGCGGATAACAAGTCTCACCAGCTATAGAGAGGTTGTTGTGACTTCCCAGCTCGTCGAGGACACAAATAGCTCTGTCTGCAACTAGTGAGATACCGCCGTAGGCTTCAAAAAATGCTATCCGCGTCCAGTGGTCATTGCCAAAGCCTGGAATTCTTTCTCTTGCTTTTAGTTCGAGCACAGAAAGATAAGAGGGTCGACGATAATTCGCAAACATCTAGTTCACGGTGAAACAGTTTTTGATTATCGAGTTTTCGAAATGCCATGTTGGTAGGTGCAAAAACACAAAGACTCAAAGAAATTTGAGATTCTACATATCTCAATAGACTTTGGTCAAAGTGTTGGTCAAATAAGTGACTAACGTAAGAAACTACTGAAAACATGGTTGAGTAGTATTATTTGTTAAAGTGCCACTACTCTTTTTTAGGTATAACGGAAAATGCATCTAAATCAAATAGCTAATACGGGTAAAGATTATTTTTGGAAAGTCCAAATTCAAGTATGGGAAGTGTTGGTGTAAATTACTGCATAGATGGATTTTTACATTTCTCCACAATTCAGCAATTTTTTTGATAATACTTAACACATATACTGCTGTCGATTTTTTAAACGAATAAAAACGAAGCCGTTTTTCGACTTCATTTCAGTACATGTATGTATGCCAATTTTCGAATTATGAAAATCTCACATTTGCCGCGTGGGGTGAGAAGTATTTGGTGGCTGGGTTCTGTTAGCTCTTGCTTTACTCTAGCACCTCCAACATTAGGCCCATCAAGCTCTATTCCCGGAAAGTCACTGCTTGCAGAACTTTTGTACAAATAATTAACCTTGACAACAAATTTTACTAGCAAGACGTTTTACACTACATGAAGGTGAGTTTATGCATATACTGGACTATTCACCTATTCACCCTTATTCTGCGATCAAAACAAGGACTTGACTTGGAGAGCATATTGTGGAGATTCTCTCGCAAGAAACATTTTCTTGGCTGAGAAGGTGTCTCGACCATTTGGGGATCATAGGTCTGCAACCTCGTAAGAGCGGGAATTTTATTATACAGGGTGTCCCAAAAAATGTTAACAGTGTTTGATCGTGATGACTCCGTTGCTTTCATGTCTTTCGCCGAGCTTGAAGCACCATTCTGTAGAGCGAGGTTCAGCTTAGATCTACAGTATAAAGCAAAACTGCGATCTACCTTCGTTAGTGATTACGGTTTGAAGTTCTACCATGTGGATCAATGGTGAAATATGCACCTGACAGAATTTTTTTCAAAAATCTGAAGAATCGTGTATTAGGGTTTTTGCGCACGCTGATTTCACTACACAACTTTTTACGAGTGTTTTCAACTTTTTTGACGGTGTAATTACATTTTTAACAAATGCTAAAAATTCATTTATTAAGGTTTACCTAGGATCACTTAGGATAGAAGTATCATAGTAACGTGAAAATTTCATATTTGAAATCAGCGGCTTCCATTACCATAGTGTAGGAGTTTTTGGTTAGTTTGGTTTTGTTCCGTGGCAGAATACGGCCTTCAATGGTCTAAAACTCTTGTCGAAGTTCCTACCGTAATCCTGCAGTAATGAAGTCGATCGATGATTCGCTCCATACTGCAAATCTAAGTTGAACCTCGCTCGATAGAATTGTACCTCAAGCTTGGCGAAAGACATGGAAGCAACGGAGTTATTAACGATCAAACAGTGTTAACATTTTCTTGGGACACCCTGAATATGACATGTGTTAAAAAGAGCAAGGAAAGCGCTTTCTAATGGTACCAATGGTATCGCATTGCGAATGAAAATCTTCTAGAGCGGCTGCTTCAGACACAAGGCAAAAAAATAGCACGGAACTTATGCAGCAGCTTAGTATATGTTTATTCCCTGTTTACAGAAGTGACTGTAAAAAAGCTTTGATAACATGCTGTACATAAAGTTTTTGAACAGTAGAAATGTCCCATTTTGCAGAAGGTAAAGTGATGCATCGCAAAATTTTATTTATCATGCGCATCGGATAACTGGAGGAGAGATTGACCTTACATTAGAACATTAATTTCTAACACTTTTTTCCAAATACTTTGCTCAGAACACCCTATCTTTTTGAATAAATCATGTGCATGTCACAAAAAATTCCACGCTAAACTTTCGAGAGGTACCAAGCGACAAAAAAGCTCACCTTCAAGTCTGGTTAGGGAGCAGCCTTTGCATACTTCTTCACCGCTGTTTTCGCAATAAATCGCTATGAGTTGGCGATCCTTGTAGTGCACTTGAAATCGACCCTTTGTGTCTTCTTCTTGCCAAAATCCAAACAGTAGCATTCCGATGTCCTAAGAATTGTGCTGTTTAGTGGTTGTAGCAAAAAAACGAAGAAAATTCTACCGATTCGCTCTTGTATGTGAGCCCTAGACGAATGATGGGTTTAAGATGCTGGGAGTCGGAAGAAACCGGGATGTAGAAAAAGGAAAGACGATCAGGTTCACGCAGAAGCCGATATGCTGAAATATTATTATTGTAATTTTTATTCGAATTCTGGGGGAAGGGTGTTTGAACAGTAACGAAGTGCCCTCGCTTATCGAAAGCATCTATTCTATAGTAATATCAATGCGAGGTGATGCATATAGTGTTTTTCACTGAAGCGAATGCGGCAATAAATTTGCGAAGGTGAATCACGAACGACGACGTAAGCACGCAATAAATTGCAAAAACGAAATTTTGATGTGCGCAGATGTGATGCACACAGTGCAAAACGTTCGAAGATTTGGCGACTACAAAAATTATATGCTCACTAGCAAAGACTTTTTTCCATCAAAAATTAAAAATTCGGAAATGCAGCAAACGACTTTCTTTATATATCACGACACATTCATATGTTTGAGATTAAAAAGTTTATAACGATTCGCGATAATTGAACCTGGTTAAGTACCAAGGTATTAGCAATTTGCGACTGAATATTTCAGAAATCGAACAAAATTGAATTTGATCTATGGGTTGATGCGAGTTTTGAAATGTGGTGTGAATTAGATAATCAAATAATCTAGTAGTCAATAATCAAATAGAACAGTGGATACTCAGTTGATTAGAAGATATTATGTAATAATTACCAAAGTGTAAAAATTAATATTCAAAAATCCATGTAAAAGAAACTCGAAACCTCCACATCTTGGAAAGGTCTTTCTGGGTATTTCTTTTCGTTCGTTAGGAAATTGTAAAGCAACTAGGGCGCAGAGTAAGGAGCTGTATTCAATCAGAATGAGCAAAAAATTGCGAAATAAAATTTTTTTGAAATACCAAAATCGATATCAACCATATCAGATTTTTCAGAAAATAACTGAGTATGAAATGTAACCATTTTACGTACCGTCGTCTCCATTATGAGCACATGAAGGTGCTGGAAAATTCTCGAAGATGCCATTAAGAATTGTACACTGACAACCAGTACAAGCTTGCATGAATTGCGATTGTCTGCAAAAAAAGAAACTCAAACAAAAAATTTGCTAAGTGTTTCTTGTTTTTTTGAGATATTATGTATAGAGTCTCGTATAATTTTCTTTACCTACCCCATTGTCTTTCTTTTCTCATTCAGTACGCAATTTTCGAACGTATCCGTTGCATCGATCAGCAAGATTTCACCGTCGACTTCGACCTCCACGGCAGAAACTCTGAAAATAAAAACTAGATTCATGTCTCTGCATAATCTAGAACAGCAAAACAGATAACAAGGAGACAGAAGGGCTCGGCACGAGCTGGCACCAGGAAAATTTCAAAACAAAGTCTCTTTTGATCTTGAAAATTTCCTACGACCCTAACCCCAAACGTAAGAAACCCTTAAAAGGACGAAACGACGACCAGAGATCGTCGCAATACTTGCGTTTTTTTTGGAACCACAAAAACGATAACCCCTTTGCTTTTTGTCCCAAAAACAATATCCAGCTTGACTCAGTGCCAGCTGCGCCGAGCCCTGCGGCAGAATAGTTGCTGGATGCAGATCTTACTCACCTTGACGTAAAGTCGTGTACTTCCACAAGTAGGATCTTCTTTGAATTGTCCACAGCTACCGAAACTTGTTCACCATCGGATTCGATAGTCATCGTATGCCAGCGCCCATCAGAAAGCTGACCGACTGGAATTGGCTTTCCGGAATCCACTCGCAAAAAGAAATCTAGAATAGGGGCATCTCACTGAAAACCTCGCTTAACAATAAGTTTACCTCTATCAAGCCTGGCTTGAAGGCTTTCGGAATTGATTGTACGCAGGGTGAACAACACTTGGTCGGATCGATGAGTTCGAAATGCGAACTCCCAAGTCCATATTGGGCTTGGATCAAGCTTTACCATCACCTGAAAAGTATAAATTACACCCAGTTTCTTCAATGGTGCGCCCAAATATATCTTCTATCATTCAAACCCCAAAGATCTGTGCAAAAGAAATTATGAGCCTACGCCTTTGAATTTCGCGAACTCCACTAATAATTCTAGATCTTTCGGGATTTTGCTAAACTTCAGAATGCACTTCTTTTTCTCAACTGCTATGAAAAACAAATTTTCAAAACGGTGGAGAGAGTTTGCTAAAGACTTTCCAATTTGATAATATGGTTCATTTTAAGAGCTTTCAGGTGCACGATCAAGCTGTCAGAAACTATTTTTTTCTGCAAAATGATTAACCTTTGATTCAACTGGAATGGCAGCTGGAAGGCGGGGCTTGCTGATCTAATTAATACCGCTCGCGCCTGCGACGCAGTTAGCGTCTCTCTTCGCGCGCCTGCTCTCTAATCATTCTCTGCCCTTAACTAGGTCACGAGGCCCCGACTTCCGCCCTCAATCCATTTGAATCAAAGGGTACTTCATGCTTACATTCAACATCAAATTAGGCCAAGTGTTTGTCTACATAAAAAAAAGTGCTCTTCACAGCATGGATTATGTTTGAGTAAAACTATGAGTTCTTTCACAATCTCAAGCATTTTCACAGACAGCTGACTACAAGATCTCTTCTACTTGCTCACCCTCGTTCTAAACAGACAGTTATCCTCGGTCAAGATTTTTTGCTTGCATGTCAACGATGAAGCAACAATCGTAGCCGATGTATCTTGATCCCATTCCATTGGTATGATATGTCGAATTCCAGCCATTGGTCCACTAAGCAAATACTCTGCCTTCGGATTTTCTAAAACATTTTGAACAAAATAATCGCAAAAGTTATATGATTGCTTACCCTCTATGTAGAGTACATCAAGGCTTTCGTTCAGAAGAGATCTCACGATAAAATGCCCTCTGAAAGGAAGTTATAGAGGTTGAGAAATGGGAAAAACAGTAGGGCAGGGAACTAACCTGCCCGAATGGGTACCACGTTCCCATCTAACGGACAACGTCTGCTCACATTCTGACCATCGTACCATATCTCGCAACATATTCAAGTCGAGAATCCTAATAAAGGTATGGAGATTGAGAAAAACTATAAAAAAATCTTTAGAATTTCTTTTCGCCCAATAAGCAGTAAGCTTTTTTCACATTCTCCCTCTTAAGGCAGTTAGTGAGATTCAAACACCATATTAGTCCTTACTTAGAATTTCGATACTTCTAAAGCGTTTTTGCGAGGGCGAACGCCAGCTGGGAATCAAAAACCTGCTCATATTTGACATAATGCATAGCAATAAGCATTAATCGTAAAACTCACTGGAAGTTCACGCTCTGCTTGTCGCTGACCCGATGTGGCTTGGACAGGCCCGACTGAACTTCAGTGACGATCGCCCCTTCTGGAGTCGATGGCATGTGGCAAACGACGTTGTAGAAGACATCATTGTCGCCTTGAAGAGGCAGCACCGAGGTGGTGTGCACGTTCGCCAAGTAATGATGTCTGCATGACCGTCGTGGCCGTATGGCTTCTAGAATTACAATGACGAACACATCGAGTAATATTAGGTTGGCTATAAAATAAGTTCGGTTTGGTATACAAATCTTCATAAGAATTTTTCGTGTTGCCTATTCATAATTTTTGTGGAAAAATAGATTGAAGCTTCCTCAACCACATATCAAATACTCAGGATTGTCTATCATTTGTAAAGAAAGCTATGCCCCAACATGGCTAAATTTCCAAAAGCTAAATATTTTGACTTCCAAAGCTTTGTTTTCATGCTGTCATGAATGTAGACAACTTCATTTCGGTAATTTGATATAGAGTTTTTTTTATTCAGAGATTAACAAAAAACTGTGATCTGCTACTTCAAATCTTTTATCAAAAGAACCAAATCTCCTCAGATTTGACACTATGAGAAAATTGGGGTTTCCCTCTTTTCTGCAGATTCCTCGGAACAGAAGTTCTACTCAAACAGAATTTAAATTCAATTCCTATTGAAGTGCTCTTTTTAGAGATACCAAATACTGGACAAAAATTTTGTCTGCAGTATCTGTAAGAGCCGCGAAAGCGACCGAACTTATTTATTAGCTAACCTAATAGCTCTGGGAAGTAAACATCAAAAAATAAGAGCTGAAGAGTAGTCTATGTTCTTTGTTCTTCTGTCAGGATTAGACACTATAGCAGCCCGTCCATAATTTCCAACAAATCAAAAAAATCCCTCAAGCTAATGTATCTACTTAGTTACAGCGAAAAAACCGACTACAACCAAATCTTTCACACACTGAAAATGTAGATGCGAGCATTCAGGTACATAAGCATGTTTTAGCGCCAAACAAGATATATCATTTATGACTTCGCGGAAAATATAGTATACTACCAGAAACAGAGTTTTATTGAGTATAGTTGATGCATATAATCGTATAGGATAACATGATATTGTTAGCATCAAAGGTGTAATTTCATGCAATACAAGAAAATTTTGCGTTCAGAATGATAGGAAAAAGAATAAAAAAGATTATTTGGTTACGAAATTTGCCAATTATTGGTACTTGATTAAAGTATGAGCCTCTTGTTTGGGAGGTACTTGTCATTTCCAATTCCCATGTCTTTCTGCGAAGGCTTTGGTTCTTCAAAACAATAGAAAATTTCAACAATTTCGAGCTGGAACTCTATTCGCTGACACGTTCTCACTCAATACTCAAATTTTTTCCAGTCTCAACTCACATATAAAGAAAAGGTTTGTGAAGACTAATTCAGTTTTCATCTGAGGTTCAAGATGCACATGACATCAACTTTTAAAGGTATGGTAATGTTAGCACTTTGGTAGCCTATTTTGTAAGGTTCGGGAGAAACCACACACAAAAAATCAGGTATTCAACCTCGTACAGTTGAATAGATGGTTATATTTATCCGGAAATCGACTTATTGTCATGGGCCTAGAATTGCGCAAAATTCTGTTGTTTGCTTTCATACACTTGTCGCCAAGAGTGCGACACATCCGGCCTGATCTACGCATGTTAGAATAACTAAACAATCCGATATTTGCTCTTTGTGAGCGAGCCCAACGATGAGCAATGGCTCGGAGCAGAGCCCAGCACGAGGTGGTATATGAGAAATCCAAAAACGAACCCCCTTGACATTGCAGAAAATTACGAGTTACCTTTTGTAGTGTTTGTAGAAAGTTTTTAATAATCTGCAGCGGAAAAAGACGTGGATTAAAGGAAAGAAAAGACAAGAATAAATTAAAGATTAGGAAGCGAAATGCGAACTTCTATATCATCAAGAGAGGTAACAAAGCATAGCGGGCTAAGCTTAGGTCGCACTCATAGATAGAGCTTGATCTAAAGATTGAATTTATGTAAAAAATTTGATTTATGTGAAGAAGGGGGAGAATTGTGAAGATTCCTGAGACTTTGCCTGGTCCCGCCAACTTCAGGGTGCTCCCAGGTTGAACGAAAGCAACCTAAACCGAAAAACACTTATAACTCCTCTCGTTCTCCTAATTTTATCATTGACGGGGATGTACACACCAAACTTGGTGGCTCAACACTGCTTACTCGTTGTAAACAAACGCTTTGCTTGTATTAGGTGTAACATAAGTTTCGAGACATTTTTTCATTTTTTTCTGAAAAACTCTAGTAACCTTGACAAAGTCTAATATTTGGTGCATATGAGCAGTGGATAAAGGAGTACCAATTGGCATCATTTCCGCCTTTACAGGTGTGGGTTACAGTAAATATAAAGGCAATTTTGTGATGGCACTCAAACTCCATTTTTTTCTTTTGCCTTTGAAAAAATCTCTCAATCTTATTTTTTATGCTCTCAGACTTTTGTTGGTTTCCTAGGGACGTTAGTACTAATATGAGGGGAATTCGGTTCAATTTAGTTGGTTTTTAGTTTAGTTCAATTACGAAAGTTAAAAATTTGCTAAAAATACTTCATAGAAATCCCTGGAGATGAGAAAAAAATTTTGGTGAAAGCTATGAAGTTTTTTCCCTTGAGTGTTGCAAAACTTATGTTACAATCTAATATTTTTGCGCGTAAAGATTGTATTTTGACAAGTTGAAGTCGTGTACACACAGGTTTAAGTACTAATCGTATTTGTAACTATTCCTGTAACTGGTATAGAGTTACGTTAGATCTTCGATTGGTATGCATCACCAGAACTGTTTCCATATGAACCATCAACGTGGCTGACTTTCGATCGTTTTGGCATGTCAACTTCAAATAAGCGTCTTGAATTTGTGAGGTTACAGTGTTAAAACGATCGAAAGGAGCCACTTTGATGGTTTAAATAGAAACAATTCTGGAGGATGCACGATACAGTTGTGCTTTCTAATAGTTCGTCAGCTTTCCGGTTAGATTTACGGGTTCCCCTTTGCTTGCCTCAAAAAGAAAAACAACACCCAATTTGTGAATGCGCCACCTCTGCTAAGTCCTGGCTCGGGGTTTCTACTGCACTAGCGTTTAGTCTGAGGGCGAGGAGTGTAGCCATGAAAAAAAACCGAAAACTTATGCGTTTGTTTTCATTCAAACTGAATTCATCCAACTTTTGTTGATTTCATAATTTATATTTCATTTGTTTATCTGCATTTAGCTTTAATCTTTTTGACAAACACGAATTTTGTAGATTTTATACGTACTTGAATACACAGCTTTTCCCATTCTTCGGTTCCTACAAATAACCTGCAAATCTCTTGTGAGATTGCAGCATTTGCTGCGAATGATGTGATCATGACTGTTGCCGTAAAAGACTAAATCGAATTAAGACGCATCTAATGCAATCAAGAACACTGGCCTAGACAAAGTGCACATGAAAGTAGCTACAAAGGCACTTGTAAGACCACCGATTGCTGCCTTGATGAGAGTGTTGACACAGAGTGTTACTGGGTCGAGTTTGCTTTTTCCTTGAAGTAATTAGCAGTGTTTGTGAACAAAAAAAAAACGTGACATCTTTGAGAGTTTGCCAAATTTTTAAAAAAATTTCAGGGATATATTACAAACGGATTAATTGTTACTATTTTTCTTATCCATCACATTTTAGATTACAAAACAAATGCGAACACAGTGCTCTTTCGAAAAAAGTCTCAGGAATAGTGAAAAAAATTATATTAGGTTGATTTTAAAAAATTCGTAACTGTCAATATGTGAATCTATTAACTTCTAAAAAATACCTCCAGCTAGAAAATTTCATATACTTTCTAATAACATCTTCAATCCAGTGATGAAAATTCGAATAGAAGAACGACTCAAACTCGTGATTTTGGAAAATAAAATCGTCAAAAAATTTAAAATGCTGTAGAGAAATCTGACATTATGTTTTCTAAAGGTTTTGTGAACTGCCTAATGATGTCACGTTTGCGCTGATCGAGCTTTTCTGTGAAGAGTTATGCCAAAAACGTCATTTTTGCCGTGATTTTGCAGCTTGGCTCTCGCCACGCCCTCTTGTCTGGTATAATATTGTAAGCTTGCGAAAATTCTGATAAGATTCCTCGAAGAAAATTTCGAAGAACACAAAAACATAGGTAACGCCACCGCCGCTTTGTTTATCGAAGAAGAGTCTCACACCTACTCTCAGAGTGAAATTTGCGACAGTGCTTTGCGAACGCTGTTATTGTATTTACAATGAGAATTTTTAAGTTGAGCATTCCTCTTTCCTTCTTAAAAGGTAAAAGGAATTTCTTTCCTTTACCTTATATGCGGTGGCCAAAGGGCTCCAAAAATAGAGTGTTAGGCAACTCCAGGATGCAACAAAGAGCTTGTAAAAAACCGCACTATTGACGTCATTTTTTAAGTTTTTGTCATTTTTTCCTTTGCACATCTAACAATTGACGGTAACATCAAGGAACCGCAAACGATCGCTAAAGTCATTAAGAGGGCATTACTTTTACTTTCAACGCTCTAAAAACGAGATAATGGCTTTGAAAATTGCAGAAAAACTCGCCTAATGATTGAATAATTTGCACGAAGCCTGACAAGGCCACCTTTCAGGAGATAAATGTCGCAAAGAGAATAGCACACAATTTTATTTGACAAAAACTGAGATGGAAACGATATAGAGTAAAACGGCAGAAAAGGCAGATTCTTTTTTTCTAAGCTGTTTCTCTGCATTAACTATCAGGAAAGTTTGTCTATTCTTCCTAACCCCTATGCTCACAAAATCCGCTGTCCTGACAATACAGACAGCAAATTTTTTGAGCTCTCTTTCACTTCTCTTTCAAAATCAACAAAGATTATGATAGCGTTGTGTAGCGTTTTCGGCGGCTCAGCTGGTTTTATGCTGTTTGTGTTTGTTCCTGGCAAACTGCCAGCAGCTTGCTTTTCAACTGACAGAACAGAATCACACGACTGTATAGTATCTGAGTTGCCGCCAAAATAATAACACTTGAAGTTTTTGTTTGGAAAACGGATCATAAATGTCTGATAAGGCAGAAAATATTTCAAAAAACACCTGTGTAGAGAAACAGTAAAAAGCCGAATATACTGCGGAGTTGATGATTACTATAGCATGTTTACAGTGAGTACAAAGTTTGCGCGTGAAAATTGACCATGTATCGCACAGTTAGAAATTTCGCACACCATCAACGTATCAAAATGAAGATTGTAGCCAGCACGGGAGCAATAAATCGTTAATTTTATTGTTAGGTTGCCTTATAATTTCTTTCGAAAAGTGACTCTAAATGACATTTTCATGAATTGAAACCCTGTACAAGGACAATGTCACGGCTGTATATTTGAGTGAATAGGCTATATAAGCAACTATGTGGGAGGAGCAAGGAACCGACAGAGACAAATTGAAAGTTAGCATATTATTTGCTCCTGATTTTTGACCATCAAAAGGAAGAAAGCATGGGTATTTATGGATGTCTAATCAGTAGAGTATATGTGTGGAAGAGAGAGAGAGAGCTCCGTAGCAATTTTCCTAAGAAGCTAATCTTTTCAGGTTCTTCAAGCTTTTGAATTTTTTTAGATTTTGCCCTCAAACTTTATGTGTTACTAATTTTGGGTAAATACATATTGGAAAGCCATTTTGCTGGCTTTGCTCCAACAAACAGTCCTTCTAAACTCTATGGCATATAGGAGAATTATGACTTTTGACATTAAGAAATCAAAGCTGAAAATTTAAGACAATCTGATAATAACGGATATGGAAGAATTTTTGGAGATTTCTAGCTTATCGATAGTCTGGTGCTAATTTTAGAGGTTGATCTTATAAAACAGCACTAAGCGTAAAGTAAATAAACTCACCAACAAATGTCGAGCTAAGCACGAGCAGAACCCAGCAGATTGAGCGGCAACGGATGTCTGGTGGCATCCTGTAAAAAAAATTCCTTTTTCACAAAAAAACTGTACAGGCGACACCGTGACGACAGTGAGACTGCGAGAAATGGTCATTCGAATCGGATCAAGATGTTTGCTCTTCCATAAAATCTGCAGAGCAAACTAGGAAGAGAAGGGCAAGCCGTGACGGGCTCGAGCACTCAAGTTCCGAACTAGGCAATGCTTGACATCGCATTGCGAGCATATGTAAATTCGAAACGATAAAATCTTCGGAACTGCTGCGCGGATGACGTATCACTTGGCGGATTTGCAAGTGCTCAGGCTGGCTCTTCGCCACTTCGTTCACGCTACGACGCGCATTATGTGTAGAGAAACAATCACAGAGTGCAGTCGACACATGCGGGAATCTGCTTGAGAGCTGCGCCGCCCGGATCCCCTTGCGAGGGTGGCTGCTTATGAGTACGGCTATGAATGGACTCTGCAAGAATAGCAGAGTAGCACATCAGCAGATTAGCGATCGTCGGAGGATAAAAATAAGGTAATGGAAAGATATACCTTGAAAAATAAGATAAAGATAGGTACTTAAGAAATATAGATACAAAGTTTCCTTCTCCGGGTTTCAAATTAAAATTCATGTACTTGAAAAACCTCCAAGTTCCCTAATCCCCCATTTTAAGTTGATCAGCCATGTCTTGTGGGCGTAAAAAAACGAACCTTGAGATAAATTTACTAACAAGGGAAGGATAGTTGGATGCCGCGGCCATTCCTAATGATTTGTATACCAAAAAATGCGCCTTCGAATGCAGATTCTGAATCTGCGCTCGAAATCTGCGAAACGATCTTTTGAAGGAAGTTATGAACTTTTTTCCTTGAAAATTTAGCCTACTTTTGGATAGTAAAAATCACCAGATTTGATCTAGCCTACCGTTTGATGCTACTGAAGAAAATTTCAGACATAGTAATATTTATTTAGACTATCTGGATCATACTCAGCATTTGGAAAAGAGAAAATTTTTTTATTGATGATTTTGACCCTCCGCAGGAGCGCAATTTTTTTAATGAAAAAAAATTATAACTCCATTCAGATTATCGTTTCGCAGGTATGAAAGACAGTCTACGAACCAGCATTCAAAAGCGCATTTTTTGGTATACAAATCATTATGAATGGCTACGGCATCCAAGTATCCTTCCCCTGTAAAAGCGTTATTTAAAGATAAGAGGCTAATCTTGTTCAACCTCAATTTTCGTTTGAAACGCAAGGGAATTGACAAATATAACTACTGATACGGTGCCGACACAATTTTGCGTTCGAGTATGAGAAAAGGAATTTGTCAGGGGAGTACTTTTTATGTGAAGTAATTTGAGCAAGCGATATTTTATTTATCTGATTTATCTTGTTATTTCATCTTTGTTTGGCCAATTATGTATGCCACATGAATTAGTAAATTAGTAAATTATTAGAGCATATACGTACTGGGTTACGCCATAGATATGATGAAATTTACAAATTCCGTCTTTAGCTATTATTTGCATGACTTGACATTTCCATGAAAAATCATCTACATACTACTAACATAAGTCTAGAGCAAAAATTAGTGCAATTGCGGCAATACAATATCCAAGATAGCGAAATTTTGAACTCAAGTAGCAAATGCAAAAAAAAAACAACAAACCAACAAAATTTGGTTCTGAAATCACTTTTGGCTTTCTGGCCCACTCTCTCGATTCAAATAGATTCGTGGTGAGCTGATATTTCTGCTGGTAGTGACAATTTTTGGATTTTTCAATTAAAATTCCTTGATCAAGGTCTAGATAAAGAATTAGGTCAATAATTGGCGCCTGAAGAAACACTATTTTCTGGTAAAAAACTAGCATATATATTGAAGGATTTTCAAACATTTTACAGCTTTTTCCTCAAAAGCTTTGTGCACATCTTGAACCCTCATGAAAAGAGCCTAGAATACAGAGGAGAAGTCTGCCAATTTAACAACCGTTTGTTGTGACTTCATGAAATTACTCTGTTACCCCACTTGATAAAGTAAAGAAGCTCCAGGTTTCCCCCACTTCCAAAGGGTCAATGCGCAAACTTTTGAAAATTCGGAAGGCTGTGGTCAACAAAAGAACTCTGAACAGGAAGTGGGGCGTGTTCCGCAGCCGAACGAACGAACGCAACTAATGGGCCAAAGATGACGTAAAAGTAAGAAGAGATTAGGAACAAGTAGTAGTAGAATCAGACAGCTGCTAGGATTTTAAAAAGACTTGAGGAGGCAAAAGAAAGACGTAGAGGAGTCAAAAATAAACAAAAAAGTAAACATAAACAAGAAGAAACAATTACCAAAAAATACAGGAACTGGACAGTAGAAAGTATTTCACGAAAATTATAAAAATGAAGGGCAGAGTACTATAGTTGCTATAAGGGCGTTTCAGGGCATTCATTTCATTCTCTGTATTCTAGAGATTCCAATTTTCTCTGAGCATTACTAGTATGAAGGCAGTTTTGACGTTTGAGATCCTTGATAACGCCAACTGAAATTTGCTAAAAACAATTGAAAAAATTTAAATGATACAAAAACTGAATATTTCACGTATGATGCGAAAAGCTGCAGCCCTCCAAATGATTTGAGAATAAAAAAAAATCCTTAAGAAGGTTCTGAATGTTTCTTTCCCCAAAGTATATAGAAAGTGAGTTAAGCATGTGAACATTAATGATGACTCAGACTCAGGTAATATCCATCTATCATAGTGCAAAATCAAGATGATGGTCGAAACTCACGAAAATGGGCATCAAAGTCTGGTTTAAAACAAAATTAAAGAAAGTTTAAATGTGTAGTTCAGCTAGGATGACAGTTCTTCCATAAGCCCGACAGAAGAAAAAACTTGACATAACAAAAGTAGGCAAAAAGAGCTATTGAGCGGAAAATTGTTATTGAAGCAGCGTAAGCACACACAAACAACCATAAGTATCAGCTATAAACAGATATATGACCGCTCTGGCGTGTAATTATGAATGGAGACACACGAGGCCGCCATTCTTGTGTTCGTAGAGCTGCCGAGGCTAGCGGATCATAGCGGATTAAATGCTCGGACCAACAGACTCTCCCCAGTACCCGCCTGGTAAACTCTCCCGCCTCCCCCTAAGAACCACGCAGCAACTCACTTAAGTGAGTGCAAGTGTTAGATGTTTTCTTTGTACTGGAACAGCACGACTCGGACGCGGTTACGGTAAACAAAGCGACAGGGGCAATTGAGGAGGGATCCATTGAGGCAACGATTCATAGGACTAATCGACGAAGGTAAACCTCAAACGGTTTGAGGGTCCTTCAGTTACAATGACAGTCCGCCTCGAGCGGCCCAAGGCCGTCGTCGTCCAGCCTGACAGCGTCCAACGGCTGTCGGAATGAGCAGTCTCAATGACCCTCGTTTGAACCGCTGAGAGGTCTAGAAAGTAAGAGTAAGGAATGAAGTTCTAGCCGGTTATGGAGGACGAAAGGAGTATTTTTGGAGATGCGCGAAGTAAAAGAAAAAAGAGCCCATTCACCGTTCATCAAACCCTAAAATTATCTATGCGATGCTGATTGGTTCGCGATCGATATAAGTTTCAAATCGTAAGTATAGCAAGTAGATTCAACGGTTTATATAGTGTTTGCGCAACCGACAACATCTGCGCGTAAAAAATGACCGCAGGCGCATACTTTTCAAGTTTGCGCCCCATGGCCATTTTTTACGCGCAAATGTCGTAAGCAGCGCAAGGACACTGTGTCAGCCGTCAAATCTACTAAAACCGTACACGGTGCGCTTGCTATACCAGAACAATTCCGAAAATAGCTCCGAATCTTCTATAAACTTTCAGAACATCAAAGTCACAAATGTGAATTATCTCCAGCTTTTGCGCACTACGTCATTTTTTACGTGCATATGTTGTCAGCACCGCAGGGGAACTCATGCGCCAAATTTACCAAACTATAAATCTTGTTCTCTTTGAAGATGATATAAGTTTTGTTGAAAATTATTTTTTATTTGATTTATTGGATAAACTAGGTTGGTTAGCTTATTCAACTTCAAGCCCTATGGCCATTTCTTACGCGCAAAGTTTCGACACCACATTGTCAACGTTATTCTTGTTGATGCTGATTTGAAATATTAAAATTTAAGTAGTTGAAATTGACGTAGCCTTCTTTAGTTGGCTTTTTTGATGTTTGATCTTTTCTTTTCGGACTTTGTGTGTAAAATTAAATGAAAAATTATAAAACAGCTGCATAGCCCTTCAAGAAGACTAAAATCAAAATGTTGCACGAGCGCACGATGAATTATTCGAAAGTCTTCGTCACTGATAGCACACGCTAAAAGTCAAGAAATGACGATTCACCAGCGGACAGCACGAATCATTCGGAAATGTTTATCTTTGCACGAAATCAAAGAAAATGACAATTCCATGCATAGAAAGGCCTGTCAGAAATGTTTTGCGCGCACTTGTTTTGCATGAAAAATCGTAGCAGATCGTCAAGTGATGAGCGATCGACATTCTCGGATTCTCGTACGATTGGGGAAATTCCTGGGCAATGGGATTATCGGGATACAAGATATCAAGGCGAGCATCAAGAAAACTAACTATACAAAGGTATTTTGAGATTAAAAAGAGAAAATGAGTGATGAATAACGTATTCCCGTAAAATGCCATAGAGAAACAAGTTGCTCCAAAAAATCTATTTCCTCGTTTCGAAAATTTTGTATATGTATCACTCACATTCGCTTCCCAGTTAAAGCATCGTTTGCCTTTTACGTTAAAGTCTAGCGAAAAAATCTAATCAAAATAAGAAATTTTTCAAAAAGAAACGTGCAAAGATTTTCTAAATAACCAAGAAGTTTGAGGTGTAACGCGTTCTAGAAGTTTCGTAGTTTCTCTTATGAGCTACAGCTTCTCAAATTATCACTTTTACTACAAAGTTGCTAAAATTTCAAAAGGGTCTACATGAATAATAATATAAGAATATACAAACATCTTGAACCTTACTAATCAAATTGATGTAAATTTTTATGATGATTGGATCCACTCGCAAGGAAAAATTACAAGAACAAAATTCTTTTCAAGAACGTGGTTATCACTATATGGTAGATAGAGCAGGTCCCATTCGCTTGGATAAAATAGCTAATGATTTTCAATAGAAAAAGTTATGAATTTCTGGAGGAGGAGGAGGGTCAGAACTTCTGACAATCGAAAAAAATTTACAGGCGGGTTAAATACATATTTTACCCAAAATCAAGGATGATAAGAGTCAAATAAATGAAGGAACAGCTAACCTCAATAACAATAGTTCCCTTGTTGACACCTGTACCACGCGAATTCTCACAATCACGACAGAGTATCAAGCGAGAAGAGAACAAATTAGCGAAATTCCCACGGCTATGTGAGTCAGGGGCGGCTCGCTGCGCTTTGACCAGAGGACAATCGTCATCGGATCGAGAGTGAGGTGTCGAACGCGAAATTATGCGCTATCCCGAATGGGCCGACTGTCAGCGGGAGGTGTCGGAGAGAAGCAAAGCGACGAAACGAGCCGAGAACGAGGAGACTCGGACACACGAAGAGCAAGGTGCGAACGAACATTAACGATCTGAGCAAACAGACAAACAGTATCAGACGCTGAGCCGGGAGGCGCGACTGGCGCGCGAGCAAGCTATACAACGCTGGCCAGGATGGCCCAGAGCCAGACCCGTCAAGCACACGGGGACCCCCACTCTCGAGTGCAAAAAGCGGCTCGGAAATGAGATCGGAGTGTGTAAGATAGCGAGAATCTCGCCCCGTTTGTCACGCGTCAAGGGCCACTTGTCATGAATTTCAATGCAAATGCAACAAACACATGTCCGAAGTGCTCGACACAATCCATCCGAGGTCCATCTCCGGTACCTTCACGGGGACGAGAGTGGACAGTTTGTACGTCACTGGCGATGAATGGCCCAGATTTACGCTACTTGGTATGCGCGATATGCCAAGATTTTCTGCGCATTACTTTTGCTTTGGTAAATCGATTTCTGAACAGATTCTCTATGATTTTTTTCGATTATTGCCCTTTTAATCTAGTTGTTCCATCAGTATACCCTTTCTGGATACATCAAAATGTTTTTGTTTTAGATAACAGAAGGTATTCGATAGAGCAAGGAAGCTCTACAAAATGAAATGGAGATCCACCTAATTGTAAGTCGTTATTCAAATAAAGTTTAAAGTCAAATCGAAAAAATAATTCAATCACCTGAAAGTCCGATTTTGGAGGGAAAAATACAAAGCTCCCTGTTATATTTAGTAATTCATGAATTAATTTGAATCTCTTGCTTATAGCGCCTTTCACGTATGTGAGTGCATAGTGCCGGTCTTAGTAAGTATAAACTTAGAATTATAAAGAAATACCAAGTCCAACATAAAAGTGCATTTTTGCGTCTTCGGACCACTTTTGTTTCATAATTTTGGGCCACAATAAAAATTCAAATGCATTTATGAAGACCACTGTGCTTTCTCCGTATAATGGAGGATTTCCTTCCCAAAATTCCATTCGGACCAAGTCGGAAGTCCTTAAAGATTCTTTGGAAGAGATCCAGTTTTAAGGGTACTTGAAAAATTCTACTTTCGGAACCAAACTAGCTGGATTAAATTTAAGTGCATCTTCGGTGGCCCTTTTAATTCTTACTTTGCTCTAGTTTAGGTCTGCTAGAAGAGCAAAAAACTTTGACAAAATGGAAGAGCGAAACGGAGCTAGGATAGTCTTTGATAAAATTGATTACCAAATTATCAATGAGTACGACTTTCTTATACGCTACTATTTCTACTTTTAATCTAGAAAAGTGGTTTACTTTAGGTATGACCTAACGTTCAAAAATGTAGTGATACAACGGCCAAAGGGCTGCCTCGCGAAAAGTTCCGTTGGCAGCAGAACCAAGTGCTACAATCAAAAGGAAGAAGGCTTGTGTACAGCTGGAGTAGGAGGTGGAGGTCTTAGTGATAACGCTATCACTCGCGTGTGAAAACATGCGAATGCGATTGTGACGATAAGGAATAACAGCGGTTTTTTGGAGGTCTTTCAATGCATCGTGGCGAATTTCATGCCGAAATGTAAAGCAAAGAACTGTGACTTGTCGGATGGTTATCAGTCAGCCAAGAAAAGGGAAAACGTCAAGTTAACCATAGAAAGAAGCTACGAAGCCATACCTTTCCTTTAAAGGGTGTATGCAAGATGCGCGATTTATATGTGCCACCTAGTCACCGAATTGCACATATTTGATATTTTATAACGCTCAAGAAGCAGTTTAAGATTTCAAAGAAGTAGTTATAAACAGAAGTATATGTTGATCAGTGTTATTACCTCGAAATAGACTACTAACATAAATGTAGACGGCAAAAAACAGAGACTGCAATCAATAGTAAATTTTATTTGTGCCATTTTTTCAACAAAAGCTGAACTCAGCAAAAGACTTCGAACATTTGATCAGCCAAAGCACTTTGTCTAGTAGTTTTTGAAGACGCATGTAGCACTGCACTGGATTTATCGGTTGATGAACATTTGAAAATCGTTCTCCTTGACCGTTTCCCTCCTTCAAGCTCTTCTCATGCTGAGAGAATTTCTTGCTCTTATCCAAAACTTGGTGAACTAAACCAAAAATTGCAGAACAAAAATAGAAGAGACATACAGAAGCGGGTTTTTTCCGACTGTCACCATCTCAAAACCCAATATTACGCGCGCTAGAAATAAGAAAAAATGTTCATTGGTTTTTATTGGAGTATAGACCGAAAAGGGTTTTTAAATCCAACATTTACATTTTCTATTTCGCGCTAATGACAGCGAACAGCCCATGCATCTAGCTGGTGCATCTTCTTGAACTATCAAAGTGCTTTCAAAACTTTATAGATGGCTATTTGTCATCTGTTGTCCACCCGAAAATCAAAAATTGTGGCTTCTGATGTAAAAAGACAGCCTTTGATTACTTCTATGGGGACACATGGATAAATTTATGACATCTAATAAGAATAAATAATAACTACGTAACTTCGTTCGTCCCTAAATTTATCGAGCAATCATTAAAAGAATCTCATTAGATAGTGTACTGTGTTGTGAGGAAACGGAAGTCGTTGAGAACAAAGACAATGAAGGGTTACGGTAGATATTTGCTTTTGTGTTTCTGTTGAGCTAATCATAAGATAAGAATATTGCGGTTGCCTTATACACGGGAAACTAGAAATGGGCTTTATCTTATCTTCCCGCACTGTGTGGCAAGATCCCATAAATGTCTGATACAAAATTTGCCTCTTGGAAAATCCGCTATTATTCAAAAACTCATTTAGATTGATCCCTGAGAATAAAACAAAATTTGCAGAATGTGATCTTATCCAGTTTCAATAGATATGTAACTACCCTAGTTTGGAAAAAAAAAGGAAATCATTTCTGATATTGCTCCATGAAAATACAACATTTCTAATAAAATGCAATCTATGGTAAAAGTATCATACGAAATGCATAATTTCTGAGTATTTTTGGAACCAACTTTCAGAATTTTTAGTGCAGCACTTTTGGACCAATTGATGAATTGCGTTCATATTGCCTTATGCTGCAAGTTGGGCTTCAGATGAGAGCCAAAGGAACGGAAAAAACCTGCGGCAGCGATCGAATGCAATTACAGGAAGGCCGTAGAAACAGTTATGAAGGACAAGGGAAACGCGATCACGAAACGAGAAGGAGGCACTGGAGGGGGTGCGTGGTCCTCGGACGGGGGCGCAAGAGACGCACGAACGACGACTCGGAGGGGGCACCCTTCGAGGGTACACGACAAACGAGTTCCGATTGATGGGGCTGCACAAATATAATCCGAATCGAGGCACAAAATCACATGCCGTTTTTGGCCCTTCGCGATTCGGCTGGAAACGAACATCGTCGTGCGAGTCGACGAATGCAAAGCGAGTGCGATCGCATAAAAAGCGAGTTTTTTGCTAGGTGGAAGCAGCCTATGCTAAACAACTCCGATGCTGCTGCTACTGCAAGTTCCCCACTTCTCCAGCATGTGAAAACAAATCCTCGGGGACCACATGTCACAAAGTGCAAATTCAGCATAATTCATGGCTTTTGCTTGGCGAAAATCAAATTTTGGAGGGTTTGCTAGGAACCAATTAAGAAGTGCAAACAACTTTCAGGCAGAGTCAAAAACTTGATTTTTCGCAATCAAAAACTCAGAGTTGTTTAACAGTATAGATAAAGGGCTGAACTTTGACGAGATGCGTATTTGATGACACAGTGATTGTAAGTTATTTTAAACAGTGCAGAAGCTGTGAAACTTTGCTATTAAAAGCAGGGGAGAAGCATATAATCAATTTTGGTTGAAATCCCTTTCTGGGAAATTGTAGGAAAATCCGAGGACAAATTCTTCGTCTAGAGAGGGGGACATAAGAGAGATAAATAGGAGTTGCAGCATTTTTATTGCAAAATGAAGGTACTTTGGAGAAACATTTGGAAAAAGCGTACATGTAAAACGGAAAACAATCACATTAAATGTATTGAAGAGAAGAAAACTGATAGCACATGCTAGTTTTTTGGCTGGTATAATTTTCTGCTCAATAGTTTGCAAAAAACATGAACCACATATTTTTTCATTGCATGTGCAGTTTGAATAAGATTAGATCCTTATTTCAAGAATTAGAAAATGAACAGATAAGTCTTGCAAAAACAGAAGGTGACCGAAGACTAGACCTAATAGGATGCGCAATGTGAGAGCCTTAGAAGGCAAGGACCTTAGTTCAAGTGAACATCTACACTAATTACCATCTGCTGCTATTGTTCCTGCTTAGCATGGCCTCTCCTAAGCAGCTACTCAAAAATAGCAACGCTGTACAGACTTCTTCTCTATTACTTTTCCAATAATACCAAACATTCTGTCTTTTGAGTAATGAAAATAGAATTTTGGAGAAGAAAATTTGAGGTAAATAACTACTCAAATAATTGTTGCTTTTCAGTAGTCGGCTGGTAATCGGCTGTTTCACTGATGCTTTTTCAAGAAAGTTTGAATAAGGGTTGCATCACGATTTTTGAGCCCCTGATATCTCTTGTGAATTCTGGAAAAAATTTGACAAGTGGCAAGCATTCCAAGCCAGGAAAATTGACGAGATGTTTTTTCGAAGCTGCCATGAATCAAAAGCAGAGACAACTTTTTTTCTGTCGTGTCAACTTTTTTTTTGCTCGAAATAATCCCAAAAGTATCGTAATAGCGCAGCTAGACCAGGGGGATATAAGGATCTGTGGACCTCAATTATCCGCGAGATTTCGCGCCGATGCCTTGCAGATAAGGCGATGAGAAGGTCAAACATAAATACATACACTTACTTGAACGTCCATCAAATCGTCGATAAAAGGCGGCTGATCGACGAGGTGCCAGAGGAGGTTAGCTGGGAGTTTATAGTTGAGTCATTTTGACGTATGATGTGTGTAATTGCACATACCATCCATTCTGCGCGTCAGAATTTCGAGTTCAATTGGCTATTATGCACATGCCTCTTGAGAATTTTTACTCAATTCTTGCCCCTATTACTTGGGAAAAGAAAAACCAAAAATAGTGCCTTGAAAATTTTGTTAGCCAGAAAACGCATATTTTCAAATATAGGCTAATGTGATGTTGATTTCTTGATTTTTCTTTTTTTTTTGAAGATTAGCGAGTTTGAGTGAAGAATTTTGGATACTTAAATTGGCCAGAATATTACTTGGCGCGTGATGTCGACGATGCCTGCAATTGCACACATTAGTGAGACTTGGCTCGACTATATGCGAAAGGATTGCGAAAAGCAACAATGTTGCTCTGTCTGGGGGCTACTCGCGTACTTTTGAAAAATCAAAAAAATCCCAATTCCATTTTTTTGAGATTGTCTTGAGGCTTAGTTTCAAATGTGTAGATTTGATATTCCGCACAGAACCTGCCGCGCAACGAGAATTCGTTCTTAATTTTTACCACCAAAGTTTCCAGAGCCCTAAATTTTGCATCTAACTGGGTTCTTATTTTTTTTATCAATCGACCTTTTACAGGTTATATCAACCTCTGAAGAGGTTTTACTGGAATTACTGATTTGAAGAAAGGAGAATTCTTCTATAAAAAGTATAAAGAAAGGCTGCGGCTGCACCTCTTGAGACGCCGCACGAATTTTTCAAGCTATGAAAGACTGGCCTTTTTCTAGTCTCTTTCAAAACTGAGAGCTCCTGGAAAAAATGCAAAAGCTTTGTCGAGGGAACTCGTTGACCGCCAAGGACATATAGGAATCTCAAGAGTCGACCACTGCGAACGCAATGATCAACGAATGAGTGGGCGAATAGTGCTGAGTGCGTGTCTACGATTCATTAGCGAATCAGAGCAGATTTTCGGAAGGAAACTCGTCCATGTGCGTTAGTGTATGGCGAGTCTGGGAGGGACAGATAGTGATTGGGCGGGAGCTGCAACAGCCAACTATGCAAAAAGCATCCGCTAATTGTGTTAGTACTGGCCTTGCGCAGAAATTGGGACATTTAGTTCCTTACAGAGCTGAGCTCATCTATAGCTGAGATGGATAGCAGACAGTGGAGATCCAAAAATTTGTAGGGGAAGAGGAGGAGGATGGGATATGGATTTTTTGAGTGAAGGTACGTTAGCAGGAGAAAAACACTTGGGTTGCTCTCCAACGTTCTGGGTCCCTACGGCACGGAAAAATCCCGAAGAGGGAGCGTGGTAGCTACTTCGATTTAGTATTTTCAAAATATCTTAATTATCTACAAGTGGGAATAAGCCGTTCAATTATGTATGGTACTTTTAACATTTGGACACAACGCCTCCATTTTAAGAGCACGGCCACCACTGACAGAAGATGTATAATCTAGTGGAATGACCGCAAAATGGTGCTTTTGCTAGTCGACGACACTTTTATAAGATAGCTTTGGAGGGCAGAACTCAAGAATATGTGCTCTGTGTCCATATTTCATACGCTAACATCGTCAAGCAGACTATAGGCGAGTTATTTATTACTTGATATGTGAGTTTGCACACTGCGCGCTTCCACCCACGTCTCCTTACCAGTGCGTCGTTTAGAAAACCCGTTTTAATAGAACAAACTGGCAAATTATATGCTACTACCCACTACTTATCTACGCTGCTATATTTTCTTGAGATGTTTGCATTCTTTTGAGAAATTTCTGAGCGTCTATGGTTAACGGCTTAATCCTGCGAACTCTCCTCATATAAGCAGCGAAATTTCGAAAACCCACAAAATCTGGTGAAAAAAAAAAGAATGAGAGAATCTTCAGAGAAAAGTGAAGCGAATGTCATTACGGGACTTCTTCTGCAATATACGTTTTGAAAAGACAAACGATGCAAGCCCTATATCTTTTCATCAGTGACGGTCGCAGGATTACGGGGGGCGGTAAAAAAAAATTTTTTTCAAATGAAGGCCAGCACGCACTCCGAATAATTTTTTGTGCTTCTCAAGGTTTTTGCGGATCCATAACTCCTAAAATTTGGAGGAAGGGGCATGGCGGCAGCCACGCAATGGAAAAATTTTTTTATAAGGCTAGTTTGAATTTTTAGAAATTTTGAAAATCATTTTAATTGTTTGCAAGAATAGACAAGTCACTTGCACATTTTTATAACCCATGTAAGTAAATTTCAAAAATTTTGCGAGCATTCCCTCGCCCCCCCCCCCCTCGTCCGCCACTGCTTTTCTAAGTGCGCGGGTTTAACAAAGTAGTTAGAGTTTTCTAAAAAAAAAAGGAAGTATAATAAGAAATATTTAAAGCTTTCGTAATAGGCTCAATATGTGAACCTTCAAATTTACTAGACTATGGACCTGCCAACATTTCTGTCAGATACTCTGCCACTATCCAAAGAAAAATGATGCAAATTTGCTTCAAGCTACTACGCTCGCATTAGTCCACATGTTTAATGCCGATGGAATAGTCCTTATATCATAATTTGCATAACGACATGTCGAAGACGAAAGAGTAGCGCTCGGTGCGGTTGCGAGCCGGCTCGCTTTGATCGCGGAAACATCGCACAATGGGTTCTATTAGCAGAGAGAGCGGTCCAGCGATTGCCAGAGGAGAAAATGTGTGCAAAGAACTAGTGCTTGGCACAGTGTGAAGATGTTCCATGCTCTTTCACAACCCGCCCCGAGAGTGTACTTCAAATGTACTTAGTAGATAGCGGGTTACTGTGGTGTATGCAGTACATATACTGTTGCCTGTTCCTGTTCCTACGGTAAAAAGTCAACCAGACGGCAGAGTTGAAAATCCTAACCTTAGAAACCGATGCATATGCTTATAGACTAGTTATTTTTTATCATGAGTAGCAGTGAACTGAGGAGGGGGAGAGCGGAAGGAGGGGGGGGGGGAGCGTCGTCAGACAAAGGCCCTATCGGAAATGGATTGAGAAAATTGCGAAAGTAATGTAAATGGGTTTCAGAAATGTGCAAGGGACTATTTCTACTTGTAGACAAGCAAAAAAGATTTTTTTTTTTTGAAAATCTATGTTTGCTTCGTTAAGAGATCAAAAGTTTGGGGTCATGGACTCCAGGCAAGATTTGGTAAGCACATCCCAAAAATTCTTTTACAGGAATGTTCATTCTAAAAATTGTTGCACCCCTCCCTCCGGAATAAAATTTCTCGAACCCCGCTTGCCTAATAGTGCTAGCATTAACAGCACACATTACGCATCTTATCGTAATTTCGTATTTTCATAAAGCTTTAGAAAATCCTATCTCTGTGAGAAAGAAAAATGAGAAATCGGAAATGCATCCCCTAGGTCAGCAAAGTCCACGATGAATCGCGCACTGTGTGCTCTATTGCACATAAAATCTGAGACGACTTGACTGTGTTTTGAATGACTGATTGTGAGACTGCATTCACTTCAAAATTCACCATAATTCTCAATCTGCAACACTTACTGAAAATGAGTTATTCCCTGCTTCAAGAAAGCTCACAGAGGTCCCGAGGCCAGCAGCTCCCTGCATAGAAATTACTTGAATCGTCTCTTTTAGGGGCTCAAGATTTCCTCATTGTGCTCGAAATAGCATCCGTCTGATTCCCAAGTAAAAAGCCAATTTCCCGTCGAATAAAATCCGCTGGCTGTTTCGGCTCCGTATTCTATGTCAGCGCTACAGTAGCCGTGGCGCAAAAGTGCTTGACAATTCTGCTTTGGCTGTTGTCACTCAGCGCTCAAAGTGCCATTATGAGCACATAGCGCTGTGCTGACGCATTGTGCATCATTTCGGAGCCGAATCGATGGTTCGATGTTCAACAAAAGGCTATAGACTGAGCTGTGAAGGGGCGCAAGAGCTGGCCACGAAGCTGCGGCCGAAAAGGGAATCTAACGCCTTAAACGGCAGTAGATTGTGTGGATTCAGATGACCATGCTTGAGAGGTATCAAATAACCGAGGGCTGGAGGCAAAGACTACAAATGTCGATTCGGTAACGTGATGACCTGCGCGACGACGACGATGGGGTTTATTCAAGAAATTCTATCTATGCGCGGCGAATGTGTGTTCCATAACCCGGATTGTAAACAGCGTGCAGAGGGTGGGGGGGGGGGGGTGAGGGGAAAGGCTCGTGAAGAACATCTTATTGTCGACAATAAGTGGAGCATGCTGTGGAAAAGCTGCATGTCGCGTGTGCCTCGGACAGTTTTCTTTTTTGATGGCTTTTTTTTTTCACGGCTTAGCGATGCTAAGAGGGCAGCCACGAACGAACGACGAGTGAAGCGGCACTGAGCAAACATTCGAAAAAGTTGTTGGCAACAAGCTATAGAAAAACTTGAGGCTCATCACAGGATCGTGACTGCGAAACACGAGCAGAACACGACGAAGCTGTTGACAAATACGATTCGTCAACAAATGGATGGGTTTACACAAAGACATGAGAAGTAACAAAAAGCAGATCTACTCGCTAGAGTTCGCACTCTTTTTGGGTAGATCCTGGTGCGTTTATTCTATTGCTAGTTCAGAAGGCATATGAGCTTCCAAGAACTAGTAATACATATCCTAACGATTCACTTGACCTCATATTTTTGAAGAACAGCGGCTTTCGCTTTCTTATACTGTCGCGGCTGTACAAATGATAGAGGAAGGATTGTGGAATTTCGTTCAAAATATGCTGGAAGAATGATTTTCGAATTGTCATGCGTGTGGGCTCAACAAACCATTTTATTTAAGGAAGAAGCTTTTGTGCTGCCTAAGTGTTTAAGAACAGTCATGATTCTAGAATATTCTAATTCTTCAAAGTGTTTGGAATGATATTTGTAGTCTTTGTAGCGAGATACAATACATAGTGTATTTTAGTAATCAAGATCTCAAAATGGAGGATATTTAAAAGTTTTTTGACACTAGATTATTCTTGGTGCGAAACATCGCAAATATTAGAACCGAAAGTTCTGTCGCACCATTTTCAAAAATTCATAACTTCTATTTTTTTGTATGCAAGAGTAAGTCATGCTCTTTATGATGACATCTTAGCTGCTTGCTGATGGTCATCTGTTGCATAGATAGGAGCGATAGAAGAAAATTGGTCAAAATTTGAATTTCTTGTGTAGGATATAAAAAATTGGAAACTTGCAACAAAAATCGGAGCAGTAAATATTGTAGGTTCTTTCACCAGCTCTTTCTAACAGCGCAAAGTTTGCACCAATTGAGCGTCTCCTTGAAAAGTTACGATTTTTGAGTAAGCAATACAAAAGGGCGAATTTGATTTATTTTGGCATTTTTCAGGGAGAGCATAACTTTTCATAAAGACGCTCAATGCGCAAACTTTGACTGTTAGAAAGAGCTGGTGAAAGACCCTACAATACCGACTGCTCCGATTTTTGTTGCAAGTTTCCGATTTTTTATGACCCTACACAGAAAATTCGAATTTTGACTAATTTTCTTCTATCGCTCCTATCTATGCAACAGATGATCATTAGCAAGCAGCTAAGATGTCATTATAAAGAGCATGACTTACTCTTTAATATAAAACTAAAAGCAGTAAAATCGGATGGAAAAATTAGAAGTTATGAATTTTTGAAAATGGTGCGACAGAACTTTCGATTCAACCTAATATGTAGCCTCAAAATCTCCTCTCGATCTGAATACCATTGATGATGAGAACTAATGCCTACAAGAACGAAAAATTATGGTTTTATTTACGGATGTATGAATGATATAACTGCGTATATGAGAAAATCCAAAGCTAGAGGCGGAGTTTGCCATTTTGTGAACATCATTTTTATTTTACTTACAGCCTAAAAAGGTGCAAGCAAGTATACCAATATGTGCCATTGTATCTAGCATGGTGACCTTTAATTCAAATGGCTTGGCGGTTGGGAGGCGGGGCTTTGTGACCTAATTGAGGCCGCTCGCGCCCGCGACGCAGCCTGCATCCCTCTCGCGCGCGTACTCTCTGATCATTATCTATCCTCATTTAAGTCACGAGGCCCCGCCTTTCAGCGGCCAAGCCAGTTGAATTCAAGGTATATGCTTAAATTATTGGAAAATTCACATTATTTTGGGAATTTGCTTTTCAACCATTACTTTAAGTAAAAAAAATTTATAAGCTAGTCTGTATGCTACTAAAAATGGAAAAATATGATCAAGTGCAAGTAGGAATAAATCTACCCAATGAGCCTCTGAGTTGTCTTGCAATGAGAACATTTTGTGACGTATTTGATATGGTTCACATTGCGTTTCTTTTTGCAAATTAGGCACAATTTCTGTAGTCGTCATAGGAAAATGATGTATGTACAGTCACGATGCTTTGAGCTAGCCGAAAAGCATAGAGAAGGTTCTGTAAATAGTTCCTATAGAGTTCGAAACAGTTCGTAGCACAGCTCGCAGCACTGTATACATTGCGGCAAAAAATGATATACATGGTCCGAAAAGGAGCTGTCCGTGGACCGTACAAGTCGTAAAAATAATTATGCACATAGTGGGCAGCAAGCGCACCGTATAATAAGATGCAGGTGCCTTGGGAAACTGAGTCTTCACTCCTTTTTGTGGATCGGGCGGCCTACGACAGAGAGAACTTGTTACTCCGACCGAATCAGTTGCGATCAAATTAACGCCGTGCTCTTAGATGGACACAACTCTATTCAGTGTATCTAACTCATTCGGATACACATTCTATGGGAAACTATATTATTAAATCGGCGCAGTAGTTCCTTCTTTTTTTTGGCTTACCCGCAAAATAAATATTTCAAGCATTGTCCGCGGAATTTTCTTATCTTCTCAGCTGCTGTATCCATGAAGAGATTAAATGAGCAAATTCAGAACTCTAGCTTTTTCGAAGCCCATTCAGGAAAATTACAGAAATCGCTGGAAAAAAAGAATAAAAAAATGCTTTGATTCGCAGTAGATTTGTTTTGCCTATGGGTTAGCAAAGCTTCTAGAAAAAATTCGAATTAAAAATTCAGTAAACTCTAGCGATTGTCTTACCACTCATTACAGCAATCGGATCGTAAGTACAGCATTTGAAAATAGTTTAAAACTCTCCAAAAGTTTATCTGATACTGCTCGAATCATCTGTTGTCATTCAAGGAAATCGAGCATGTCCAAAAAACCCTTTTTTACCGACCTAATATTCCAAATCGAAAGAGATTAGCCAGATTTGGTGCGTTCAGTAGGAAAGGACAATATGCGGATACAAATATAATAGCGCAAACGTAAAATCTGCGCCAAAAATGTATTTTTTGGCGCAAATTTTGTATTTTTTGCCTTTTTCGCACGAGGCATGCACATAAAGATAATGAAGTAAGTTTTTTTCTTTCTATCCATTCCAGACAACGTAGTATTGAAGAATATAGATTCAAAATGTTGAAATTCAAGACGAGAAAATGAAATGAGAAAGCAAGTCTTTCAGGCAGTATGGACCATCTAGAACTTACTCGAAGTTTCAAGTGAACAAGATTGTTTTGTCCAGAATTTTCTATCCATACTGTGGATGATACACAAGCATAGATTTCTAAACACAATTTTAGTTTCTTTGTTGTTCTCTAAAAATGTAGAAACACAATTCTGAACAAAGGTTAGCATCAGCGAAAAGCGATGGACTAGTACTACAGTACTGTGAATTTGGAAACATAAGTTCAAACATAAACATAGTTGTTCCTAAAAAGCTCGATTTTGGATCCTATCTACCAAATATCTCGATAACCATTTTTTCCTAACATACGAGAGTGGAAATTCGACTTCTAAGAAGTAGACGATACCCTTTAAATAATGTTTCTCTAATCTCGATTAGTGTGATGGCAAAATATAATAATACGATCTCAGACAAAATGTTTCACAAACTTTTCCAAGAAGCCCTTACGCTGTAAGGATTGTGTGTATGTCCTCACAATTGTACAATCGGAACAACGAAGCAAAAACAAACAAAGTTTTGGTCACAAGCAGTTGCGTATGTGGACACACATACAACTCTTCAGGTCAGTGGCCAGCAATATGTTTTTTTCTTCCTTCAGCTGTCTGTTTGATTGTTATAAAGAACGTACAGAACGACAAGGGTAAGCATTCATTGATAAGGAAACAGAGAAGGACTATAGTGTACTTTTGTAGTTACGTTACTTAGGAAGAAATCATTGAAGTGTAATTTTTTACGAGAAGAACAAGCATTGAAGAAATAAGCAAAGAGATAGGAATTACCATATAACATTACATTTAATTATTCCCGAAATCCTGTGGTTTTAATCTTGGAAAATCATATGCGCTATCCTATTGTAATTGGATGAGGTCCCTTCTTCAAATAAAAAAGATAAAAAACTGAAAAGAAAACTCATGGTTCTGCCACCAGTACTCCTGGCGCGTTTTACCTGACGGATATCTAAGCTAGGAATAGGTGAAGAGGATCTCGATATATCGTAAAATTCACATCGCAAAAAATGACAAAATCTTGGAATAGCAAGAAACTACAAGTTTTTTGAAAATCAGCAACACCTTCGGAGAAAATAATAGTTAAGCAAATAGTTTTTCACAAGTTTTTGCAAATGCAAATATAATGAAATTGCCATAGAGCAAGAAAATAAGAAACAGTAATTCGATTAGGTTGTTCTACTCTCGAATATTTTTCGTAAACATTTTTTGCAGCGTTGTTTTAGAAGTTCAACTCTGATTAGTTTAATTTAAAAATGATAAGACTTACATGAAAAAGTATTCCCCATTCTTAATTTCGGGCATTCCATAGCGACACAGCTTCTTGAATACAAGAAACATATTGTTCGCGACGGATCTAGAGGTTACGGTAAAAGACATCAATCAAATTTAGGTTATGTAGATATGCGTAGGGATCGTAAAACTGCAGCCGTAAGTCGATCAAGCGCAAACACACAATTCGAACGCTTCGCACAAAGCTGTAAAACTGATGGAGAAGGGGACGGGGGTCTTCGGACGCCCTGTCAGGTCCGAATTGAACCCCGTCATTTGCGCGGGGGGCTATACGAACGAAACGAACGCCCCACCACGCCCCATTTAGCGCCACGCAAGGTGCGAAGATTTATTTGATCAAGGGAATGAGCACGCATGGAACACGCACAACACCTGAACGAACGGACGGTCATCGCTTCGCACTCAATCTCCCGTGGATGAAATGACAAATGAGGTTCGAAGGACGGGGAGGGGGAGGGGGAGGGGGGGGGGGGGGAGGAGGGGGAGCGGAGACGACAATGCTTAGCTACTGCTCGGGCGATGAGGCCCTTGCGTCAGCGATGTTGTGTCTCTGATTCAGCATCTGCTCTGTCATCGCTTTCATAAGAGGAGGTGGCTTGGAATTAAAATCCAGAAACATTCCGTGAATTCTGAATTACAATTTGCATATGTCATTCCTGAATACAGGAACAATAATATAAGAGTGAAAAAACTAATTCTCGCCATCAATGGCAAAAATTGGTTGCATTAAAAGTCAACATACTTGATTTCCGAACGAAGAAGAGTACTGTATGCCTTATCGCAGCATTTCTTATCCTTGTTTGAGCAGCACTAACGATCGCAAATGGCAACCGTTTTTGAAAAATAAACAAACACATTCCTTTCTGAATCGCATTGCGAATCAAAGAGGAAGAAGAAACATTGTTACAGGAGAGTAAATATGTAAAATTTGTGCCAATACACTATGATTCACGCTATGGGGTTGTTGAGCGCAAAAGATGCTGTAAACAGGAAAAATTCTGAATTCTTCTCCAGACGAACCTGTCAAAAACCCCTTAGGGAGGCATTCCACTTTTTTACAAGATTTTCTGAAAGCTTCTAGCTTCCCGAAAAAGTCTAAAGAAGAAGGTGAACGTTAAGCAGACAGTTAACCTTACAAGCCTAACAACTTACCTCGAATGATTTTATTGCTTCACACGCATGAGAGTTTCAAAAATGATTTGTTATGAAAGGAGGTGACAGAAATTCTTTTAGAAGGCGAAAAGTGGTACAACGTGGTAACGAGAAAGAAGCTCCGCAAACTGTTTAAAGGTTTATCCCAAATTTTTGCTTGAATGCAGCCCTGAAATTTTGGAAAAAGAAGTGACTACAGCCACGCTTCCAAAATTACTTTCCAAAGCTAATTCAAATTTTTTAGGAGAGTTAAAATGAGTTCGATACAATTGATTACATTGTAATATCAAAATGACCTAAATCAAATTCCAAACAATCACTGTAAGAAACAGGGCTACTTAATACTTAATACTTTTACGCAATTTTCATATCTCAGATGATCTAATCGCCCAATCAGGTTTTTGGTCATTCAGGGTACTGGATTCTCTTTAGCTACCAAATCTTAGTTACAAGTTAAAACATGTCCCGAGTAGTCGCTTTAGTGTTTACAATCAACAGTTCTTAGGCTTTGAACATTTCTTGAAGCTAACTTTCATTCGATTAGCGCTAACGAACTTGTCAAGCAAGCTTATCCTCAGAAACACATACGTTGAAAGCATACCATCACAAATCTTTCTAAACAAAGCTAATGGCGCTTTCATGAGCTACAAGAAATTTTGGATGTTTTTCTCAAGGGAGGCGGTAGGTGAGGCAACTTTCTCGCCTTCGGTGTCTTCCCTTTCTTAGCTGTGATTTGGAAGATGTGAAATTCGACCATTTAGAAGAATTATCGAGATTCTTACAGGACAACAAAGAACTTTCTTCCAGATCTCACTGTAATGTATTTATCATTCCCTTTGGATGAGAATGGTAAATAGTCGTTATGCTGTGTCCACAGAATGAAGAAGATGTAAACTCATGAATGCATGCAGGTTGTTTGTCTTGTGACATCTTTCTGTAACCAAAAGCAAGAGGCTGCAATTGTCTTACAGAAGAGCATAGCGCGAAAAGAATTAAAAATTACTAGCATTTTGCAGTTTTATTATGAAATTCTTAGCTGACTAGCGAAGAAGAAATTAAACGAGGAAAGTTGCGAAGCCATGAAGTGCAGTCGAAGGATGTACACGTTGACCTTTTCGGGATGAGAACAATGTTTTTAGGAATCTAAACTAGAACTCTTTGTTCTGCTTTGGGGAAAGATGAGCTTTGAAATGAATGGAGATGATGTAAAGGCAACATTCTTACAATCTTCCATTAGCGCCGACGAGTGCATAACATGGCGAATGAAGAGAATTGAAATATGAAGAACGCGCAAATTGCAATGAAAGAACATTATTGAGCGGGATTGGCAAAATAGGGTGACGCGGAAATAGTACACAGGAGTCACCAGAAGGATTATTATACAACGGTTCAGAAATAGCTAGCTTCCTGATATGTCATGCTTAATGTCTATGCAAGTATATTTCCTGAAGGTTTGAAAAAATAAGTTCATAAGAAAAATTTTTTTGTTATTTTGTACTCGTGATTCTTTGTGGAACAGTAGCTTCAAGTTTGCTTTACCACGTATCAAATATTCAGGATTTTCTATGATTGGTAAAGACAGTCATTGCCTTAACATGGCTAAATCTTCAAAGTCTCCAGTCGTTAATTTTGTAAGCTTCGTTTTCATGCTGTAATGGGTATTTGCACACTATGAAAAAATTGTTTCCCACTTCTTTATGGGTTTTTTCCTTGGAAGATAAGATCTATACAAGAGGACATTCGTCACCCAATTCCCATTAGAATGCTATTTCCAGAGATACCAAACACTGGGCGTATTTTGGTTAGCATTTGTAAGAGCCACAAAAGCGAAAGAACTTATTTATTAGCCAACCTAATATTACAGAGTGTCCCAAAAAGATGTGCACACTCTTTAATTGCTGTCAAGTCTAACGAGTTAGCTATTCTCTTAACTTGATCCCTCTACCCTTAGTTTCTTCCCTTTGTACCAACATAACAATTCTTGACTAGATTCTTTTATCATTAGCACATATATAAATATGGGGGAACATAATTGGGGAGGGGACCACCGAGCAACCGGGGAGTGCCAGCTCATCTGAAGTTGGTGGCACCGCCCAAGTCGGCGAGGGGACTGTCGGACTCTAATTAGTCTGCGTCTCGACATGTCCGTTCCATGGCAAAGCTCGTCCTCGAGCTTTTGAAGTCTGCCATGGTAATTTAGTTGTCATCATCGGATTCGTTTGACGTTGCCCATACATTTGAGGTGTCATCGATTGATTTGATTGAACGTTGCCCATATGTGTAGTTGATGTTGCCCAATTACCATTTGCTGCTTTGGTTGAGGGCAGACTTGCTTCAGGCGTTAGTCGCTGGATTTTTCTTCACAAGGACAGGGGGAAAAGGGATGAGAAGGCACGCTTTCGCACGGAACATGAATGGTTCTTTTTTTTTTGTTTTTGGTTAGTAGTACATTGATAAATACAAAATTGCACAAAATTGTTATGAATACAGTATAATGAAACACTGAAAGTCAAGAAATGGATACCACTGTGACGAAGTTGGATAAAGATGATCAGTAGATATCCAACTCGCTTCAGTAGTCGAGAATTATCTGCTCCAGAGCTGCATATTTTTTTTTACAAATAAGTAAATAGGTGAAGCTGTCTTAAGCGCAGACTAGGCAGTATTGTTTTACTGCTTGAAACGAATTCCGCCGAGCTTAGGATAGCTCCTGGCGCCTATATGCCACTCAAGATTACATAATGACGCTCTGAATCGGCGTGACTGGGAAAAGGGCCTCTGGTAACCCCATGGGCTATGACATAGCCTATGGAATCACCATAAGCAACATAGCCTACAGACTATCCACAGGCGTCTAGATCGCCTGTGGAACTGCGGCAATTACAAAACGGCTATGGCAATTAAACACAATTATAAAAATTTTATACATATGTACAGTGCCGGCGTTGGCGATAGAGTCCCTGAGTTTGTGTAAAAAATAACGATGGAAAGTGAGGAAGAAGAAAATAATTGATTGAAAATAATGTGTAAAGTTGTAGGCGAAATATGGTGAAAAATGGTTGTGAAAATGAATTTTACATGTTTTGGAAAGATAATAGATTGTGAAAGAGAAAATGTGGAAGTTACAAAGTAAAATATGTTTTGAAAAAATGAAAAGTTTTAGATTTGTTTCTAAATAAATAGGGTGGGGAAAGGGGGCTAGAGGAAGAAAGAGTAAATATTTACGGTTCTTCACGTGGTATCACGGTAAAAACTGTAAGAATCACAGCAGATAAAAATTATCATATACCATATTCAATATAGTAATATAGTCATTATCTGCTATGAAACAAAAAAAGACTGTCAAACACACAGTAGGTAAAGAATACATGATTATATTCATTACCCACTATGACACGAAAAAATATGACAAAATAAAAAACACACTCAGACCCATCGCCTGGACTCAAGGGAAAAGATAAAAGAAAGGGTAAATATGAAAAAGGGCTACGTAATTCACGTAGGAGATGAGGGCTGGTGCCGGTGGTGGGAGTATTCAGCAGAAATTGGCCTAATCTATGCTTAGATTTTTTTTCCTAGTGAAAAAAGTTATGCGACAAAAGTTCAGAAAAACCCGGGACCTCCATGTCAAGTTTGAAGAGTTAGCTATTCTCTTAACTTGATCCCTCTACCCTTAGTTTCTTCCCTTTGTACCAACATAACAATTCTTGACTAGATTCTTTTATCATTAGCACATATATAAATATGGGGGAACATAATTGGGGAGGGGACCACCGAGCAACCGGGGAGTGCCAGCTCATCTGAAGTTGGTGGCACCGCCCAAGTCGGCGAGGGGACTGTCGGACTCTAATTAGTCTGCGTCTCGACATTGCTAATAACTTTCTTGCTTTTTGCAGAGCTTGACGCGCCATTCGGTAGAGCGAGGTTCAACTTAGAATTACAGCATGGAGCGTATTACCGTCACTCTTCATTACTGTAGGATTACGGTATGAACTTCCAGCATACACCGTCACGAATAGGCCTTTTGATGAAATAATTTCAAAAAATAATCTGAAAATTTGTGTAGCAAGGTTTTCAAGCGCGCTGATTTCAGTACATGACTTTTCACCAGTTTTTCGAGCTTTTTTGATGGCGTCTTCACATTTCTGACGAACATTGAAAAAACAGTATTACTTTGAATTTGAAATAACTTAAGAAAGAAGATTCAGAATCAGCAACTTCGATTAGCTCACTTCAAGAGTTTCTGGATTGCTTGGCTTCTGAGGCGAAATACCGGCAAAATTCCGCTTTCAATGCCTTAAAATCCTCCTCGAAGTTTCTACAATAATCTTACAGAAATGAAGAGCGATTGAAGATCCGCTCCACATCTCAAATCTAAGCTGAATTTCGCTCTACAGAATGGTACCTCAAACTCGGCAAAAAACATGAAAGCAGAAGAGTTATTAACGATCAAACAGTTTGGACATCTTTTTAGGAAACCCTGTATAAATGCCTTTTATGGGAATTCGAAATTGTTGGAATTGCTTACAATCAGAACAAACTGCAGACCCATCATTTCAAAACTACTCCGAACTCTGAACAACATAGTCAAAACAGGAATATTGAGAATAAATCAAAGCTTAGGCATACTACTATAGATTATCTTTTTGATCACGTATGTATTTTATGTTGCTATCGAGAATTAAAATAATATTCGGTTTTCTAGAAAGTACCGAGTTGTAACTGCAAAATACACTGCTAGAGGTTAGTAAGTTCTCAAGGGCTTAAAACTGCAAAATTAGCTATTCACTGAGCAGAAGTTGTGTCACGCTAAAAAAAATTGCATTTACTACTCTGTGGCTGAAAGTGGGGATTCTATGCGAGAGCTTCACGTAACAATTCTGTTGGAGCTGTGGTACACATGGCACCAACAGAAGATTTCTTTGAAAAACTGTTCAGCCGCGACAGCAACTAAGGAATGGAACTGTGTGGTTCATCTTGCTACATATTTCACTGGATAAAAGTGGACGTTGTCGACAGTTTGGACCTACAGATCTATTTGTGGTTAAGAAGAAAATGTATTGTTTGAATCTGAACTAAAATCTTCAAATTTTCACAGCTGGAATGTGGACGACGCAAGTTTCGGTTCTTTCTTCTTTTTTTTGAATATAAAGCTTTAGTGAGGATTCACAAGATGTTTGCCTACGCCAAATAGAAGCTACATGCAGCCAAATTTTTAGCTCCAGTTCGTCATCTTTTCTGAAGAAGACGTCTTGCTAGATGCTTCTTGAATAGCTTTATTTTAAGCGCAGTTTATTTCGAGCACGCTGCAGGGTCGGTATTATTTTATCTATTTTCGAAGTTTTCAGAATTGATCATATTAGAGAAAACTGAGAGGCGGCGCAGTACATATATAATTGTAACACTTGATGCTTGTCATATGTTTCTTACCTGGATTTCTGCAAAATCTCGAAGTTTTTGATATAGCAATAAGGCCCTCCCAGTGGCGTACCGAGGGGGGGGGGCGGGGGGGGCGCGCGCCCCCCCCCGAGAACGGGTCGCGAAATTTTTGAAAGTTACTTACATGCGTTATAAAAATGTGCAAATGACTTGTTTATTTTTGTAAACAATTAAAATAATTTTTTAAATTTTTTAAAAATTCAAATTAGCCTTATAAAAAATTTTTTTTCGGGGGCGTGGCTGACGCCACGCCCCCTTTTTCCAGATTTTAGGGGTTGAGGGCCCGCAGAATTGTTGAGAAGCCCCCCTAAAATTTTTTCGGAGTGCGTGGCTAACGCCACGCACCTTCATTTAAAAATTTTTTTTGCCGCGCCCCCCCCGAGCCGAAATCCTGGGTACGCCACTGGGCCCTCCTAATTTAAGAATGGTTAGTGTTGATATATTATACATTACAATGGTCGCGGATAAATTTTCCTGAGAGATTTTTGAGTGCAATATCTAGCGCCAAACATTCCTTCCCTGACAATACATTCGGAAAACTTCTTCATTTTGCGAGCTTGCAACACCAGAATTTCCATGAGTGGAGTGATATTAGCAAAGTTGGAAAATCTTTTCAGAAAGTAATCTAAGCTTGCGAAGTTTTACAAACTACAAACAAAACTGAAAACTGTTGTACAATTCCCAAACTCATGTAGATTGGAAAGAGGGGGGGGGGGGGAGGGAAGGGAAGGAAGAAGGGAAGGGATACCTGCAGCCCCCTGCATCCGTCACTGTTTTATGGCATAGTAAAGATGATGAATACCACAGCTGTCATAAGTGTGTCAAGCCTACAAAGGGCTTAATTATTCCCACTTTGAAGATTTGAAAAAGTTACTGGAACTGGTATAGTTATTAGAGCGTGTCTGAAATCTAAAAGGTGAGTAGAAAATTACTTGTCCAGAGGAAAAAGTTGCTCGGATATAATGGAGGTTGTTTTTTGATGGTGAAGCCTGTCAGGAAGGATTTCTACGTTGCGCTCTGACACAACGTTTGTTCTTCATTGCAAGTGGCCTGGCGGACATCAGAAGAGAAATTTCGTGCCAGTTGCCGCATAGTTCTTTCGGAGCATTATAGAACTATTTCACCAACGCTGGATCGGGGGGTTGACACAGCAAAATCTTCGGAATGCAGTTGCCGCTTAACGAAACCTCATTTATTGGCTCCACCATATACGTAATCACGCGAAGACTAAAGGGCCAGATAAGCCTCGACAAGTAAGGTACTGGTCAAAAATATTATTTGGAAAGGGGGACAGGGGAATCAAAATTTTTTGGGAGTCTTGCAAATTTTTGCAAGCTCGAAACTCTGAAATTTTTGAAAAAAGGACCACGGCGGTAGGCCCACCGCAGATTTTTCTACAGAGCTAATCAAGTTTTACAATTCATGAAATTGTTTTAACTGCTTTCTAACGAGGAAGATACTTGAGTTATGGCATTTACACGAGTTAGGAACCTGGCAATCAATCAAGAAGCATCCCCCTGTCTGCCCTCACACTACGGTATAGTTTTGTAGCTAAAATTTTGTACGGTTTTGGAATATTTTGGGCTGCTTGAACAGGAGGAGATCAGGAAGGTCAGGAAGAGAGCGTTCTCTAGAAATAATAGCTGGTATCATAGTTTTTGAAATGGCCCAATTTTTGATTCAATTTTTGGTCCTTTTTGTTGTGGGGTACAGCAGTCCTGAAGTCAGCGATTTACACTTTCTTTTCTCCTAGTAATCGAGAGGATGATGTAGTGTTCGAACGTAAGACTAATAGTTTTACATGGATGAAACAAAAGTTCCTCAATCTCCTCAAACGTCAGCGGTAACTCCTTGCAGGTTTCAGAGAAGATATAAGTGCTTATGGCTAGTGCTTGAAAGTGTGTTCATCGAGAATTTTTTCATTGATTTATGACTTCAACGAAATTAGGCCTTATGTGCAATGGAGAGCTGGCAAATGCCATTAAAAAGTGATGATAGGCAGGATCTGAAGCATAAAACGTCTGTTACTGCCTTCAAATAATGCTAGATGAATCACATATATAACAGTGAATTTGAGTGCCATTTCGAAATCTTTGAATCATCAACGTGAGAACTTGCGTGACCAATTTGGTGTTTTGCTTTTATTCATTGCTGAATACACATAAGCTTCATTACGAATTCGTCTGCCATCTCTATGCGTTAATTTCGTGCCTTTCAAACGAGCGCTTCAACTCGTGAATATCAGAAATGCATTATGGAGTCCTATCCTAGCCACAATGAGCAAAAAGATTTTATTGCGAAAATCGCGAGCTGGAAAGACTGAAAAAGAGCATGATTTTGTGAGGGTATATATTGCGTCTTCAAGGGTAAGGTATAGATTTGATAATTGCATATTGTCAACCGTAACACGGGCAAACAGACAATTATAGGAAAGTGCGCGCTCGAGCGGACAATAATGTCCCAGCGAAGACGTCAGCTCAGTGACAGGTCAGCGTACAGGTGGCTCGAAACGAATCAGTGCTTAGTGGGGTCGAAGAGATTGATGGCTCTGAGAGGAAGCAGAGCCGAAGAAGCATGATGGGGTGTCAAAACGAATTTGGTCCCAATTCTGACGCAGCGATGGCGAATCAATCTGATTGCCCTAAAGTTGAGCAAAGGCCATCGCTAATCTGACGCACCATCGCCGTCTCACTTTCTTACGCATCCCCTAGCGAATTAGGCAAAAAATCTCGCAAGAAGGAAGTACGTCGAAGAACATCACTGACTACGACTATACTACGACTGACTTGGCCTTCAAAAACTGTTCCAAAAATGACTCTCTGACAAGTGAGTGACGTCAATTAATGACCACATGACAATAGCCCCTCGCAATCAAATTTCAGGGGGTTACCTAATAAGTACGAAAATTAGCAGCATGCCCTTTTACAGGAGAACCAAGATAACATCATTAGCAGGCCCACAATGATATACTAGCAAATGGCTGTTGGATTAGCTATCAGCCACATACATTGAAGTTTGATCCGTGCTTTAAATGACAGAGTACGAAGAGGCAACTATCATGTTCTGGTATCACCTACCCAAGCTGATTCTAAGCTTTGGTAATTTACTTTTATTCCCAGTTCATTTAGGCTTTATGCAAAACACATTTCAACGGAGTTTCTAGAGAATATAAGGAGCGATCTAAGGACAGTTCAAAACTTCTCCATTACTCAAATTTCATATGATTTCTATAGAATGTTTTCTAGCACTTACAGATAATCATAACATATCTCAAAAGGCTCCGTAGTTTTTCGAGAGTGATTTTTCATTTTTCTAATCAAATTTTCACGATGAAATTCCTTCCAAACTGCAAACATTTGCTGCTCATGAACTCGAGATATTCTTCTTTCACAAATAAAATGATAACGACAAAGATCGAAATAATGACTCTTATGCCGATACGTCCCATACATTTTTGTTGTAATTAGAGAAGAAACAAAATTGAAAGAGCACCTTCGTAACTTTCAGCCTACTTTTCAATTAGAAGCTTTAGGCTGAAAAGAAACCTCACACAATTTCAGTCTTGGCGCGATTTGGCGCCACTGCAATTGGTTCTAACTCATCGTAAGGAGTTTCTGAATGTATGGAATGGAGCATTTTTATCAACCTACGAAAGTTTACGTGCTGTGCCTTTGGGTCTATCAGTATTGAATTTGAAGATAGTTGGCAAATTGCCAGATCGCGTGGAGATTGAAATCGCGTGAGGTATGCCTTGGGCCTTGAGCGCCTTGATTCTTTCCTTTATTAGTGCCCTTGATTTATAAACAGAGGACGAAAAAACGAAATAGTTTTCAACCTAGTTTACTCCTCATACTCCCTCCCCCCACTACTTCATACAAGTATAATAGTTAAGAGGTGACAGTCGTTCAACGCTTAGGCTGCATCATCAATCATACGCAACAAGAATTCTGATTGCTACCAGATCCTTGTGCTTGGACTACTCATCTCTCTTTCTTGACTTGAAAAAAGATCAAAAAGAGTTTCAACCTAATGAAGCACGTCTCCCATGAACTATGCTTTTGCAATAAGCTAGCAAACTGTCCTAGTGCTCTTCGCGGCCAAGCCCCTCCTCCAATTTAGAAGTGACAGCCTTTCTTCGTAATTTCTTTGTCGAAATGTCGGTCATGAGCTGTCGCTCTGGTCGAACCTCACTGGTTTTGCGCGACACCGTGGAGCCAGCCAAGTTTGAGATCTTCCCATTACCAGCCTGGCCAAGTTATGTATGTGGGGATGTGTCACAGCTTTTTAAAACATTACTGTATGAAGGCAAACGAAATTGCTCAACTCTAGCTGAGATGCATCATCTGCTCGTTTCAACGGTATATGGAAGGGGTATTGCACACCCTTGTGTTTCGGAAAAACTGCACGCTTTTTTAAGAATAAGCTTAGCGAAGATAGTAAATTCGACCGCTGATCTCAAGTCAGAAATAATGACCATTCTCTGATGTTAATCATTCTGATGCAGTGGTTTGCAAAGCATAGGTCTTTAAACGCAACATTAGGCGAATGCTACCGTTCTGAAGTACAGACCGATTTTTGCTCATTCCTGATAAACTTTATTTGACCCTTTTGCTAAGTAATGTTGTCATCCCTAGCCATTCCGAAACTACAAGGAGTAACTTTGAACAAACATTTAGGTAATACAGCTTTTCTCCTTTCAAAGAAAATCACATCCTTAAAGTAACTTGCTCGATAATCTCTATGAAGTCGGAAATTTCAAATCAAATGACTTTCTACTCAATAACTTTGCGGCGCCTACCATGGGTACTTTTACGACTGAAAGTTATGGTTTTTAAACTCCGAAATGCATTGGTAGAGAACAATTAGCTGAAGAGGAGAAAAAGCTGCTTGGTCGTTGATGTCTGGCTAGTTCATTGCGTGCTTTTTTGAGGTAGGCCTACGAATTTGGTATGCAAAAGATTATGTAGAGAATATCTAAAGGGGAAGTTGGAGAAGCGCAAACTGCTGATTCTTACCACAACTCCTTCAAGATTTGGAACGTTTCAAACCTTGGCTGGAGTTCGGCGTGGTAAATTGTTGTGTTCAAGCTCCAGTGGTTACTATAGCGATTATCAAAAGAATCATTTTTCCCACTGATAAATGTATGATCCTGTACGAACTTTCGTGCTGAGAGAATACATTTGCTTTTTTTCTGTGTGCCACCACTAGCGAAATTTTGTGAATTCACATGTTTACGTTACCCTTCTATGTTGAGAAAAAGTATGCGTAACATTTATTGTTTGAGTATCTTCATGACGTAAATGACAAGTTAGAAGAAATTATAACTAAGCTCTTGAGTAGTTTCCAAACAAACTTGAGCATCTGGACCTTCTTTGGACTGCAACAGTTTGACTGTAACACACTGATTTTCCTCTTTTATTCCCAATTGGCTGACCCAGCATTATCAGATACTCATAGCAATAACTAGATGTGCAGAATATCCACTTAACGTTTGGTATATAATAAGTGTCCTTGCCTCTCTGAATTTCATTACTACTGCCATATAAAAAGTTGGGTTTGATGTAGATTTGGAGAGTGAGTAATCCAGTTAATGGTGATTTTGTCTCTATGGTTCTCCCCTCACCCGAAAATGGGGCGCGAAATAATGAAAGTTACTTCGTGAGCTACGATAATGTGGAAGTGACCTATTTACACATGTAAACGATCAAAATAAGAATTTTTTCGACCTAAGTTAGCCTTATGAAAATTTCTTTGGGAGCGTAGCTACCAGCACTCTCCATTTTTGCAGGTCCGGGGTTATGGGCCCACAAAACTTTGAAGTATCGCAAGGAAATTTCGGACTGCGTGACCAACGTCACATTCTTCTTGGAATTTTTTTGACACTTCCCCCCCCCCCCTCCGGACGCAAATCATAGGATCCTACTGCTGGAACACTTATACCGGAGAGGAGAAAATAATTAGAGAAGACTGCTTTGGTATTGAAGATTCGAACGGTGGCATGATTTTCCATTATACAGAATTGTAAACAAATTATAATATCATATAATTCTAATATTATTATGTAATGTATAATCATTACTTCGAAGTCCCTAGCTGCGTAGTTCCTGAAGTAAATGAAATCTATGTAGTAGCATGAAGGATGAACAACATTTTCGCGGACCAGTTAATGCAGTTGAACTAACTTTGATAGAATTAGTAATCACCAAAACTGTCTCTAGTCTATGTAGTCATAATCAATTGTTTAACATTTCTTGCTTTAGAGTAAGTTTTTTCAAGCTTCCAGGTCAATTCGGGGGCTAAACACTGGGAGAAGCAGTACAATGTTTTGATATTTTCAAAAATTCATGAGAAATTATCATTCTTCGATGGTTAAAAGCAACACGATTATCAGGAGAGTAAAGATACGAAAAAAATAAAAGCGAGTTAGCAGCAACAACAAAAATGAATGAAATTTGCGTTGGTTGAGATAGCAGGAAGACTTGGCTTTGTTCAAAATACACAGTGTCTCCCAAAAAAATGTACACTTTGTATGACCGTTAACAACTCTCTTGCCTTTATGTCTTTCACCAAACTTTATCTGCTTTTTCTAGAGCTGGCTCCAACTTAGAATTATAGTAAGGAGCAAATCACCCATCACTCTTCATTACTATAGGAGTACAGTGAGAACTTCAGAGAGGAGGTTAGGCCATTGAGAACCACGTTTTGCCTTGGAAAGGAAACCAATTAAGTCAAGAGTCTCATACTAAGGTAATCAAAGCGCTGATTTCGAATATGAGATTTGCACTTTACTATGTTGATTCTTTCGCAAGTTAACCCCTGTCGGTAAGAGATGTCCTCAAATTTTTGCCGGAAATGTGATTACACCATCAAAAGAGCCCTGAAAATTCGTAAAAGAAGGTGACGTGAAATCTTTCGAATGTTTTGGAGAAATTCTGTTAGACGTTCTATTTCATGATTTCATGCGGAAAGTTCCTTATCCTGCAGCGATGAAGAGCGATCGGTGATTCGCTCCATACTGTAAATCTGAGGCTTTGGCCATACTTTGCCCGTGTTGCCGGTGTTGAAAGTGTTGAAAGTGTTACCGGTGTTGAAAGTGTTGAACGGAGATCATCAGTCTAGCAGTTTCATTCTTTCTCGAACGATCTCACCGGCTGGTGAATACGTTGGAAATGGAATTGGGGAATGAGAAATGAAATTGAAACGATGGGAGATTTTCGCATGCAAAAGATCCTCTAACAAACTCTTTGGAAAGCGGACGGCTTGTCTGGAATAGGCAATCTCCAGTATTTGAAAACGCTGCAGACCTCAGTAGGTCGTTTACTCACTAATCGCAAGCGCGGCAGGATTCGAACTAAAACACATTACTACTCAGACGTCAGCTTTCTCAAATATTGGAGATTGCCTATTCCAGACAAGTCGTCCACTTTCCAAAAAGTTTGTTTGAGGATCTTTTGCATGCAAAAATCTTCCCCTTCTCATTTCAATTTCATTTCTCATTCCCCAATTCCATTTCCAACGTATTCACCAGCCGGTGAGATCGTTCGAGAAAGAATGAAACTGCTAGACTGATGATCTCCATTCAACACTTTCAACACCGGCAACACTTTCAACACCGGCAACACTGGCAAAGTATGGCCAAAGCCTTATAAGATGAAGCCAGCTTTACAGAATAGTACCTAAAAATCGGCGAAGAGAGACGTATTGCAGGAGAGTTACACGATCAAACAGTGTGCACATTTTATGGGACATCCTGTGTGCAACATGTAGAACACCGATTATGCGCGAGGAACTACTATAAAAAGAAAATCGAAAGTACTTTTATGTTGATATTGTAATGATGAAGAGCGGCGAAGCGAGTATGAATGCAATTATAACAATTACTGCAACGAAATCAACCGGATTGTTATGGCCATCAGCAGCGTGTGAATACTACTAACTTTATACTCCACGGTAGTGCTACCCAACTATATCATAATGAAATGTTCGGACTTAGCTTTTCTTTGTCAAGTAGTGATATCTTTCAATACTAAACTGAACAGTAAGAGTCTGTTCCGAATTATTTAGGGTCGGCGAAACGTCTTCTAACTGCGTCAAAACAACTAAACTGATTTCCGTGATGGGCAAAAATTGTCGCTTGTTATACTATCAACTATGCAAAAAAGGAAGTGCGTGATGTGTCATAAATTTCAGACTATTTCCTCCATAAGAATTAGCTGTGACATGCTTTATTCGTAAAGTGCACAACGCAAAATGGAGCAAAAAATGCATATAAAACACAATAAATAACTACACAATAAACAATAATACACAATAAATACACATAAGAGTCTTCACGAGATTTCATTATAGAATCCTCCACTTTCAACAGTACGAACAAAAAAATCTGGATGACAAAGAGGCACGACCGCCAAGTTCTTACGTGATTGACTAGTTGAAACAAAGACTCCGACCCGATGTTTCGGTGTTGGAACCGCTCTTGAAACTAGAAAGTAAAAAACTCATGTAGAACGCGACTGGGCAATCATCTCAGACAACTGGCCGGAACTTCCGCAGCGCTTTCACAAGATTTCCGCAAGTGACCCGGCGGAAATCCTGCGAAAGCGCTGCGGAACCGCTGCAATCTCATGCATAGGGCTTTCGCAGCACTTTATTTGGTGTTCCGTAGCATTTTGCGGTTTTCGCTTTTGATTCGCGATCCGTTTCTCCCATATCAAGCCTCCTTTTTGATATAGATTTTCCTTTGCAATATTAGGTTTCCGCTTTTTGCTGAGGCATCATTCCAGTAATGTGAAAGTTCCTCTAGACTTTCTAGATGCTAATAAACGTAGACAGCGAGGTAGTTTTATTGAAAAACAAATGACACATTTTATGCAGGCACCATCTATACAACAAGAGGCAGGTTGATAATGCACTTGAGATTGAAGAAGATCAGTGAGGCTGAGAATCAGTAAAAAAATAATGAAGTAGTGTTCAAGTATACATATGTATATCCATGAGAATCGGAAACAAATTTAATATATATGAATATATCTTATATATAAAGCTGAATGTCTGTTTGCATGTCTGTATGTATGTCTGTCTGTCTGTATGTACGTATGTTCCGAATAGAAATTTTTATTTCTGAACCGTAAGGACCAAACTTGGCACACATACACTTCGGGACCGGGCGTGTGTCATAGGCTACTTTTCGTCATCGATCAATATCGATTTTATCGATTTTTATCGATTTTTTTGCTGAATTCACCTACGGGGCTCTGAGTTGGCACAGAGGGGTAATCGAGCATGGGGATTCCGAATACAATATTAGTTTTCAAAATTATCCATTACTTTTATCGATTTTATCGGTTTTTTTTGCAAAGTTTGGGCCACGGGGCTGGGAGTTGGCACAAGGGATAATCGAGCATGCTGATTACAAATACAATATTAGTTTTTAGAATTATCCTTACTTCCATCGGTTTTATTGATTTTTTTGCGAAGTTTGAGCTACGGGGCTGGGGGTTGGTGAGGGAGGTAGGTGAGCATCTCACTACTAACAAATAGGAAACTGCATGTAGAGGTGGGCACAGTGAAAGGCTGTACAGCATAGATGCGATAGGTGGAGAAATTTCTCTGACCCCCTTCACTTTAGGGCCGGCATCTGGCTGATCCCTTTTACCTGAGATTGAGACTAGAATCAAGGTATAACGGCATTAAAAAGCTGCTACAACAGCACTTTTCATTGGAAAGGAAATGATAGCCGCTCTTCTCCTCAGACATCAAGACTGGAAGAGAGTATATCGAAGCAACAGCGTTTTGTTGAAAAAAAAGCATGCTTGAGACCTTCTGCGCACTTAAAGGCACCGTCCACCCAGATCTTCGACTTCCACTTTTTTGTCGTTTCAGGGCCTTCTCATGTCCCTAATTCCGAATGTGAAGTCGAGAATGCTCGAAAACCCCGACAATCCCCGTTCCGGAGAACCCACAGGCCGTCTTTCCAGAACGGTGATTGGATGGGCGCGCACAAATGGGCGGGAATGGATGGGGGAGGGCGGGCATGGATGGGGGTCCTCGTGCATCTTCGTTAATCCGGAGCGATTTTCTCGCTTCCGAAGCGGCATTTTGCGCTGAGGCTTGGGCATTGGATTGATAGAGGGCCCTACTATTATATGCTGCCAAAAGCTCAACACTCTCAACTTAGGGTGGACGGTGCCTTTAAAGTGGCGTTGATAACAAAACACAATCAAAATAAAGGCACGTCTGATTCTTTAAATAATTAACATTGTATCAATGAATACACACTGTCGCAAGAAAAAGTTGAGCAAGAGTACAAAATCTGGAGTAGCTAGTGATGGATTCATGTTTACTGGCAAGAATCGTACCATACCTCCTTTCACTAGAGATAATAACAACAAACCAGTGCTTCACCTCTGCTTCGCAGAGGTTCGCACTGGTCATCATGAAAAGTATAGGTAAACTTACGTAATGATTTTGGCCTTCATCATTTTTTAGTGGAAGAAACCGCAAAGAATTACAAAAATGAACCTTACTTGCTTTGCAACTCTCACATGCATTTAAGCAATGTAAATCATTCCTCACCGTAATTTCGTAACAGACAGACTTACAGACCGACAAGTTAGCGGCTTATTATAAGTCATGATAAAAGAGCATTTAGATAACTTGTTTCTCAAGCTTTCGAATCATTTATAAAAATTCGAAAAAGACTTTCTTGGTTTGAAAAGATAATGATTTAGAATTGGCAGATACTGTAGCTAAATAAAACTGCTCGTATCTCGCTTCATAGAAAAGCTAAGAAAAAAGAGACGGTCTACGTCGATTCCTCGTGTTCTTAGCTATTGAATGGCATACAAAATGTTGGTGCACAAAGCTTTCCCAGTCCCAAAAAATATATATAAAGTCTTGCTCCGGCGACCCATAGAAAGCCGGAGCGGGATGGAGCAAGAGTATTGAATATCTCCATCTCATTTTTGAAGTTTTTTCACTCAACAACCTATATGCCATTAGAAAGTCCTCGAAAAAAGGATTCGACATAGGCCGCCTCTTTTTCTCTAGCTCCCCTCTACTCAGAGATACATGACATTTTAGCTAAAAAACATGTGTTTTTTGTGAAGAAATTTTTATGCAAAGAGTGATTGAAGGTGCGCAGTTATCTAACCCTACTACAGAAAAAGACTTTGCCAGTCTCTTTTTTTCCTAGCTTTCCTAATTCTATCAGAATTGGCGCTCAAAGTGATTGCATAAAATCAGCTGATGCTGGAGCTAGATATGAATTTCTATATCTGAATTTACAGAAGAGCTGGAAAAAAGAGAAAAAAGAGAGTCTACGTCGATTTTGTATGCTCCAAGCTTTCGAATGGTATGTCAACTGATGAAACATGAAGCTTTCCTGAACCAAAAAAGTCTCTGTTGGATGACCCTTCCAAAGCATTCACCTCAACACCCATTTACCCCCTTCACTTTTCTAAATCAGAAATAGCCAAAACCCCCTTCACCTGGAGGGAATCCTGCTCCCTCTATCGCACCTATGCTGTACAGGGATTGGAGTACCTTCATCGTTTCTGACAGAGCCAGGCGGAGCCGGGTAAGCCAGCTATTATGATATATATATGTATATATATATATATGTATATATATGTATATATTAGGTTGGCACGAAAGTTCTTGCGTAATTCAAACAAAATTCAATGACTTTTCAAAGACTAAACCTAAAGTCACAATCTTGTATGCTAAAAATATTAGAAGTCTTACGCTTCATGATGGATGTTCAAGCGTAAGATTCCGTGTGTTGGACATCAAGAACGAAGCTCTCGAATATGGCGCTTCAAATTTTGCGATTTTGAGTTTGGTGCCAGAAAATCGCAGAGTGCCGCTAGCTAGCCGAAAAAATCTGTAGAATTTACTTACACAGCTAAAGTCCATACGTTGTTTTAGCAGGCTTTGATCTCGCATGGAAACGCGAAAATAAAAAATTTGTGAAAATTCTCATTTCACAGGACAAATCCCCTTATCGCTCTAACTTCTCCACAGAAACACAGCTTGCAACCAGAAATTAGACATAGTGCCTATTTAGAGCCTTGTGATGTTTTCTCGATTGTAAAAAAGTGTTTTCGCCGGAAAACTGCGGACATGAGGGGATTTTTTCCGCAACATGACTTATTTCACGATTTTTTTGTTTTTGCTTCACCGTGCAAGATCAAAGCCTTCCAAAGTAACATATGGACTTTTGTTGTGTAAGTAAATTCTACAGATTTTTTTTGGCTAGCTAGCGGCACTCTGCGATTTTCTGGCACCAAAATCAAAATCACAAAATTTGAAGCCCCATATTCGAGAGCTTTGTTCTTGATGTCCAGCTCACGGAATCTTATGCTTAAACATCCATCATGAAGCGTAAGACTTCTAATATTTTTAGCATACAAGATTGTGAATTTAGGTTTAGTCTTTGAAAAGTTATTGAATTTTGTTTGAATTACGCAAGAACTTTCGTGCCAACCTAATATATGTATATATATGTATATATATATTAGGTTGGTCCGAAAGTTCTGTCCCACCATTTTCAAAAAATCGTAACTTCTTCCTGTCGCAATGTTTTTGCAAGAGTAAAACCACATTGAAAACAGCAATTCGTGCACTTTCTAAAACTACCTTGGCTGCTCTCTACTAAGCTCTGAAAGCAGAGATAAAATTGGGAAAACGAAATCACTTCGAGTTCGGAATTTTTAAGCAAGCCCGTTAAAAAATCTAGAACTGTGCCATAAAATCCAAAACAGCCAATATCCTAGACTATTTTACCCCCTCTTTCTGGCTGAGCAAAGTTCGCGCTGATCTAGCTGTTTTGCGAAAAGTTATGATTTTTTGAAAAAAATGTCAAAAAATCAATTTTCTTAAGAAGCTGATTTTTCGGCATTTTTTCTTGAAAATCATAACTTCTTTCAAAAGGCTCGATCAGCGCGAATTTTGCTCAGCTAGAAAGAGGGGATCAAAAAACCTAGGTTACTAGCTGTTTTGGATTTTATGACACAGTTTTGGATTTTTCACAAGGCTTGCTTAAAAATTCCGAAATTGAAGTGATTTCTTTTCTCCAATTTTTTCTCTGCATTCAGAGTTTCGTGAATAGCAGCCAAGGTAGTTTCAGAAAGTACATGAATTGCTGTTTTCAATGTGGTTTTACTCTTGCAAAAACATTGTGTTAGGGAGAAGTTACGATTTTCTGAAAATGGTGGGACAGAACTTTCGGACCAACCTAATATATTAGGTTGTCTCATAATTAATGCACGTTTTTATTTGCTTGCTTTAACAAAGCAACCAGACTGAACCCAACAAAGGGTAAGGGGTACTGTTCGATAGAGCAAAGCAAGCTCTACAAGATGGCACTCATGTCTTTGCGCCATGCTCGATCCACGGAGAGTTCGAACTCAAAATCTAAAGATTTCCAAATGCCCAAAAAATCGAAAAAAATCAGATCTTCGTCCAAATAATTTCTACGGACCTCCCACTCGCTCACATCAATACTATCGATATCTGATATCCACATGTGCAATTGCCGTATTTTTTCCTTAACTAGAAATGAGTAAACGAAATTTTTCGTGTTTTTCTAAAAGCAGTGCTGAGCCGTTTCTGCATATGTAGTTCTATACTACAAGCCTAGGTAAGCATAACTGTAGGTTATCAGCCCATTCCAAGCGGTAGTTTTCGAGAAATGTCGATTTTAGCACTGAAACTGGAACGAAAAAATCCGAATTCGTTATTTTTCGAAAACTACCGCTTGGAATGGGCTGAAAATCTACAGTTATGCTTACCTAGGCTTGTAGTATAGAAAACGAAAACGGCGAAATATGCAAAAACGGCTCAGCATTGCTTTTAGAAAAGCACGAAAATTTTCGTTTCCTCAGTTTCTAGTCAAGGAAAAAATACGGCAATCGCACATATGGATATCATATATCGATAGTATTGATGTGAGCGAGTGGGAGGTCCGTAGAAATTATTTGGACGAAGATCTGATTTTTTTCGATTTTTTGGGCATTTGGAAATCTTTAGATTTTGAGTTCGAACTCTCCGTGGATCGAGCAAGGCGCAAAGACATGAGTGCCATCTTGTAGAGCTTGCTTTGCTCTATCGAACAGTACCCCTTACCCTTTGTTGGGTTCAGTCTGGTTGCTTTTTTAAAGGAAGCGAATAAAAACGTGCATTAATTATGAGACAACCTAATATATTAGGTCGTTCCGAAAGTTCTTTCCGTTTTTCCAACCTATCATAAAAACACGTGGAATGAAGGTAGGGAAACGCTTTAAGAACTGTCAGAGGCATCTTTTCTTCCTCTTTTCAACGGTCATACTCCTGTGCCGCTTGCTCTTGTGTTCAGTGAGATAATGGCCGAAATTTCAAACTAATGGTTTTTACCATGTCCAACTTTGGCGAATTTTCACAATCTTCTCTTTTGACTTTTGGAGAAGCTTTGATAACAGTCAGATAGAGAAAACAAAGTGCAATTTAATGCAATTTTTCGGCATCTATAGCTAGCCTCAAAAATTCTCTAGAATTATTTTTCTGATGCTATCAAATTCCACTTTTGGTCATGCCAAGAATAATAGAACTTAAAACAGCGCACAACTAAGGTGTCATTCGATGCAGCTTTTTCTCCTCTTTCTATTGAGTATTCTTCTTCCCAATTTGAGGGAGTTTTTGGCGATAAAATTTTCATAATTCTTGATTTTATACCCGCCAAAGGGTGTACATGTGAAATGCGAAATCTTATATTTCAAAGCGGTAAACACTCAGTTACTTTATAAAAATAGTCGGAAATCAAAAACGACTTTCAAAAGTGTCGAAATCCGAAGATTTGTTAATGTTCGGAGCGTTTGTGTGTTTTTTGACTTTGAAAAAGTGAAGACTTCTGAAAAAGTAGTCCCAAAAAATAATGAGGAGCTAGTTGAAATTGCCAAAAAATTTTATTAAAATGCACTTTGTTTGCTCTATCTGTGTGCTATCAAAGCTCTTCCAAAAGTCAAAAAAGAAGATTGTGAACATTCGCCAAAGTTGGACATGGTAAAAACCATTAGTTCGAAATTTCGGCCATTATCTCACTGAACACAAGAGCAAGCGGCACAGGAGTACGACCGTTGAAAAGAGGAAGAAAAGTTGCGTCGGACAGTGCTTAAAGCGTTTCCCTACCTAAATTCCACGTGTTTTTATGATAAGTTAAAAAAACGGAAAGAACTTTCGGAACGACCTAATATATATATATATATATATATATATATCAGTGGCGTACCCAGGATTTCCGCTCTGGGGGGGGGGGGGCGCGACAAAAATTTTTTTCAAATAAAGGTGCGTGGCGTTAGCCACGCACTCCGAAAAAATTTTAGGGGTGCTTCTCAAAATTTTTGCGAGTCCCCAACCCCTAAAATCTGGAAAAAGGGGGCGTAGCATCAGCCACGCCCCGAAATTTTTTTTACAAGGCTAATTTGTATTTTTAAAATTTTTTAAAAATTATTTTAATTGTTTACAAGTAAAGACAAGTCCTTTGCACATTTTTATAACACATTTAATTATCTCTCTTCCCAAGAAGTCTTTTGCCTTGCTTCAGGTACCGTTTTGTAGAGCTGGCTTCAACTTAGATTTGCATTTTAGAACGAACCACCCATCTCTCTTCATTACTGCAAGATTACGGTAGAAACTTGAAACATATGGTGTCAATGTAGAAAAAGCTGCCGTTTCAAAATTTTTCAATAAAATGTGAAAACTTGTGTATTGGGATTTTTATGGACACTGAGTTCAATACTCAACTATTCACAAGATTACGAAGCTTTCTAAACGGTGTAACCGCACTTTTTAGGAACATTGAAAAATGGCTGCTACCTCTTACCTGGCATAATTCTTCAATGAAGCATCATAATAAATTGGGAACTTTACGGTTATAATCAGCAACTCTAACTAGCCTAGTGTAAAAGTTTTCAGCTGTTTTGTTTCCTTTCTGAGGCAAAATATGGCCTTTTATTGCTTAAAACCCTCTTTGAAGTTTCTACCGTAATCCTACAGTAATGAAGAGAGGTGGGTGATTTGTTCTGTAATGCAAATCTAAGTTGAATCCAGCTTTACAGATTGGTACCTGAAGCAAGGAAAAAGACTTTTTCAGAAGAGAGATACTAACGATCAAACGTTCGATACATTTTTTTGGGACACCCTGTATATCGTCGAGTCATTCCTAACTTGATAGACGTAGTGCACAGTGTGCACGTTTTAACTCACGAACTGCAAGACTAGAACCTGCTCACTTCCAGCGATTTCTCCTTGTTTCCTTGTTTCTTTTGTTCTTGTTGGTTATATGTTAGTCAGTAGAACACACTTCTACATTTTGTTAGACTAGAAAATGTTTTACTGGGAAGTTACTAGTACTGGGTGCCGTCGCTAATAGGGCTTAGTGTGCAAATTCACATATTAATTTACAAATGACTCGAGGTTATATACATACCAGTGCGTCACCTCTGCTTCGCAGAGGCTCGCACTGGCCCTACTTTCTGTATGTCTTACTCATTCCCGCATGATAGTGACAGTGAAACTCACCGCGTTTTGCAGGCTATCACGAATGATTTGTAAACAGCTACTTATTCCTAGAGCTTTTTTGTGTGAAATCGGTATTTTTACGTGGATGAGACTTTTCTCAGAAGAATAAATGTGAATTTGAATGGGTTTGTGGAGTTTTTATGGCTTGATAGTTGCCATAACGGCAATAATCATTCTGGGCTACATCTCTGTGCAAAAATTTTCTTGAATGATCACGTAAAACCTTGGGAAATTGAACATTTGCGCAACTAATACTTTTTGGCGCCGTCTTCGTAAAGCAAAAAACTTTAGTTCAATTTTTTGGGCTAAAGTCCATGGCTTGTACATTAGCTTGTCAAACATATCCACGACTTTGCAAAAAGTTTATATACGGACCCAATTTTGCTGATCAGAAGTTAAGTGGACCCGTTTCACGCGCAATTTCTAGCGGATCCACTTGACGGATCCTCTTGTGCTTTTGCAAAATGGACTTTCCTGCTGATAGGATGTGCTATGCAAAATTTGGGCTCAAGGGGTTGGCTGGAACTCTCCCTACGAATTTCGTAACGGACAGACAGACAGACAGACACACACACACACACACACACACAAAAACGTAAACAACCCTTAGCCCGTTATTATAAGTTATGATGGCAGCGGTCACCTCTGCTTCGCAGAGGCTCGCACTGGCTCTACTATCTAGGCCCTGCTCATTCTCGCATAATGATGGCATTGGAACTCACCGAGCAATGTCAACTATCACGAACAAAATGTAAACAACTACTCATTCCGAAAGCTTTTTATGTGAAATCGGTGACTTCGCATGGATGAGACTTTTTGCAGGAAAACAAACGCAAACTTTCATAGGTTCCCATGTTGATTTTCCCATGTTCTTGACAGTTGCAAAAGAACAGCGGTCACCGTGAGCTAAATCTTTGTACAAAAATCTCGTCAAATGCTCTGGTAAAACCTTGGCAAATTGACCATGCAATCAATACTTTTTGGAGCCGTTTTTCTAAAGTGGACTTTTGATCACTTTTTGGGGTCTAAGTTCATGGTTTGCACTTTACTTGACATAAACATTTACTACTTTTTGGTGGGTACCAAGTGATTAGAGGTAGACGAGGTTGTGGAATATAGATTTATTCGCACGGGCGTAGATTAGTCGTGAAGAAGTTGGGAGGTGTCCCGGTGTGGACCGGGGAGCAACCTCTAATACACTCGGAGGGTCCTTATATACGAAGGAAGGCGGAGCTGAACCGAGTACAGGATACAATGTACACGAGTTTGTGCTTAAAAGGAGATGCCGCCGATTGGCTACACTCCTGGCGCACAGATACCATTCACTCTTGAGTGATTGGATACTCAAGAGTGAGTAGCTCACAACTTAGCCTAGGGGTATTCCATAGGCTATCTAGAATATAGATTTCATCAATGGTTGATGATACAGAAATCATTAATATACTTTGCAAAAAGTGGAATTACGGACCCAATTATGCGGCCCAAGTGCAAAGCGGATCCGTTTGACGCGCAGTTTCTGAGGGATCCACTCAAAGAGTCTGCTCTTGCTTTTGCGGGTTGGACTTTCATGCGGGTAGCATGCGTTGCGCAAAATTTGAGCCCAGGACGTTGGCTGGAACACTCTCTACGAATTTCGTAACAGACACACTCTCTCACACACACAGACACACAAAGTCTCGTAAACATCCTTAGCCCGTTATTATAAGTTACTAGCTGCGGTTTCCGGTCCCGCCCGGGCCGAGAGTCCAGAATGGCCCAGCATAGGGTGTGCTTCAAGATGTATACTTACCAGTCCTCCACTTTCTTCAGTTCATATCTTCTGTTCTCTCCTGCTTCACCTCCATGTCAGTTTTAGCGCTCGTGTAGTTCCGTGGTGAATAGTCTTCTTTCTTGTCCGGCTCGCTTCATGACACCGCATGCTCCTCACCGCAAAATGTAAATGATCTCTACCACCCCTTACTACTCACTTGGAGAAATGAATGGTATAGCCTTCATTTTCCTAGATTTTAGTAAAGAACCAGAAGGACCCAGCGAATTGTCGAAAAAAGTAGCCTATCTTTTGCGCCGTGGCTTGTTTATAGGGAAACAAAATTCAGCCTCTTTGGTTCACATACAAAGGAGTCTATAAGCCACAAACATCCTAACAAACACGGTACAGTGTTTGAGTTTTATATATATATAGATAGATGATATATATACAGGGTGCGGAAAAAGCACTGTCCCATGAAATGATCCCGCAAAAAAGACATTAAAAAAGTATTTTTCATAAAATTCATATATTGCTATAACGAGAACAGTCTAAAGATTAACATATATAAGAATCATTCGTTTCGGTCCCCTTCTCTGGCTATACATCCCCGCAAACGGCGAGGGGAATCATCAACGGCGCGCCGCAAGTATTCTACGTCGATTTTTTCCATGCTTTCTTCAGCGCTCGCTTCAGCGACTCCAAATTCCTGTGTGATGTAGCACAAGCCGTCGCCTCCAAGACCCCCCATAGGATCTGGGCTAAAAGGAGGCCACTCTCGAGCCGATATAAAGTCGCAAAGATTCTCCTCACACCAATCCTAGACGGACTTCGCCGTGTGCTGAGGCAGGATTTTGTCGCAATACATATGGTCGATTACCAAAGTGCTTCGTGATCCAGGGAACAGGATGGCGCACGGGCACATCATTTAAATACCGTTCCTGGTTAATTTTCACTCCAGAGTCGACGAAAATTAGACGCGACTTCTCGTCGCTCGTGACGAAGGCGCAAACCATTACAACCGTTACAAATGCCGGATGCGCCCTTCTTTTTATCGTCTTTTGCTCTGACTTCACTTCTGTGATCTTGGTAATATCACTCTATCGTTCTGGCGGTTGTGCGTGGCTTCGACGGTGAAAATTTTTTCGTCTGGAGAAATGAAGTTTAAATGACGGTTGTTTGCGGCGCACCTTAGTCGGCGACATCTTTAAACTCTTGTTCTTTTGTTTGCATCCGTCAAATCGTAGGACTTCTTCATACGGTAGCTGTACATCTTTAGTTTCTCTTCGACTATATTTCGGACCGATTTTTCGTTTATTTGCAACTCCTGGGCCATTTTTCGCATGGATCCCTTAGAATTGCGCTTCAGTTTCTTTCTAATGGCCTCCACGTTCCTCCGCGTAACCGCTGTTCTGGGTCGACCACTTCTTGGACGGGCAGGGTCCCGCCTACAGACGTAAAGCGGCCAATTGTTCTTCGCACGGTTTTTAGACCCACGGCGAGAGTTCTCGCGATCGTTTGTACATCCCATCAGGCGAGATGCAGCCGGATGATGTTGGTGCGCTGCGGATGGGGAGCCGTCATTTCGTTGAACAGCGAGCTTTCGAGGCGAGATTTGGCAGAATGATAGAACGAGCTTTACTTTAGCTACTGATAAAGAACTATCAAAAATTATTGAAAGAATATGTTAGTTTTTGATGTCAAATCAAGAGGGACAGTACTTTTCCGCACACTGTATATGCATAATCGAATAAGAATGGAATCGATATTTACTAGAAATCAAAAAGCATTGATATAGATGAACGAATAAAGTAACGCAAGAATAATGAAGGAGTTATGGGAGGAATTGGCAACTCGCCAAGAATATGCTACGCCAATTTTGTCTACTCCCGGCATTTTCCACCAAGCGCAACCTTCACGGTCAAGCGTGCTTTGTAAATGTACTTTTAACACATACCGCGTATGAAACATGAATTATGCTGAAAAAGTAGCAAGGTTTCAAAAAATTCACCATATTGGAATTTTTTTTAACAATGCCCATAACAATTTATTCGCAGGGGTGAGATGCGCTTCAATTGGAAGATGCGTCGAAAGACTACGGAGAATTAATCGCTTCCGTTCATCGGGTGTCATTTTGGCCTTGTCCGCGCGACTGAAGCCGACTTTGGCCTCTTTCCCTTTCCCGTGATGAGAATGATAATTGAAAAATTTTGAAGTAAATCGTACATATGGAGCAACCAGATGCCCTTCATGTAGTCTGCAATGTCGCGAATGTCCTCACTGAAAGAATGCAGTTACTATATAATACTAGATAGAGTTAACTGAATAGTTATATGAAGAAAAACTCACAGCGCCTCTGCTATGCACGCCCTGGTTGCAGTGCTCCATTAACCAGTACGTTCTCTTCCTCCAAAAGATAGTTGAATTTTTTCCTCTTGCTCCGTTTCACCAAGAGACATCCAGAAGCTAGAATATGCTGCGGATTAGACAGCAGATCACCATTGAAGGCAGCGTCCCGGCAAAATTTCGCTTTCCGGTTTATCACCTCCTCGGAGCCTTCCCGCCATGCTGAAGCCACATCTGAGCTCTACAGGGCTTTAAAATGGCAAAATGAGCTCTCCGTGTCCGCATTTGCTCCAAAATACGTGTAAGAAGTGGGCGGAGCTTGGCAGTGGGCGGTGTCCGAAAGGCTTCCGGAGCGGATTTTGGGCTTTCCAGAAACGCTTTTTCGCTAAAGACTTCACTGATAGATTAGCTAAAGGGTCTGCCATTGCAACACTGTAAAATTTCGGTACCCATCATTTTGAGGAGAGGCTTCCTTTAAGAAGTAGCTCACATGTTTTCGGAATTCTTCAACGAGCACTCGCTGTGATTCAAATGAAGTAAATCCAGAACAGAATCTGAAAATCTTTTTTTAAATGAGCCCATATTGCATGTCAGAAGTACCAGTGATTGTTTCAATTATCGATTCAGGCATATCTATCAACTGCAATTTTCGTGCAACCTTGGAAACTCGGTAGGAGTGGCTCCATATCTCTGATGGAACAGGAAAACACGCCTTGAAAAAATAACCAAAATTATGTTACTGTGGAAAAGATTATTGAGTATTAATATTAAAAATATTATTTTGCGTGTGGATATTGTGAGATTACATGTATGAGTGAGACAGAAAACATTGAAAGTATCAAAACAGAGAGGAGAAGGGAAGGAATGAACGAAAACAGTGGCGATATGAGAATTTTTTTCAGGGAGATGGAAGGAGGGACAAAAATTTTTTGGGTTCATGGGCGTGTAGCCGCTCCCATCAAAAGGAACAAGAATGGCTGAACTTTTGCGGTTTCAATTTTTCTACCCTCCGACTTTTTTAACAAAAGGGGCGTGGAGTGAGCCACACCTTGGAAAAATGTCTACAAGGCTACTTCAAATCCAAAAAATGTTTGCAAATATCATTTTATCATTCACGGAGAGTTCACTAAAAAATTTTTAAAACCCATTAATCCTCCTCCTTTTTCCATCATTCAAAAACTATTATTTACAAAATAATATTCTCAAAATTTTAGGGTTTTTATTCCAAGCAAGGAAAGTAGAAAATGATCCTTGAGTGAATTCCCTCTAGTCCTTTTCCAGCCTTCCAGGCACCTTGGTGGTGTTTGTTGAACCGAAGGTGCAGGTGAACCGACACCTGAAAACAATAATTAGAATATGGAACATACAGGTTTGATTATGCTAGCATCGAAGAATTAGAAGAAAAAAAAGAGAAGACAAGTAGAAGCGAAACAATGTAGAAGGCAATAGCAATGAGTTATAACGAAATCGCACTTTTGGGTATCCAAGCAGTGTGAATCACAAAGAAAGTGCACCACGAGTTATCCCAGCGGCATGACTGCGGCGAAAATCGTTTGCCATTTCGCAATCGCAAGCAGGGTCCGGCACAGATGGTTGGGAGTCAAACTGAACTTCGTTTTTGAGGTTAGGCTGCGTTCATACTGATCCCAAAGTCCGGGAACAGTCCCAGGGGTAGGGGAACGAAAGCCGCCAGTTTGAGCCGCCTTTCGCGGCCAACTGGTCCTTTCGCAGTGTTGTTGCACGTCGTCCCAGGACCAGCAGTCCGCGGAGGCGGCCCGAACTGGCGGCTTTCGTTCCCCTACCCCAGTCCCAGCACAACGCTCATTTCGAGCGCTGTGCTGGAACTGTTCCCGGATTTCGTAATCAGCATGAACGCAGCCTTAGAAGTAACGGGGATATCGTTTTTATAGGTCCTGGGCGAGGTCCCGAAAATAAAAACGACAAACATGTCAGGTTCCTAAACGAGTTAAACGTGTTGTTTGGCAAGCGCGCGAACTTCAAACGCAAGACTCAAACAAACAGATGGCTTGTTTACAGCGCACAAACAATCACATGACGCCGAATTTGGGCTATATTTATAAATTATTACTCCAAACAACATTATGTAAAAAGTCTCAAGAACTTATGTGTCCTAATAACCGTTCCCGAGTTGTTGGTTTCTAGACCAACACCAAACCAATGGGTTGGTTCGGAGCATAAATATCGGAGAGTTTACATAAGTTTTGGACCTTTTTGATCTGGACGAAGAGGACGCTTCAAAATCTATCATACAGCGAAGAGAGCAAATCAAACCACTGTTTCTCCTCTTTTTTGAGCCAAAAATAGTGTAAGCTGAAGCATTGTTAGATATGGCGCTCCAATCAAATGCGGTGCCCTTTGAAGCATGTGGCGAGAGATACAGTCTGCCCCAATCCCAACCAGGCCAAAATTGGCATGGCGGGAGTCCGCGTCGTAGGCTTTCCCGGTCACGCCCACGGCCTGCTTCTCTGCTCTCTCTGCAGTCCTTTTGCTCTCTCCGACAGCGCGCATATACAGCGCAGGCCGCTAGCGCTGCGAGCGCGCAAATTTAGGCCGACGGTTCGGCCTGATCCCGATTGGAGCAGACTGTACATTGCCAGATTGTTGAGGTCATACATTTGTTGGCCTAAGAGTTTTTCAACGTTTTGAACACTAAAATGGTACCCTGCTCAAGAACTGGATCGACTCAGAATGTTTTTTTGCTTCTTTGTTATATTAGGTACCTCAAAACTTGCTTTTTTATCGTCATTTTTTGTTATGTTGATTGAACAAGGGTTTCCCTACTGACTACAGTCTGCCCCAATCCTAACCAGGCCAAAATTGGCTTGGCGGGAGTGCGCGTCGCAAGGGTTTCGCGCCACTTTTGTGTCTAGCTAGTCTGCTCTTTCCTCATCTCTTCGCTCTCTGCGACAGCGAGCGTATGCAGCGCAAATTCAGCCGACGGTTCGGCCTGGTCCCGATTGGGGCAGGCTGTACGTCCAAAGGGACTTCGTAAATTTTCGCGAATTCGTAGGGGACTTCGTTTCCAAAAATGCTTTAAACCAACGCGTGCCGGATCCTGATCGCAAGTGCATGAGCTCTCAAAATCCTGAAATGCTGGCAGGTCAAAGTGTTGCGGAAACCTTACAAGCCTCATTGCATTTTCGCAGCTAATCGCTCTCACGTCATTTTCCTGCGGAAACCCTGCATTTTGGAGCGTGCACTTTCTCAATGATTGAGAAAGTGCTGCGGAATCGCTGCAGATCCTGCTTGCTCCTGCGAAAGTTCCGGTGAATTGTCTGAACACAAAGCTAACAATTATCTCAGTCTGCTTTGAACATACCATCATTACTCATAAAAGCATTGCAATGGCAAATGCTATTGTGGTACTGCAAAAAGACTCTTGAACCAAAACAATTATAAAGTCAGCGCGAACTGACCACTCCTAAATGCATTTGAAATTGAGCCGTCCTTTATAGAGCAGTAGTGAACCAGGGGATTTTGTGTGTTGCATGCCAAGGAGCCATCAGATTCGCATTCTGCATTTTACTCAATGCACTTAGGCAGTAAAACTGCTTCCAGCTTTTAATTTGAAAAAAAAAAACAACAATGCAAGCAAATCTCAAATGTTCTCGTGACCAAAGTGGCCAGCATTGATCCCAGTGAAATCGTCCCAGATAGGTGCTCTGAGTTCACATCCTCCCCTTTTTCCCAATATCCGGTATCGGGACGACACTAAAGTGCCGGATTTCGATTAGAGCGCGATATCTACTGCTAGGAGCGCCAGTTTCTCGATAAAGCACGATTTTCTCCCGATTTGGGGTTCAAAATAGGTACGGATCCGGAGTCACAGTTCTCGCAAAACGATGCCGCACGACGAAAGCAGTACAAGGGTTAGCTTTCGTCATTACTCCGTTACTTCGGAATCGTGTCATGTATCTGCGGCCGCTGCTGCCCTCCCCCCCCCCTCTCCGCTCCCATTTACACTGCCGCCGTGCTACTTCAGCACGGGTGAACCCTTGTGGGACGCAGATTATCTCTCATTGTATGCGGGAGAGCACCCGCCGCGCGCAGTTTGACTCTTAATCTGTGGTTCCCAATAACAGATTTGTTTTTTATGGCAACTCCTTATACATTTACATATACGCTAAACCGATCATTCAAAAATTTTTGACTACTGGCCTCACAAAACATGGATGTAGCAACGAAGAAGAGAAAATTAACGAAGCGAGAAGCGAATGCAAAACATTCTTTATTTTGTAGGCAACAAGTAATTCTTCAACAAGTAAATGAGAACACGATCCTACAAATGACCAAAAAACTCTATGCGAACAACCAAAAAAACAAACAAAGCGTTTAACAAACATATGTCGCAAATCATCTTTATATCATAGATACCAGCTACTAGGTAGAAACCAGCTTATGGAGAGCAGCAAATTTAGGAGATCAGAAACCATCGGCCTAAGAATGAAGTATGGAGATCGAAACAGTGTGTGAATAAAACTACGTCATTCTGTGCATGTGATCAATATAGAACAGTCAATGTTAGCATAAGCTTTGAATCTTTATTGTGCTTTTTAACTTGAAGCGGTTAAATTTGCGGTCAAAGTACCAAAAATTTTCGTCATCTGCGCGGAAAACTAAATAACAGAAAAAGGAAGAGTAGTGGAACATTCGAATACAAAAAGTACACTCGAATTGGAAAAAGAGAAGGAACCGTTAACAAAAACATTGGTTATTTCATAAAGGCTAAGGAACATCCTTGTATTGGCACTGCTCTTTTTTACAAAGTTAACACGTTCTATCCAATCTAAAAGCATGAAAGGTGAGCCCAAGCTTTGCAAGTCGCTGATGCAGCTTAACAAAGCAAGTTTTCCCCACCTTCTTCTGTGTATCTTTCGCTGCAGACAAAACACGTCTTTAGTAATGTTTGATCGACAGCTAGTATTCGGCACTCTTCTCCATCATGTTGCGCTCATCCATCCTTCGCCGGCTACATTTTTATTAACTTAACGCAAGTCTCTCGAAGTGAAACAATTAGCACTAACAACAACAACTAAGCCTTTTGGGAAAGCGTTTGACGGTAAACATTTCGAAGCAGTTGACCGGAGCAGAGTTCAAGTGTTCTTCACACTGCTTCAAAAATCGGAACTTTCTTCCTCAGTGCAGCAGTTCTTCAAAATGCGACAAATACTGAAGCTTTGTTTGTAACCTAGCGCGCGTACAGGGCTCGGCACGAGCTGGCACCAGGAAATTTTGAAAACGAAGTCCCCCTTGACTTTTCCAAAATTTTACGAAGCCCCCTTTGGCCTCTTTGAAGACCCGCCATTATTTTTGGATTCTGTAAGAGTATGTAACAAGGTTCTAACGCATGCTGATTTCATTGAACAAATTCCGTAAGTTTCCTGAGCTTTTCAAATGGTTAGCACGATCTCAATTCTTGCCTCACTTAGTTCCTCCTGATTTCTTCGATAAACCCATTCAGATCAAAAACTCAAAAACTCAAACTACATGTTCTTCTAACAATGCAGTCATATCTAGAAAACCAAATGTACAGTCTTAAAAAGCTCAAAAACTTTGGGACAGGATGAGCCCTCCGTATGTCGCACTCTTAGGTTTTGGAGTGAAGAAGAGGAAGAAGAAGTAACTTTCGAAGGACTTATGCCTAACCTCTTGCTCAACACTGGACAGGATGTTGATTACATTGAACTCCTCACAAATTTATTCTCATCTTCGTGATATGCAAAATAGCCAAAGAGGTGTATGTTAGACTTACATGAGATTCCCAAATGGATTGACATACATGAGATTCTCAAATGGATTATTCACTATGTACTCTTTGTTAGAAAATACACCCTATTTTCCAGATAAACAAGTAGACCGTTGAAGTATTATATATCGCACCTTGAACGCAATTCTAAGGCACATCTTTCGCACCCACATTTTCGCGTGGCAGGTGGCAGGTGCGCGAGCGTTGGTGCGAAAGATGCTCCTTAGGGTTGGGCTTAGGGTGCGATATATAACACTTCAACGGTCTACTTGTTCTACTTTACCTGAAATTGAATGGCAAATAGTTGTTAGAATTTTCAAGATGTGTCAGTGCTAATTCAACTTTGATCATTTAGCAAAGTCTTGACAATAAATGCAGACATAAATGATTTGAAAAATAGCTTTAGTTTGATAACTCCAAAGTAATACATATAAAGCAGGATGGGACCTAGATGGGAAATTTTTGTTTTGCAAAATATGGCAAATTATTAGAGCAGACTTTTCCGAAAAACTCATAATCGAGAGAACTAGACGACGGACATAAAAAACTGTTGCGAAAGTCTGTGCCTCTCCTTTACGGCGTCAAACACCGCTCGCGTCGTGGCGAACTTCCCACTCGAAAAATAGGGTATAAATGGATATTGCTTATTATATTAGTATGTGTTGAGAGGAGGGGCAGATGGGACAGGATGTGCAATCGGTGCCAGGAATGCACCAGCGAACTGTGGTATGACACCAGCCCCGGCTGCGGCGGCCCAGATGTTGTGGCCAAGTAAGCAACCGGGGCAGGTGCGGGGACAACCACCGTTCGACGATGCACTCCTGGCACCGATTGCACATCCTGTCCCAGTTTCCCTCGCTTGATCTTCTTTTCTCTTTCTCTCTTTCTCTTCTGATGACCGCAACCACACACCTGAAGAAAATATTGAACGCGATGAAATGAAACAACTTACAACTACTTTCTTCTCTGCAGTGGGCAGATACTGCGCGGAAGTGGTAACCACGCAAAACATTAAGATCAAACACATCAGTACCGCGACGTCGGAATGGCAGATGGCAGACTTCAGAATGGTGCGAATCTTCGTTCCAAATGCCTTCAGAAGTTGTTGCCTTTTCAGTTCTTCAACATCACGACGAAGGCAATCCGATTTCTTTTGCAGTAGTAAATTTTCTCGAATAGCAATAATAAGGTGATCCTGAAAATAGTAGTTTGCATGAAGATAAAGATGCAGACGGCAGGTAGGGGATAGAAAGCCTCCAGTCTGAACCGCCTCTTGGACTACTGGCCCTGTAACGAGATGCAGCAACACTGCAAAAGGACCAGTAGGCCGCAAAAGGCAGCTCATTCTGGCGGCCATCGTTCCCCTACCATCGCCATTAGTATTAGTACGTTAGTATTACATTATGTCCTCAATGTACAGACCACACTAATTCTGGAACTACCACCCAGTAAAAGCGAGATCTAATACTTACCCGTTGACTCAATGTAGGATACGTAAGGCTTTTTCCAGTCCATCCATAATATTCCATCCATACTTCACACCCTGAAAAGTTAAAATCATTACTTATAATAACGGGCTAAGGTTGTTTACGTGACTTTGTGTGTGTGTGAGTGTGTCTGTTACGAAATTCGTAGAGCGTGTTCCAGCCAACCTCCTGTGGCCGTATTCATCAACGAACCCCGAGGGTTAAACTAACCCTGGAGGGTTAGTTTAACCCTGGAAAGCGTTTAACCCGTATTCATGAAACACAGGGTAGGCTTAACCCTGAGGGTTAAATCTAACCTTGAGGGTTAATTTTACCCCGAAAGCGACTAACCCGTATTCATCAACGAACCGTGAGGGTTAAACTAACCCTGGAGGGTTAAACTTACGTGATTCATCAGGGTTAATTTAACCCTAGCTCAGAGCAAGGTTAACTCTACCCTAACGCTTCATACAAACATTTACTCGCATCTAATAGTTTATGGAAAACGATCAACGAGTATTGTAGTATTTAGTATTGGTCGTTGTTATAGTATTTAGTTTCGACTTCGTTTTATGTTCATATTCGAAGTACATGAAACCCTGACTTCGCGAGAAAAAGAATTCTAGCTTTGGTGACGAATGAATGCGACGAGGAAATTTGGCGTTCCACTCCGACAAGTGCTAAAGAGAAGAACACGCAATATAATAATATATATAATAACACGCATTGACCCCCAAAAGAGTAGCACAAGCCCGGTATAAAACGAACTGCGCAAAAGTAGAACTTACACTGCACAATTGCACACATGAAAATAAATTCACGCTGTAAGATTGGATGCTGCACAAGTATGCTAGAGATGTATTATAAAAACTAGTGTTAGAAGCTTATTCGTTGACTATACTACTATAGGTGAAACAATAGAAGTATAAAGTGAATTTAGCCCGTACTTAGGCATTCTGTGATGTGAGTTTGCACAGCGCACGCGTAATTGACGCCTTAACCCTCCAGGGTTAATTTAACCCTCAGGGTTCGGAATACGGCCACAGGTTCGTTGATCGATACGGGTGGATTGCGTTCCGTGGTAAACCCTAGCCTATGGTTGATGAATACGGCCAATGAACCCTGAGGGTTAAACTAACCCTGGAGGGTAAGCTTAACCCTCAGGGTTCGTTGATGAATACGGCCACTGGGCTCAAATTTTGCACAGTGTATGCTATCCGCATGGAAGTCCAACATGCAAAAGCACGAGCAGATTCGTTTAGTGGATCCCTCAGAAACTGCGTGTCAAACGGATCCACTTTGCATTTGGGCCGCCAAATTGGGTCCGTAATTCCACTTTTTGTAGAGTCGTGAATGTTTATGCCAAATAAATGTGCAAGCCGTTAACTTAGGCCCAAAAAAATGATTAAATGTCCATTACTTTACAAAAACGGCGCCAAAAAGTATTGGTTGCTTAAATGGTCAATTTGCTAAGGTTTTACCAGAGCTTTTGACGAGATTTTTGCACAAAGATGTAGCTCACGGTAACTGCTATTCTTGTTGCAACTGTCAAGACCACGGGAAAATCAAGAACCTATAAAAATTTGCGTTTGTTTTCCTGCAAAAAGTCTCATCCACGCGAAGTCACCGATTTTACATAAAAAAGCTTTCGGAATGAGTAGTTGTTTACATTTTGTTCCTGATAGTCGGCATTGCTCGGTGAGTTCCAATGCCATCATTGTGCGAGAATGAGTAGGGCCTAGATAGTGGAGCCAGTGCGAGCCTCTGCGAAGCAGAGGTGACGCACGGGTAATTTATACTCACCAAAAGAATTTTGATTGCTTACGACACTTGGAGGAGCAGCAGGTGGAATGCCTCCTGATGGAGGAACTGAAAGTATGACTGGTTGTGTTGCGTCGGTGACATTAGTAGTAATACCAGCTTGCTTGAAGTCAATGAGCATCTTTTCTACCTGAGCCACCTCATCATCTCTCATGACATCTGGATCAGGCGTGAATGGAACGCCAGCGCTCGCAGCAATCTCTATCATACACCTAAACAGTTGGAGGATAATGACTTTCTGATGAAACTAATGGCCAAGGAAGACTAGATACAGTCTTCAGAGATATATCTGCCCAGGAAAACTAAGAATGCTAGCAATAATAGTGGGAAGAACTGGAATTTTTTTAGAAGACCTTTACAACTTCAAGAGGCAGCGATATGACAAATTAATACGAGAAGAGCAAAAACTTGATCGAGCTTTTTCAGAGTTGAAGGGAAAGAACAAATGGAGTGACCAGATAAGAGTATAACGTATCTGCAAAACACTACATTTTCACGGAAAGATGTTTTCAGCAAGAAAGTCTTGACAAGCAACTGAATGGCAAGATATTTTCGTTGACGATGATTAGCCACGGTTTGCAAAAAAGGGGAAGTGTACGAAAACCTTAAGCCCGCGCATGATCCCCAGTGAAGCGACAATGCAAAGTTGCGAAAAAAGAATAGATGAAACAAACAACTGTGCATTAAAAAAATGCATAGTACGAACTATCGCCTAAAAATCATGTTTTCAGCACCAGCACGAAAATGCTCTAAGAAAAATGCCACAACTACTATCGTTCAAGGATAACATCTTCAAATTTCAAAAATTTCGGATCGGTAGTAATAAAAGAGGGTAGATTACCCTATAAATGCTAATTACAGCAAAGAGATTGGAGAAACAAAAGAAATTTGCGCATGTGTTCCATCATAAAATTTACTTCTGCTAGTTTTTTTGAAGAATAGTAGAGAGAAGACCCTTTTTGAGCATAGTTCATAGCATAGTAATCCTCGCGGATGATATATTCCACTCGTATACCCGCTCGATCGGCCTTATTTGCTGTAAAACGGGTGACTAGATTCCGTAGCACAAACTAGTTCGTTAGTCTAACTTCGTTGTAGTGTTTAATCCCTATAAGTCTCGAAAAACACGGAATAGGTTCGGAAATCAGAGTAATTTCGACAGCCACATTATTCATTCTTACGAAAACAAACATAACATATAGCAAAAAACCTTTTAAATTTGTGTTCAACTGGAAAAAGAACTAATCTTATCAGCATTTAGCTCAAGGACCCGTCATACTTGGCCAAAAAAGCTCAAAAAAGCCCAAAAGCGCACGAAGAAGTCCAAAGCCCAAAGGCGCCAGAAAGAGCCGGAAGGCTTCCTTTTGCGCGCAAGTTTTGCCGCTAAGATATTATGCTGATTTTACAACCGAGTTATTTTGCTTCATTTTCTATCGTGTGCACATCAAAATAATGCAAGAATGCATCAAAAGGTTCCAGGGGCGTTACGGCTCTTCCTGGCGCTTTTGGACTTTTTGAGTGCTTTTGGTCTTCTTTCGGCGAAGTATGACGGGTCCTACAGATTGTTTGGCATACTACGCGATATATTAAACAAAACAATATGAGGTAACAGACAATTTCTTCTTCCAATAATGTCACAGAGCCTCGGGCGATCAATAACAAAATGTTTTTTAAAGTAGAAAAATAATTAATAAAACTTATGAGCACCACATAACAAGAAAGTGTAAGCCTTACATGCTATGTATTCAGCAATCTCCGTACATGCCTTCATTGCCATTTTCGTCTTCTTCTTGCCCATCACTTTCAACCGGTTGATTGCGAGTTGAAGATATCTCTTTAGCTTCGGATACTGAGCTCCCCAGCTTGTTGACATTTTGCTTGAATGAATATATAGTAGGAGAATTAAAGAAAAAACATATGTAAAATGTACGAGCAACGGAAACAGTAAAACAAAAGATTTGCGCGAGTAACAAACAACAAAATAGCACTTGCTTTGTAACTGCACAGAAACAGAGTCACGTTTAATACTAATAATACTTAACACTAGAAACCAATTATTGTTGAAATAAAGCTCATCCTCATCTAAGACTCAAATACTGAGTAGAGGAAGTGATGAAATGATCGGCAAACTTTGCTGCATTTGCTTAGGGCGCGCTTTGTGATTACACCGCATGTAAAATTTTATACTGTAGATGAATTTTATGTAGAAAAGTATGAAAACTTATGTGGGCAAAGAGCCGGTGCAATCTGAGCTGGCACTCAGCTGGAACGGTGCCAGCTAATTCAGATAAAAGTTGGGCACAGCTTCCATTCACATAAGTTTTCATAGATTTTCAGGCTGTAGTTCGAGTCCCCCAACGCGCATGTACACACCAGATTTGGTGTCATATGATTGCGTTTTGTTTGTAAATAAGGCCTTTGTTTGTTTTCGGCACAATTTGAATTCCCGCCGCTGGCATGCAGCCGGCATGTCGCCGCCGGCATGTCAGTGGCATGCCAGGGCTGAATTTAGATTTAGCATGCCGCCTGCATTTTTCCTGGACCCCGGAAAAACGATATCCCCTTTGCTTTCGGCCCCAAAAACGATATCCAGCTTAACACGGTGCCAGCTGTGTCGAGCTCTGCGCGAGTATCTTACGGATTGACTTACTTCCTCACTGTAAGTAGGCTTTTTTGCTTTATCGTAACTCTTGCGGTCCTGTAGTGATATGAGGGGAGGGGGACTTTTCATACGATCAGGGACTTCGCACCTATCCTTAGCAGCTACCTTACATCTACTCCGCAAGTCTCGTCCCATGTACAGTGCATGTTAATGAGGAGCTCACAAGTCCGTAACTCTTACACGTACGCATCGCAAGGCTGATGCGCTCCGTTCGCGTGCGTACGGCTTGGGCCCTTGCCAACTCTCGATCGATGACGTCTGTGGGAGTTGGCAAAATGCCCTGCCGTCCGCTCGCGCACGTGGCGCACGGGATTTGCGGCGCGTGCATGCAAATCGAGGACTGCACAAAAGGGAATAGGTTTTTGACATCGCCTGTAGTGAGTCAGATTCTCCACTGCGGCTGGGCGAGGGGGGGAGGGACTTTTTATACGAAGGCTCTTTGATCATCTTGACCTTTGGCGATTTGCCACGATGTTAATATCATTACCAATTATCGACTACACCTACAACGGACACAAAAATCTTTTTTAATCAAAAATGTACTCCATAAATATTTGCGAGGCATACACTTGAATACAATTACATTTTTTGACCATCTTTTAAGCAAAATTCTGTATTTCTTATTTCCAGGCCATTTCTTTCCTCCAGGCCATGCTAAAAGGAGGACTATGAGATGTACTAGATTTAAATCGAAAGAAAATTTCGCAATAAAATGAAGAATGTTAAACGTAAAATAGCCATATTTTCAGGGAAAGAAAGTATCTTTTCAGAGAGAATTGCAAATGATTTGAATGGAAAAGGGAAACATGAAATCATCATGCACGACGTAGGATCTTTCATGAGTAGTTTATTTTTTGGCCCAGACGCAATCCACAATTTTGCCTTCAATCAATTCATCTAGCACTTCTGGCAGCTATTTTTGTATCACGGTGTTGTTTTTTTTAACAAAATGCTTTTCAGTGCATGCATCTTCTCGCGATATTGCAAAAGCTGTTCTAGGTGATTCGTATTTTACGCTATGGGGCCAGCATGCTCAAAAACCCCTCTAAGCAAAGTTCTGAGCAAATTAGGAGTTTTGACCCATCAGCCGTATACGCAGTAAGGCCCCGGACAGACTTTACGCGATTTGATCGTCGCGAATGAATCGCGACGAGACAACTGTTACAACATCATTCCATGCCGATCAACTTGCATTTCGGTTGTGATACTTTTCCAGCCCGAAATTTTTGAATGTGAAATCAAAATGAATGGGAATGTCGGCAACTGAGTCGCGACGATCAAATCGCGTGAAGTCTGTCCGGGCCTAACCCGAGAAAATGGTACTATTACACGAAATGAATACGATGTTCATGTTCGGCATGCCAAATAAGCCCCCTGGACGAAGTGTTGGGCAAATCTGTGGTTTTGACCCCTACCATACTCGCCGTAACTCCACCAGATGGCACTAGCGTGCGAAATCTAAAGCAACCTCTTGGAAGAAATGTCAGCAAAATCCACGACTTTCATTTTTGGGTCAACTAAATGTCAAAAGGAAAGGTATACGCTGCTGCATGAAGGCGCAGTACCTTTGGACGCGAACGCGGCGTTATTAGCCGCAGAGAGCGGGAGGCGCAGAATTTACAACGGTGAGGATAGGCGCGCGTCGCGTTCGCGCCGCTCATTTAATACTTCTTCTGCGCCTTCGTCATGAAGCAGCCTTTACCCGCGCGCGTCAAAGAATTCTTTACGTGAATAAAGGGCTCATTAGCATTTACCCGACGCTAACGATATCATAGCTATAAACAGCATGCTAGCGACCTCTTGCACAAAGTCACGAGCAACTTTAGAGTTTCACCTTTTCCACACACCCATCATAATTTCGCAAGATGGTGTTACCGTGCAAAATCACTATGATTATAGGGATAGCCAAGTAACACTACGTACATAAAAGGGATTGGGATTTTGATACCACCGTAAAACCACAAGCAGTAATAAGCGAGTATGATTTTGTGGTCAGTGTATCAAATAAATGCCCCACATGGGCGTTTAGTGGTTCATAAGATCCTCAATACGAGACTGGTATATCCAAACATACTTAAAAAAAGAAGGTAAAGCAATGGCAAAGTGAAGATGAAACAGTTTATACCTTACTGTGCTTCTTCTTCAGGCAAAGCAAATGAAGTGAAGAAAATTGATCCACAGACTTCACATAGGAATTCTCGCTTATCCCCCTTTTTTGCTCTTTTCAACGCATTTTTCACTTCTGCTACTTCCTCTTCGGTGCTACCATAAATCTCACGTAGGCCTTCGAATAATTTTCTTTGAACATTGGTCCTTCATGGCAAACGTGGCACACGGTCTTCGTCAACATCTTGGAGCACCGAACTGCAATGAAATTTCTCAAACATATGATCAAACCATAAAGATAGATAAACGAAGCGAAAATCTCTAGCCAAAGTGTAACAGCGAACAGACAAACAAACCTCAACTGCTAAAAACAGAATAAAGCTTAGGATGGCGAGGATGTCAAATTTGAATTTTGTAAAAAACAGCTTCTAATGACAGCAAAACGGTCTACAAGGATGAAGAAAACTGCAATAGAGTCGAAACGAGACTGCGACGATTGGTAGGCCGAAATAAAAAAGAAGAATTACAGCTCCGTTGGATCGGCGCTGCCCTACAGTCTGTCCCCTAACCAGGCCAAAATTGGCATGGCGGGAATACGTGTCCGAGGGTATTGCGTCATGCCTTTGGCTGGATAGTCTGCTCTCTCTTCAATCTCTTCGCCCTCTACGACAGCGCGAGTATGCATCCAAATCCCTAGCGCTGCGAGCGCGCAAATTCAGCCGACGGTTCGGCCTGATTCCGGTTGGGGCAGACTGTAGCAAAAGTGATAGATATCGCACTCTAATCGCAATCCGGCACTTGTAGTGCCGTCCCGATGCCGGATATCCTTTTTCCCTCTATTTTGCTATCTTAGTGTTCCATGTTGTAGCCTCGAACTCTCCTTCATGGGTTATTCAGCCAAATTGCCGAGATGTATCTCCTCCACAGTTTTTAAATGAGAGCGCTGAGTTCCAGAGTGTTCATTCTTCTTCCTGTCCAAACTACTGCAGCCGGTACATGTGAAAGTACCAAAATCCATTCTGCAAATTATTTCGTTCCCGAGCACCCAAAGTTCCTCTTAACAGACTTATCTCCTAAGTAGATGCCCTGTTACGGTCCCATTCTTGTTTGCTCTCTATCTTATTACCTCTTTCCAAATTGGAGGTCGGATCCTTCTTCGTAACTGCTCTGGCCAAAGTGCTTCAACTTTCTTCCTCCAGAACCTCTTTAAATGGGATCGTTGAGTTCAAAAGTGTCTATTCCCTTCTGACCCTAAGCTGCTGTTCAAGGCATGTATACCAAAATCCTCTCTAATTTTTTCTATGCCGAAGTCCCCAGAACCTCCAACCCCCCTCCGATCCTCGCTCTCTCGCTTTTTGTTTGATTAGTTCAGAGTTCCGCGTTGGAGCCCCCCCACCCCGCGGGTATCCTGGCCATTTGCGAGCTCTGAATCCCACGATGTCCATTCTCTCCCTGCTCAAAGCTGCCGTAGCCAATGCATGCAAAACCACCAAACTCCTTTCCGGTCTTTTTATGGTCGGGTATCCCACAGTTCCTCCCACCCCTCCCTCTCAGAAATCTCCTCAAGTGGGCGTCCCGTAACACGATCCAATTTTTCTCGCCTTCTCCATTTGACTAGCTCAAAGTTATTATATTGAAGATCAGACTCCGAGTTCCTCGACCCGAATGGGAGCCCTGAGTTTCACGACCAATCTCTAACTGTCCAACGTGGATCAAGTGGATCAAGTGGATCAAGTGGATCAAGTGGATCAAGAGGGCAAGTATGGCGAATGCCTTAGGATGGACCTTCCCATCAATGCCTAAATTATATAAAGATTACTACTATACTGGCGCTTTGGTAATAGTTTCATTAGCTATTTCCTTTTAATGTAGTCTTGCTGTGACGTTCAGGAATGCCTATTGTGCAGACTTTGTTAAAATTCACTTTCAAGAAAACGACCTGTTTTCTTAATGGCACTCGAGTTAAGTATCGTTACTTCCAACTGTAAGAGAGCCTACTGGGTTAGACCTAACTTCGCCTTCGCGTGCTTATCTGGATCAATTGTATTCGGTGATTCTTCCTTTGCACCTATGAAAGTGCCTCGATAGACAACAGAGAACAATGGGGCTGGGCCCTTCAGCGCCGTCAGCATCTCGGATTTACAGACTTAACCTACAGCCTTCTGATAGAGCAGAAAGCATACTGAGGAGGAACACGGAGGCTTAGAATTCAGATGAAAAATTTCATGTATCAAATGCAATGGCTACCGACGCTTGCCATTTCCGATTTGGTTTTTATTTAGTACTTCCATGTATGAATGGTCTTCTCCCGTTGAGCAATGTGCATAGGTAGTAAGAACAGACTCGAATTCAACTTCTAATACATCCAGCGAAATGGTTTAAGGCAGAACGAAAGTGTGGATGAAACGTCCAACAGTGTGGGAATACGCAGACTTTCAAATGTTTCACAGTTCCACAATAGTTTCGACAAGCCAAAAATAACGTATTGTGTCAAGTCCGGAGCTAGACCGCGGAAGCCACGTATTTGACAATAGAAAACTTCCGAATACTACTTCGTTGCTGGACGAGATAACTGCTAGAGATATAATACAAATCAAGGAGTAAAACAGGAAGTAATATAGGAAAGCTTAAATATCATAAAAGGATGCCAGTAAACAAAAGGCCATATTATTTGGAAACAGCATAAAACAGAACGAGAGTGCATTAGGTGAGCTGAGCTAATGACGATGAGCTCGCAAAAAGCAGTAAAGATAAGAGAGTGAAACATGGGCAGAAAACCGATAAAAACGCATACACGCGTGCTTTCATTTCTAAGTGCAGGTGTTCACGCCCTCGCTTCGGGACTGCGCAATTTCTTGCATTTCAACTTTTTCAAATGGTGCTTACGAATCTTTATATTAGGTTGATGCAAAATGAGCGTTTTTCAAATCTTCACCTCAACTTGCTATAACTTTCTATACAATCTACATTTTGGAATGTGATAAAGACCATCGGATGCAGCGATCTTTCTCAATACAACGCACATTAAACTGTATTCACATCTCATAAGGGCAGAAAAATATGGATTGAGAAACAAAACGAGTTTTTTCTGGAGTCTCGTTTTTGACAAAACACAACTTTCTTCACACTTTGTTACTATAATTTATAAGCAGCCTATCTTGTGGCAGGGTTCATACTGAGCCGCACAAAGCGGCACAGTTCGAGCACAGTTCGAGCGCTGTGCGGGAACTGTGCCGCTTTGTGCGGCTCAGTATGAACCCTGCCGTAGCTGCAAGTCAGTAGTACAAACATACATGGAAAGGGTTTGGAGAAAAAACATTAGCGAACAGGGAAAATTCGAAATTTAAGAATATCAACTTTTTCAGCATTTTTTCAGTAGGCTTCAAAACCTCGAAGTATAGAATTTTCTAATTTTCTGCGTACTGAACAGCTTGATGTTTTTGCAAAGACCGCTAATGGGACTCCTACCCTCACGCTTACAGAAATGAGCAAACCTTTAGGGATTGCATTGTACCAAAGAAAGATGTGGGCTATAGAATGATCGCAACCATTACCCATGCTGAGGCGCCGATATCTTAGCTTAAATAACTTCAAAAAATATGATTAAGTCTGCATAATGTAGACAATTTCTATTACATATAGCAGCTAGATTTTTGAGAACGCGCCTTAATTTGTGCTTGATTTCTGGCCAGAAAAGTGAGTGCAGGAAAAATCTGGTTTTGAGTGCATTTAAAGTTCTATAAATTCTTAAGAAATTAGGTTAAATGTCCGTTTAAGCAGCATTGCATAGAGCATGAAAATAGCTTCTCAATAGTGTGTTGAATCTGCTTTGAAGAAAGAAGTTTGATTGAGAAAAGTTGTTTAGAAAAAAGTCTTAGAAAAACGCTCATTAATTTTGCATCAACCTAATATATAGATCTGCTTTTTGGCAAAAAACTTTAACAAAACGTGAGTACACCTAAAAGCCTAAATTTTGCATGTGTTTAGCACAAACAAATTAAGGCCTCGGCCAGACTTCGCTCAAAGCGCCCGAAAGCGCCCAAAAGCGCTCAAAGGCGCTCAAATTACCCTAACCTCTTCTCATTTTCTCTGTCTTTTCTCATATGAGAAAGTGAAAAGAAGTCAGAGAAATCTGGGCGCTTTTAGGCGCATTTGAGCGCTTTGGGGCGCTTTGTCTGGCCGAGGCTTCAGCGATGAAGACATAACGTACTTCAAGTAAAACACAAGCGGACGCCGCAAGAAAAAGAAAAAGAAAAGACATAGATTATCTTACAAATCGGACGATATTTTCCAACCATGCAGGGTCTCTGTGAGCAAATTTGCCAGGTTGCTCGCGCTACTTGATTCTTCTTGTTGCTCACTCTTGAGCTCGCCGTATTTCGAGTATTATCACGTTGTCAAGAAACCAATGTCGCTTTTTATTTGCTTGCGGAACAGCAACCGGGCGAACCACAGGAATGCTTGAGGGGTACTGTTCGATGAAGCAAAGCAGGCTCCACAAACTGATATAGATGCTTCTGCTCGAAGCCTGTTTAACATGAAGATGAAGATCAAAATCTGAAAGGTTTCGAAGGCCAAAAGAATCGAAAAGAGATCAGGTGTCCGTCCAGAATCCTTTTACGAAACTCTTACTCGCACACATATGACATCGACATCATAATTTCATATATACGGTTGCTGTATTTTTTCTTGATTAGAAACCATTTCCATGTTTTTTTAAAGCAAAACTGAGCCGTTCTGACTTGAGTAACTCCATACCACAAGCCATTTCAAGCCTTTTCGCTTTAAATTTTCAGGCGCTTCGAGCGGTAGTTCTCAAAAATGTCGAACTCAACTCTCCTTTTTTGCATTCATCTGATGAAATCCGATTTTCGAAAAGCAGCGTTCGTATAGTGCTGCATTTTTTTCCTTAACTAGAAACTGAGAGATCGAAAATTTTCATGTTTTTCTCAGAGCAATGCTGGTCCGTTCTGACATTCAGTTACAGCTATACTTGAAAAGGTTTGTAGTATGGAATCATTTGAGTCAGAACGGCTCAGCACTGCTCTGAAAAAAACACAAAAATTTTCGATTTCTCTGTTTCTAATCAAAAAGGCAGCAACTGTATATATGGTAGTCTGATGTCGATAGCACTGGTATGTGCGAGTGAGAATTTCGTAGAAGGATTCTGGACTGAAATCTGATTATTTTTTTAGGATTTTTTGGACATTTGAAACTTTTTAGATTCTGGTTTTCAACTTCACGTGGAAAAATCTTGGCGCGGAAGCATATACCACCTTCTAGAGCTTGTTTTGCTCTATCGAACAGTCTCCCTCAACATTCTTGTGGTTCGCCCGGTTGCTGTGCTATAGCAAGAAAATAAAATCCAACATTATTTCTAGGCAACCCAATATATTTTTAGGTTGACCGGCAAGTTCGCTTTAAAAGTTCCCAGACCAGCTGCTTACATACTATTGCTATCTTGCACTGATGTTGAGCTTATGAAGTGAGAGATGTAGCTAAAACACGCAAGCTATATTCCAGCTGTTGATACATGATTGCATGATGTTTGTATATTGAAGTCAACAGCACTATGCTCAACATAAACCCTTGTCTGCGTTATTTACTAATTACTAGCTTACAAAAATCGCAAACTTTGCAATTTTTCGCTCTGTTTTCATATCCGACGCTGGAGTCCCTCGTTCTCATCAAGGATTTGTGCATGGACCTCATAGAAAACATCGTTTACCTTTTCACAGTTTCCTCTCCATCCGGAGTCTGTCATATCATTTGAGAAATATCAACATGAACACATGTCCACATCTTGGCTACTATTTCCCCTTGGAAGCAGAACTTCGGACATTGAAATCTTTCAATTCAAAATTCAAAATCCTTTTCAAGCATTTTGAAAAGGTTAGAATGAAGAGCTTTTATTTTCTGTGATAAATACTAAAAAATACTAATATGCGACTAATACCGTTTGACAATGAGCTCTTTCCTTTGAACGTCCCGGCCGCAACGAACCAAGTGACTGCTTTGTTACCGTGTTGTCTGAAGATTAGATTGTGTGAAGTGCAAATCGGTGTCATACTCTCGGACAGTGAATCATGGGAAAGTCAAACTGACAATGAGTTAAGCTAACCTAACATTGCTCACCATGATTTTTTAGTGAATAGAAGATCATCCAAGAGCCATGTGTACCTGATCTTTGAAGTTTGTAATGTGAGCAAATAAATGATGTTTATTTTAGAAAGAAAACATAGCTTTTGAGCAAAACGAAGTCCAAGTTGAGACCATTTTGAAGAGTTGCAAACGGTAAAGTTTGTCGTCGTACTTGGCTATTTCTCCAACTTCTACTGCAGCAAACAGGAAAACGGAACAAAATCAAGATCACTGATCAAAACACATACAAATTTTGCTGATTTTTTTGCTGCGAGACCCTTGACTGTTTACTATCAATACTAGCAGAAATTTTCGCTTATAAGAGAGTTCGTACAATGAATGTCAATCTGCTCCTGAGTGCTTTTCGTAATTATTTATTCAACCTTTTACTGAATACTCCAACAACGTGTTCCACAATGAAAAAAGGCACTTTTCTTATTCGAACCCTTTTTCAAGGATTCATCATGACATACGTTCTTTCATCAAGAAATTTTGTGAAGAGCTTTTTTCTTGCCTTCTTTTAAGAAAAAATTAACACGTTCTGGTCCAGTTCAACACGTTTCCCTTTCAAAGTCTTGTTTTTCGCACTCTCACATCATCTTCATTCTCAAAATCAGGGGAAGTCCGCAAACCGCCTTTACACGAGTCTGGAGTCCCGCATAGATGATGGGATCCTAGCTCATTACTCTGTTTTCGACAAATCCGGTATGTTCATTGAAAAGAGGGTGACATTCTTAAATTAACAGGCAAAATCAAACAGGCTACTTCTTCGTTCCGTTTTGTTCCTTTCCTTAAAGAGGGTAGGACTTGATTTTCAAGTCTTTCCCGGAACTCCTATACTATTAACTCCTATTAACTCTCTTACAAGGACCGGATGGTTGATCGAAGTGGCCATTTGCGATGATTTGTACACCGTGTTAGAGGGCATAAATCGCTGATTTCAAATTTCCTGCAGAAGTTATAAGCGTTTATTGGAGAAAAAAACCGAATGTGCAAATAATATAAAAACAGTAGTAACATTTCTCCTAGCGCTTAAAGGGACCAGTGGTAATCTCCAGCGCTCTATAAAATAAGTACTCTTAAGTGAGGTATATCCGCACTCCGGCTGTCCCATTCAAGCGCTGGGAAAATTTTAACAACTGTTTTTATCCCAGAAAAACATTAATTTCTTTGCTTCTTTGAACGCTCATAACTCCTCGTCCAAAAATGCTCCACAGATAAAAAGGGCAGATTTCGAATCAGCATTTTACGTCCTCCAACATGGTATATAAATAATCGCAAAAGACCGCATCGACTGACCATCTTTCCCTTGTTAAAATTTTTATGCTCATGCTTGAGATTTTTAAATTAGCAACGGGATCATTAACGGAGAAGTACCGAAAAATCACAAGTGATGCTGTCCTGCTAAGTACCAAGGAATGGGAGTTGTAGAAAATCATACAATTTTTCATGGATAAAATTGTATGCTATATGAGCAACTGATGCAGCACTAGAATTAGAATGGGGAAGTCGCAAGCTGTTTGCGCAATAATACAAAAGTACTATCCAAGTGCAGAATCTGCTGATTATGCTTCCAATGGCTTTCAGAGTACGGAGAGTCCTTGTGAAAACTTTATTGTTGTGTATCTTCGTCTTTTCTCATGAGTTTGTTGGTTACATTCATGTTGCTTGCTATACTGTTGAAGCCCTCTAAAAATTGTACTGATGAATTCTCTTGAAGCTCTTGAAGAAAAGTGTGTGAAGAAGCCAGAGGAGGCGAAGACCTACCGAAAGATTAATCGAACGGAAAGGCTGGTTCATCTTGGAACACTCACAAAACTCAAAGATCATATAACGCATCCACTGATGATCTTAGAGAGGTATGATGAGATGGCCCTAGAAGTATCCATGCTGCAGGATTATTTCCAAGCAGAACCTATCGAAAAACCCATCTATGACAAGAGGCTCCGGCGACACTGCGCTACTGTTATCGTTCTCTTCTTCAATGAACAACCGTCAAACAAAATCAAACCCAAGTCAACCAAAGACGCTTACGACATGATCAGCTCTTAGGCCTAAGGCATACCTCGAGCGATTCCGGTCGCTGCGCGATTCGGCACCACAGCGTCTCTTCTTTATTTTTCGTTAATGCGCTGTCTTTGGTCAGAACTTGCTCCGTTTGCAACAACTTACACAAGCTACCCAAATATGCTTCCGAGAAGCGGGCACCATAAATTTGTGGAAATCTGGCAAATCGCCAAGTCGTGTGAAGGTGGCGATTCTGCCGAATCGCGTGAGGTATACCTTAGGCCTTAAACTGAAAGGCTTATCCGGCTTCCTTGATAGTCCGGATTCAAAATGACTGATTCTTGTGCCACAGGAACGCTACCGCATGCTTATGCTTAAGGTATAGTCCCCGCGATTTCGGCAAATCGCTACATCCACGCAATGTCTACAAATTAATCGTGCGCTAGTGTCATATGCATAGGTGCGTAGCTTTTGTAAGTTCTCGCAAAAGTAACAAATCTGGCCCAAAAGTGTGTTTACGAGAATTGTGAAGGATTGTTGCAGTGCCACACCGCGCAGCGTCTGGAATCGCGTGAGGTATGCCTCAGGCGTTAGACGGTCCAAAGAAACTACTGCTATGAACCGCATCCAATTAGCCGGAAGCACTGGTGGTCGGATTTCCGTCCGGGAAGAAAGCAAATATTTTTTAAAGAGGTAGGTGGTAAAGGTAGAGTTTTTTTTAGTAAAGTTTTTTAAAAAGGTAGGTGGCTTCAGCTCAGCAATTCTAATTTGCACCCAATTTGCACCGAAGACGAGTTGATTCTGCGTAGCTTCACTCTCACCCTACAGTATATGAAACCGGGATTTTACCAAATTTCGAATTTGATGTTTAGTAGCCATTTTCTTCCGATTGAGGTAAAAATTTGTATTTAGGGGCATTCTGTCATGCTGTTTCCGATATAATGGTGATTTGCTGAAGTCTTGAAAATTTTTTCCTTCTCTAACTTTTCTCAAAAATCTTCCGACGAGATTATTTGAAGGTCTTTTGGCATGCTGCTTCCAGAAATAGCTATGGTTTTGCTTGAAATTTGACTCTTTTGGGAAATTTTTGAAAAAATCCAAATGCAAAAAAAGAAGCATGAAGGTTTCGAGTAAAATCGCCAGCATTCGAAACAACATGTCAGAAATGCCGGAAATTTTGTGAAAAAAGTTTGAATGTCAAAAAGGAAAAAGTTTCAAGGTTTTAAGCAAACATCCAATTCGGAATTAGCATGACAAGTCCTGTCCTCGTGTCTTTCTTCGCGCCAATGAAGAATTTTCCGGAATGTAAAGTTATCTAGGTACATGTAACTTATGAATGAACATTTTTGATTGTATTTATGCGATTATAGGTTTCAGAGCTACGTTAAAGCTGTTTTCGGGAACTTCTCCTTAGTTCATGCATGGAAATAGCGATACTATTATATGACTCTGATGAAATGGCATAAGGCTGATATTTTTTTATTTCTTGAATGCTTCATGGCAGCACGCCTTGTGAAATGACAAAAACGAGCAAAGAATGGATTTACCGAAGGCATTGTGATAATCGAGCTACATACAGTTGTGACAGTGGAATGTGAAAAATTTCGGCGAATTCGCCGAATTCGCCGAATTCGCCAATTTCGCCGATGTCGCCGAATTCGCCGATGTCGCCGAATTCGCCAATGTCGCCGATGTCGCCGACTTTGCGTCTTTTCGTCATAACTCCCTTCGTTCTCAATGGATTTCAAATTTGAAGGCAGATTTGGATTCAGCTCGCCGAGACGAATCTTTTCATATATTGAACTGCTGTAATCGGCTCGGTCACGGTAAGTGCATGGTAGGAATCCGTTGCATCCTGTGGTGGTGTTTTCTAGAGCGTGTATTTCAGCGCATAATGCAGGCAAAAGTTTAAGAAAAAGAGCGTTTGATGGAAGAGTTTCTGCTGAGTGATTCCAGCAGAAAACCATATCCTTTTTTGTAGTGGAAAAAAGAGAAAGCAGTACGTGAACTTAGTAAATATATATGAACCACTTACCGTCAAACAAACATAACTATACAGTAACACTATGACTAGCAAAACAATTATAATCTTTGTAATCAGCATGTCTTGTTGCTTATGTGAGCAAAGTGACACACCGCATGACTATGATATTCTGCCTTCAGCAAAACTTCACTTTTTTCTGCAGACGCCTCTTTGCAACGCTATGGGCCAGCCCCTATCACACTTAAAAGATTCGGGTAAGGCGAATCGGAAAGAGTTGTTTCCGTAGATAATCCAGCGGTAAAAAGTGGACGGAGACATGCTTTATAAAGCGCGAAAAGAGATGGTGAATTCTGCAAAAATCACGCGTCTTTAAATTCTACTCGCCATAACTTCCTTCGGAATAGGTATATACTGAATCGAAAACGGTGCTGTGCTCAGCTCATCAAGGCGAATCTTTTGGTATACAGCATGTCCTTGATATCTCGATTTCAGTATTCTTGAATCTTTCTGCGGACGTTTCTTCTCGTAAGTGTAAAGCAGCGAGCATTGTCCCGAGTAGACTCCAGCAGGGACCTTTTGATAGTACTTTTTCTGTAGATTATGATGCGCTAAACGGTAGCCGCAATTTTCTTTTCAAAGGAAAAAGATGGGCTGGTGAATTGTGGAAAAATCTTGTCGTCCCAAATTCTACTCGCCATAGCCATAGAATATGGTATCTCTCCAAAAAGATCCTGTAATCCTCAAAGACCACGATTTTCGTAAAGAGCGTGTTCGAAAACCTCTATAAGCGAAGTTTCCTTACAATCCAGGAGCATCAACATTTTGACCGAAATCCATCGGCGAGCTTCCAGAGCGTAAAACGAGAAAAAATGAAATGACCCGAAAATCTCGGAAAACTTGCTCATAGTGGTTGTCCGACCTGCTGATTACGATAATCACATCTGCTTAGCAAGAGAGCATCATATTCTATGGCTATGGCGAGTAGAATTTGGGACGACAAGATTTTTCCACAATTCACCAGCCCATCTTTTTCCTTTGAAAAGAAAATTGCGGCTACCGTTCAGCGCATCATAATCTACAGAAAAAGTACTATCAAAAGGTCCCTGCTGGAGTCTACTCGGGACAATGCTCGCTGCTTTACACTTACAAGAAGAAACGTCCGCAGAAAGATTCAAGAATACTGAAATCGAGATATCAAGGACATGCTGTATACCAAAAGATTCGCCTTGATGAGCTGAGCACAGCACCGTTTTCGATTCAGTATATACCTATTCCGAAGGAAGTTATGGCGAGTAGAATTTAAAGACGCGTGATTTTTGCAGAATTCACCATCTCTTTTCGCGCTTTATAAAGCATATCTCCGTCCACTTTTTACCGCTGGATTATCTACGGAAACAACTCTTTCCGATTCGCCTTACCCGAATCTTTTAAGTGTGATAGGGGCTGGCCCATAGCGTTGCAAAGAGGCGTCTGCAGAAAAAAGTGAAGTTTTGCTGAAGGCAGAATATCATAGTCATGCGGTGTGTCACTTTGCTCACATAAGCAACAAGACATGCTGATTACAAAGATTATAATTGTTTTGCTAGTCATAGTGTTACTGTATAGTTATATTTGTTTGACCGTAAGTGGTTCATATATCCTCTCCTATAATATAAACCCGATCCCAAAAAACGAGACGGCGAGGAAGGTCCTCCCACATGTATGCTTCAGCGGGTGTTTTGAATAGACGGCAGTTTCCGAACGGGGCCTTAATGTGTAGAGACGCGACGGTGCGATCATGAGGTCAAGAGGACGCAGAGGCCCTAGCGCGAACGAGAGGCCACGACACGCAGGGTACGCTCTGCTGCTGCAATGGATGTGTTGAAAGACGCAAGCGCGTGCCAAGGATGTTGAAATTGCGAGCTGGACATTGTTGCACAGTTAGTTATAAAAGCATACCATTTGATCCGCTCACATTCGACCTCAGTATTCACTATGCTTCCACTTTTCCGCCAAATTCTGAGAAAATCTTCGAAAATCTCGCTTTTGGGAGCTTTTGCTCTGGGTGAATCCGATTTTTCTCTCCAGATTGTAAGCGTGAGTGCGAGAGTGACATTGCGAAAGGAAGCTGTACAGCGATGACTGGGGCAAGACAAAATTTTAGCACGATATGATCCACTTTTCCGCCAAATTTTGAGAAAATCTTCGAAAATCTCGCTTTTGGGAGCTTTTGCTCTGGGTGAAGTCGATTTTTCTCTCCAGATTGTGAGCGTGAGTGCGAGAGTGACATTGCGAAAGGAAGCTGTACAGCGATGAGTGGGGCAAGACAAAATTTTAGCACGATATGATCCACTTTCCTCCCATTGAAAATACCTCTGAAAATGTTACTTTTGAGCGGTTGTGGCAATACATGTACTGATAAGTTGAAATTTCACTTGAGAAAATTATAGGTATGAAAGATGTTTATTTATGGGTGTGCCCTACCCGCTTGCTAGCGACCCGTAGGGTCGCTAGTCTTATATATAAAGCTGAATGTCTGTTTGTATGTCTGTATGTCTGTCTGTATGTATGTACGTATGTTCCGAATAGAAAATTCCATTTACCGATCGGGACCAAACTTGGCACACATACACTTTGGGCCCCGGCGGGTGTCATAGACTACTTTTCGTCATCGATCGATATCGATTTTATCGATTGTTTGGAAAATTGGAGCTACAAGGCTGGGAGTTGGCACAGGGGAGTAATCGAGCATGCTGATCACCCCCGTGGGGGTGATCAGCATGCTCGATTACACCCCTCTGCCAAATTCCAGCGCCCTAGCTCAATTTTGCAAAAAATCGATAAAATCGACATCGATCGATAACGAAAAGTGGACTGTGACACCCGCCGGGGCCCGAAGTGTATGTGTGCCAAGTTTGGTCCGGATCGGTTCAGAAATGGAATTTTCTATTCGGAACATACGGCGGAGCCGGGTAAGCCAGCTAGTAATTACTAAGTTCACGTACTCCTTTCTCTTTTTTCCACTACAAAAAAGGATATGATTTTCTGCTGAAATCACTCAGCAGAAACTCTTCCGTCAAACGCTCTTTTTCTTAAACTTTTGCCTACATTATGCGCCGAAATACACGCTCTAGAAAACACCACCACAGGATGCAACGGATTCCTACCATGCACTTACCGTGACCGAGCCGATTACAGCAGTTCAATATATGAAAAGATTCGCCTCGGCGAGCTGAATCCAAATCTGCCTTCAAATTTGAAATCCATTGAGAACGAAGGGAGTTATGACGAAAAGACGCAAAGTCGGCGACATCGGCGACATCGGCGAATTCGGCGACATCGGCGAATTCGGCGACATCGGCGAAATTGGCGAATTCGGCGAATTCGGCGAATTCGCCGAAATTTTTCACATTCCACTGTCACAACTGTATTTATAAGAAAAATCAAGCATATAAGACTATTTTCATAGAGCTCTCATTAATTTGCTTCAGCAATTATCTCCAAATGCGAGCAAAAATGGTCAGAACGTTGCTTCATACGCAGAAGAGTGTTGTGGATTCACTAACTTTTGAGTACATTACGGACATTCCGGCTGCTTGCTTACTGGAAGCTCAGCTTTCCTAGGGCCTTTACGTATGGAATGATCTCAACACTACACATCTTGATTTGGTGTTCTATGTTTTTCCCTTGTTTGAGTAGATACAATCCTCAACAACTGCCAAGCACTGACATAGGGTAAGAGTCTTGCCCCCATAAAGGCAATTTATGATCTCATTTAACAAAGACTGAATCTATAAACGACCAGAGAAAGCACTTAAGTCAGACTTTAGTCTGGTTCCATTCTCGCAAATTTATGCTATAGTACTTTTTGCTCTTTTTACGTTCTACATTACGTTTTCTAAAAAGTGTTTTTATCAAGTCAAAAATACGTAAATCAAATTCTGAGAACCTTTTAATATAATGCTACAGGGAACTCTGAAAGCCAATGCTGATGTTGTTTCAGATGTAATGACAGTGCATTAAGAATGAAGAATTCAGTAAAAGAATATATGTTCATTCAAAAGATATGTGAAACATAAAAATCATCCAACAATTTTTAGCTTTTCTGTAGAAACCTCAAATCCTACATTGTTATATAACAAGTTAGAGACCTTCGAATCGAAAGCTGTAGGGTACTGAAAAACATACAATTATTCGTCCTTTCAAGTTATTGTAAAACAGTTCCGAGTTCACCTCTGATCATCCAACAAACAAATGCTCTTACTCAAATTAACGATATTTATATCTCCATATTCACTTAGCCTTTGCAAATAAGAAAGAAAGACGTTGTTTGGAGATCCTTGCAAACTTCGGAGTGATGTATGTACTTGCTTGCACAGCTAGTCTATTTTTCTTTTCCTTTTCTGTTTTACGCGAGTCAAAAAGTTTCCACTTGACTTCCCCAGTCGAGATTCTCATGTTTCACTTTCTATCAAAGTTGTCAGTCGAGATAGCACAAATAGCTCCTACACAAAGCTGGTTGGCAAATACAGTCTTTGAGAGCGCAAGACATCACAGAATGTCTATCTTAGTAACTCGGAAAACAGTAAAGTTCTTCTCGTGGTCGCTTTTTGCCTACTGACGCAGACTTGTTTCATGCGCAGTGCTATTTAAATACTGCAAACTGAAGGCAAATTTTTATGCTGAGCACTTTTCAGACATTTCTTTGCTGCTGGGAATTCTTCTCTAATTCCTCTTTAACAGGAGCTTTCCCAGCATGTTTTCTTCCTACTTTCGCGATGCAGTTCAGTACAGCTGCATCATCCTCCGCAGAGGAGAATTATAATTCCAGCTGAGCTTTCTGCTAGAAAAAGAAAGGCATTTGAAGAAGGCTCTCGTACGATCGTAAATCATATGTATAGGCTATAATTTTGATTCTTGAAAGCAGGAACTGGTTTGATTCAAAAGAAAGATTCGTAACCATGAACTAGAAACTTGTGTCTTTACAATGGTTGAAAACAGACATAAGATGAAATTCTGAACGCTAAGCACCAGTTCATCAGTCAGACATTGATGGGCCTACTTCTGTCTCACTTATTTCTCTTCCAATTGCTCTTTCCAGTTTCTCAGTTAAGCTATAAGCTTTCACTGCAAGTTGAGCACAAAAAAAATCTCAAATGTTACCATTTTTGGCGCAACCTTATGTGATGGTTTTCAGATTGTAATAACTATTTGATTAAGAATTTCTATCCGTGCGAAAACTTCTCCAGGAGCGTGATTTTTTAGCTAACACTGCCGAAGAAATGCATATTTCTACAAACTATGATCTGACGCTTCTCTTTTTTTCAACTTTGTTCTGCAGCACGAAGGAATTGATGAACAGGTTTGCCATAGAGGGAATCTGCACAAATTCAATGATATCTTCCCATGCTTATATTTTGCATTTTTTCCTAGTCTAGACAAGAGAAAAAGATTGTGTAATATGATTGCCATGCATTTGATTACCCAAGATTTTGATATTTTATGCTCCAATGGGTGGACACCAAATGTGGAGCAAAAGTTGGGTTCTCAAACTTTTAAATATCTCTTCTGAGTTTTCGCGATTTTTTTGTTTTGTCACAATAATCAATGAAAACCTTTTCTAAATAGGTGTCGTTTCTGTAAATTTTCTAAAAATTTCCTTACAACATGGTTTCTAGCATTTGCTTGTTTTGCAACTAATCTTGTGACATTATGATATCAGTTAACCTTTGAGTGGTCAGCTCAGACAGAGTTTATTATATGGAAATGGCAACTCCTGCAAATACAATACCGCTCACAGAATGTGCAAAATTTCCGTGAATGTCGTAGAATTCCAGGAATTCCGCGAAAGTTTTTTTGTATTCGAACTTTATTCCGAAAGCGCTAGTTCACTCTTATGTACACTGTTCCAGTGGGATCTTGCTGTTCTGCGGGAAGTCAGGAAGCATTTGATGAAATCATTCGAAGCGAAACAACATGACACATACATGCTAATGCCATCACCGCAGCTTGCCTTACTCCTCTTTTTCATATACGAATGAACAAGCCCTATTTTCACGCTCGTTTGATAACTTCATTTACAAGTGAGTGATGCTGATGCGTACGCGAAGTTATTCTTCGGCGATTACCGCACCCACAAAAAAACTAGTCTAGTAAGAAAAAACCTGCTCATAATCGCACAGAACGATTTCGTAAAAATGCAGTCAAATGTTATTGTTCGGTCTCTCGCTTGAGTAGACAATGTTTTGAAGAGAGTGCGGTTGCTATTGTGTAAAAAAGAGATGCGATTAAAAGTTGTTTTCTGAGGTCGAATAGGAGTGAGACTACGTCAAAAGCAGAAGTATTGAATCTTGACACATTCACAATCACATTCGATTCCTGTTTTGTGAATCAGAGCATTTTTCTCCTTTTTTTGCTAGCCACCATGAATCGTAGACTCCTAAACGAATGTATCTTGAAAGAATTCCCTGAAAATATGCTAAGAAGTTAGATTAGTTTGGTTGCGGATTTGGCAGACTTGACATTTATCTCCTCAGACAAATTTTGGCGAAGCGGTCCGCAAACACCGTGCATGGGCATTTAGTGTTGCCGGACCGTTGTTTCTGCTGTGTCATTGCTATATGCTCGTCCGGTAGCATAAAAGCGGACGATTTGATCTGGTGAGCTACACCGGCCGAGGCAATAGTTGCAGCTCTGGCCATCGTCGTTTGAGCCAATGTTGCCACAGTATTGCGATTTTTTGTGTGCAAACGCGTACGAAACTAATAAAGAACCAATTCACTTCGAATTCAAAAAAAACAATACAATTTTTATGGAAAATGCGAACAGGACAGGCGCTGAGTTTGCTCAAACATTTAGCTCTTTAAATCTACTTGAAGGAATAATAAATGAGAACACAAATTGGCGCAAGGCTCTACAATCAATTCAAAAGTTACACGCAGCGGAGGTTCAATGACAATCGGACGTGGAATATCAACAAATTGTTTGATTTTTCAAAACTGATTTGGAAACAAAGAAAAAACTATGAACGAGAACAACAAATGATCAACTTCAATATGCTTCGGAAACAAGGGAAACAAGGAAAGGAGAATATTTGGGTACAAAAGATACCAAATCTTCATTGTGAGAAGCCATGAGAGCAGAAAATGAGAAAAGGAAATATTGGACAGCAAAAAGGGCTGCCGGGGTCTCAATGACATGTAAGAGCTTTGAAACAACATGAATTCAACTGACTGTCAATTACTTCATATTCTGTGCTACTTATCTTTACGTCCCTCCTATCCTCGTCACTTAATCTATTTAAATGCGCCAAATATGCGGCTACCCTGTTGACAGTTGCGTTGAATGCGACTGAAAGTACAGGGTGGGGCAAAAGTCTGGAAGCGGACTTTGGAGGGTGTAAATCACAAAAGTATTAATGAATTCGATTCAATTTGTGTAACATTACCTAGCTAAAAACGCGTGCCATATGTTTTTGTAAGAATTGGATTCATTGAACAAGTGCTTCTGGAGAGTGAAAACAAACTTTAAGTGTTTGCAATTTATTTCGCAGCTAAGGATACCGCGAATATTTTGCAACATTTTGATGCCTACAACATAGATGAGGCTTTGCGCTATCACATCATGGTAGTTGTGTTTGACAGGACCTATTCTTTCGATAAAAATTTGCGAATATTAGCTGCGTGCCAATGACTTGTCTCTAAATCAGAATTTTAAAGCTATAGGAGCGCAGCAGGTACTGAGAATGAGGCCATATTCTTTCCATGAGTATTCTATATAAGCACCTATTTGAACTTGATCGAGGAGCAATTCCAACACTTTTTAGATTATAATTTTTCGCTCCCGTTCGCGCAATCGCATCCAAATTTCCAGGAATGCACTTGCCTTCACTCAAAATTCCAAAATTTTTTGCATAACCACTGCAAAAAAATTTTTTCGTAACATGTTGTAGTCAAAAGCTTGATCTACCATACTGCACATTTGCCTAGCGAAAGAAGCAGTTATCATGGGTTCCTTCGTACTACCCCGCAGCACGCCGCGTCCTGCGGCGTGCGTCGCTGCAGTCGCAGTAAAAATATAGGCTCGCTTGCTGTGAAGGAACCACTCGGAGAACACGAACATACAGCAGATATACAGGGTATCCCAAAAAATGTACTCATTGTTTGATTGTAAATAACTCTCTTGCAATGAAGTGTTTCGGGAAGCTTTAGGTACCATTTTGTAGAGCGAGGTTCAACTTAGATTCACTGTATAGGGCGAATCACCGACTGCTCTTCATTACTGTAGGATACTCATAATTTCCTTTTGACTCAATGGATTTTCAAAAAATATTTTCTCGAAAGAGGAGACTATTTTCTATACAACAGTACCTTTGCCATGAAGCTTGAGGAAGTTCGAGAGTTAAGAGCAACTGCAGAAAACTACTCAATTGCATTTATAACTTCCTAAAAAATCTGAATCGCCAAATGCGATAAAAACTATCAAAAGTAGCAAACCTTTTGTAAAACAGCGCACATTGAGCTATACTTACATTACATTACGACGGGCAGAAAGATATGGGTTGAAAAATAAAAACAATTTTTCTTTGTGAAACCTTGTTTTTGATAGATCATGACTCCTTTCAGAGTTTGCTAGTATAAATGATAAGTTGCTTATCCGTAGGCGCTAGCCAGTAAAACAAAAGGGGATGGAAAGGACGCGAAAAAGGAAATTTGCAGAGAAGCAAAAAATTAGAATTCCAAGTTGTCAGTTTTTTCAAAATTGTTCCTTAGGTCTCAGACTCCCAAATTACACATCCTTCTAATTTTCCGCGTACTGAACGGATGAAAGTTCTTGCAAAAACTGTCAACAGGATGCCCACCCTTATGCTTACGATAGTGAGCAAAGCTTTGGCGATTGCCTTTTTCAGAAGAAATTTATGGATCATGGAATGACCAAAACGACCCACCATGTTGAGGCGCCGATATCTCAATGCACATATTTTCGAGAATGCTAAAGTATGCATAATGTAGACAACTTCTTTTTCATACAGTAGCTAAATTTTTGGAGAAGCGCCCTCATTCGGGCTCGAATCCTGGCCAGAAATGTGATTGCGACGAAATTCTGATCTTGAATGCTGTTCTTTGAAGCTCTGCAACTTTTTAGAAAATGATGCTGGTAACCGGCTTCAACCATCGGTAGATAAAGCATGAAAATATCTTCTCAAAGATAAACTGTGGTTATATGGAAGGAAGAATTTTGACGGAAAAAAGTTGTCTTGAAAAAGGCTCGGAAGAACGGTCATTATTTTTGCATCAATCTAATACATGAAAATCAAATTTGCTCTCGATTGGCATGGGTTTTGCTCAATTAGAAAGAAGAGCTTATAAAACTCATGTTTATGACTGCTTCCGTCTCTGCTGCGATGGAAGCTTATCTGAGCATGCTCAAAAACTGCAAAACTGAGGTAATTCGCTCCCATTGCTTTTAACTTTCAAACGTCCTCATGTTAATCCATGGAAAAGATGACACTGTAATGTGCAAAATTTTTCCTTTCAAAAAAAATACTTGCAAAATTTTTCGTGATCCTGCTTCAAAATGTCAATCTTGAATAATTTTCAATTGCTTTCAACTCTCAAAGTTTCTCATGCCACATGGCAAAGGTAGTGCTGTAAAGAAAATGGTTTTCTCTCACATACATACAATTTTGAGAATTCCATTGAGACGAAAGGAAGTTATGTTTTTTTTCTAAACTGGCGAACGAGCTTTTGCACCTACTTAATATTAGGTTGTCCGGAAATTAATGCCCGTTTTGAATTTCAACCGCAATAAGTCATGCACTTCTCACTTCTAAATAGGTTGCAAAGTACCATTCACTAGAGCAAAGCAAGCTCTACAAGATAGTCACCTTGCTTTTGCAACAGCTTTCATCCACCACGAATTTCGAGCCAAAAACTACAAAGACTCAGCAGCCTGAAAAATCGAAAAAATTCGTAACTTAGTTCATAAAAATCCTACAACTTGCTCACGTGAACGCTATCTACATAAAACATCTATATACGCCTTTGCCGTATTTTTTTCTCTGTTAAAAATGAAGAAAACGAAAATTCGTGCATTTGGCAAAGTGATGCTGTGCCGTCCCCACATAGGTAGTTGTGGGAGACGGTCGAATGGCGCGTAATGATCGATTGTCATTAACTGGGAGAAGCAAGAAATAAGTTTAAATTTATTTCAATACTTTCCGATTTCAACTGGTTATCCTCCATTACGCTTTCTGATGTACTACCAAAAGTCTTGGAATCTGGAAACCTCGCTGTAAGGCTTAGGGAACGCGCGCCTTTCGACATACACCCGGTAGTTGTATACTAGAAACCTGTAGAAGAAGAGACTTAAATCTTCAGTCTCTCTACAAGCTTTAGTTCTCGAGAAAATTGAATTAGCTTGGACCACCTAACTAGGTAAAGCTATATTCGGTATTTCTCGAAACCTAAAGCTTGTAGTGAGCTGAAAATTTGAGTATGTACTTCTACAGGCTTGTGGTATACAACTACCTATGTGGGAACGGCACAGCATCACTTTGGCAAATGCATGAAAATTGTAACGGTGATTCGTAGGCTCTATAGTGGCCTTCGGCGAAATAGCGCCTGGTAGAGTGTGTTATATATAACACATAGCTAATAAGCTTTATTGAGACAGGCGACCTGCACACGTTGGTGCTGTGGTAGAATGCTCACCATAATAGGCGTGGTAGAGTAACATAACACACTATCACAGCAGGTCATGCTTATGGCATGACCTGTAAGGTACTTCGGTGAGGATAAAGATACGGTTGTTAGGAAGTGCCGACAATGTCGGCACAAAAATTCTCGTTTTCTTGGTTTCTAACAGAGCGAAAAATACGGCAAAGGCGTATTAGATGTCTTATGTGGATAGTGTTTACGTGAGCAAGTAAAAATTTTTGTAGCATTTTTATGAACTGAGTTACGATTTTTTTCGATTTTTCGGGCTGCTGAGTCTTTTTAGTTTTTGCCTTAAAACTCAATATGTATGAAAGCTGATGCAGAAGCAAGGCAGCCAACGTGTAGAGCTTGCTTTGCTCTATCGAACGGTACTTTGCAACCCATTTAGAAGTGAGAAGTGCACGACTTTTTGCGGTTGAAATAAAAAACGGGCATTTTCCGGACAAGCTAATAAATTGCGAATAAGGTAACGTACGGCAAGATTTTTGTAAATATCAATAATCTGATATGAGTAGATGATGATCTCCCTAATTATTTTTCCATGCTTCATACTAAAATGTTCTTGTGGATAAAAATCTGATTTTAGGATGAGAGGCAAAAAATCATAAGGTAAAACACATGTGGAGCTAGGAATTTTTGTGCATCTCCATTGCTCACATCTATCATTGTAACTTGACAAAGTCTGGCAAAAGTGCAATCGCCCAGATGCACCGGTATGCGAAAATTACCAGCACTTATGCCCACATAAGTGGGTCGCATTGCCGTGGGTTGAGCACGCATTTTTGTAGTCTTGAGGCCCGTAGTAAAGCCAGGGCCCGGCACAGATGGTTTGGGGTCAAATTGGCTTCGTTTTTGGAGTTAGAGCTAACGCGGAAAAATGACGAACATGTCAGGTTTTACGAGTTGAACGTGTTTCGCAAGCTCGCGAATTACAAACGCAAGACTCAAACAAACAAAAGGCTTGTTTACAGCGCACAAACAATCACATGGCTCCGAATTTGGGCTATGTGTATACAATATTACTCCAAACTACGTTATGTAAAAAGTTCAGACTTATGTGTCCTAATAGTCGTTCCTGAATTTTTTGGTTTCTAGACCAATACCAAACCAACTGGGTTGGTTCGGAGCACAAATATCGGAGATTCACCTAAGTTTTGGGCCTTTTTGATTTGGACGATGAGACCGGTCAAAAATCTATCATATAGTGAAGAGAAAGAATCAAACCACTGCCTCTCCTCTTTTTTGGAGCCAAATGTTTGGAGTGTAATCCTACGCATTGATAGATATCGCGCTCCAACCACATGCGGTGTTCTTTGAACTAAGTGGCAAAAAATGCATCGCCGGATTGTTGAGGCCACAGATTTGGTTGACCTAGGAGGTTTTCGACATTCCGAGCATTAAAATGGTACTTTACCCAATGGCAGAGCCTTTAGTCGACTCGAAAGAAATTATTCTTGCTTTTTTTGTTATACTAGATAACTCAAAATGCTCTCTTTTCGCTTTTTTATTGTTGTTTTGATTGAATAAGGGTTTTCCTACTGATTTTTACGTCGAGAGGGACTTCGTAAATTTTCGCGAAGTCATGGGTTTCTTCGTTTCCAAAAAAGCTCCAAACCAACGCGTGCCGGGCCCTGAGTAAAGCTCTTTCAGGCTCTTATTTCAGTTCAGATGATCTGAAATAAGAGCCTCAGCTGAGGTTTGTAAACTGAACTTGCGTTATTCTCTCATGCTACAGGGTGTCTCAGTAATATGTATACACTATTTGATCGTTATCCTCTCTCTTTTCAAGAAGTCTTTTGCCTACCTGACATTCGGTAAAGCCGGCTGTAACTTAGATTCAAATTCGTCGCTCTTTGTTACTTAGGACTACGGTGAAAACTTTTAGGATATAGCGCCATTATGAATAAGGCTGTTTTAGAAATTTTCGAAAACACGTGAGAAGTTGCGTAGTGTTTCAATGATGAAGAGTTGAATCGCTAAGGCTCACGCAGCGACTGGATTCGCGTGATATACGTGATTCATGACAAGCAAAAACTGGGCGCCGTTGCGTCCTTCCAAGAAAGTTCGTGCGTGGGGAGGGCAACAAATGGTAAGAGAAACGAAAGAGCGCTCGGTCAAAGAAACGTTGATACGTTCGCAGTATTTCCGTGCTATGAATCGCCTATTTGCCTTGAACCTTAACTGACCACTTGGGACACATGGTGTGTCAATTATTACGATTCAGTAAAATGACGACCATCCTGAGACAAACTCGCTCAAGAGTTTTCCTTTGCGCTGAATCTAGAAGTGACCTCCATCGGTTCTTTCAGCCTCACAGAGCTACTGTAGGTATATTGAAGATGGCAATAAGGTGATTTTATCTGAAAAACGTTGACTGATCCGGGACAGGTCTTGGTGCCAAAAGGCAGAAACTCAAAATTTGCGTTATCGTCAATCTGTTAATGGTGTAGTCGCATTTCCGAGAAAATTGTAAAAAAAATCTTTTTGGTATACCTAGCATAACTCATGGACGCATTGCAGTCGAGTACGAATTTGATTTTTTGTTTCAGCGGCTGTGAGTAGCTAAGTGCAAACTTCAGCAACTTTAGTTTTCTCTCTGAGGCGAAAGTATTAGGTCGTTCCGAAAGTTCTTACGCACGATTTTCAAAAATTCATAACTTCTGATTTTTCCAACCGTTTTGACCGCTTTCATTTTTCTGTGGAAGAGTAAGTCACGCTCTTTATAATGAGATCTTAGCTGCTTGCTAATGATCATCTGTTGCATAGATAGGAGTGATACAAGAAAATTACTCAAAATTCGAATTTTCTGTGTAGGGTCATAAAAAATCGAAGACTTGCGACAAAAATCGGAGCAGTCAGTATTATAGGTTCTTTCACCAGCTCTTTCTAACAGTGCAAAGTTTGCGTTGATTGGACGTCTCTATGAAAGGTTATGATTTCCCTAAAAAATGCCAAAATATAATAAATCAAATTCGCCCTTTTTGTATTGCTTGCTCGAAAATCATAACTTTTCATAGAGACGCTCAATCGGCGCAGACTTTGCACTGTTAGGAAGAGCTGGTAAAAGAACCTACAATACCGACTGCTCCGATTTTTGTTGCAAGTTTCCGATTTTTTATGACCCTACACGAAAAATTCAAATTTTGAGTGATTTTGGTTTTGAGCTCCTATCTCCTTTATTTGAACACATGTATGAACAGTTCAGGAGCAGATGCAAAGAGCATGAGTTTCTCTCTTATGCAAAATTTAGATCTTGTAAACTCATTGAGAATTCAACAAGTTATGAATTTTTGAAAATCGTGCGCAAGAACTTTCGGAACGACCTAATACTTTCAAAGGGCCATGGCCGTTTCATATGAGATGCATATCGGCTAAAGCATGTTCAAACGCTGATCTCAAATCTGCATTCCGTTTCCGCAGAACGCTCATCCGAAAGAGGTCATGGAAGTCTGATAATCCCGTTTATAGGCGCTCCTCAAGGGCAGTGTTTTGGCAATATTTTGTCTCCAGTTTTTCACCTTTTCGCAGCCTTTTCGCCGTGAGGACTCCATATCTAGGCTTTCGCATGAAAATGGTAAAACTAAGCTTCCTCCGAAGCGTTTCAGATCATCAGTGGAGAATACGTGCAACTGGGAGGGGCGCGGAATGAGGGAGGCGGAGAGCGAAAGACTTCCGGCGTATCCTCACTGAATGCAGACCTGGAAAGCTTCAAAAAAAGCTTGATTTCGCCATTTTCATGCGCTAAGTTTAGATATGGATCCTCATGGCGAGGAGGCCCCGGAAAGGTGAGATTCAAAAAAAGCAATATAAAACCCAACAGCGTCCTTGAACCTAAAGGGAGTTTTGGATCCCTTTAGGTTCAAGGACGCTGTTGGTATTATATTGGTGGTGCAGTGGTGTAGTGATTAGCGTGCTCGCAACACATCGAGGCGTCAATGTTTTAAATCCAGTGGAGAGCAGCACTTTTTGAGTGAGTTAGACACTAAGCGTGAGTTAGATAAACACATGAGACCGTCTGGAGACACTTACAGCAATGTTTTTGGCATATTTGACCCAAAAAGACAATTTCATGGCACAGCTATGTAATAAGAATCTCCACGGGGTTAAAACCATTGACCTCTTACCTATGATGTAGCACGCTAACCACTACATCAATGCACCATTAACCTACGGCAGCGTCCGCGAACTTAAGAAGCCCTAGCAACGGGATTTTCAGGCTTTCAGAACTTCGTTAAAAAGATCGTCCCGCGGAAAAGGAATGCAGATTTGAAATCAGCGTTCAAAATTGCTTTGACTGATGCACATCTCATATCATACGGTCAGTCATTGAAAGTAAAAGTACTACCCTCGCAAGTTGAAGCCAGCTATGAAAATGGTACACAAGGTTAACAAAAGACTTCTTGGGAAGAGATAACGGGTGGGCGTCTGGGCAGATGCCGCGCTGGTCTCTCCTGTTCTGTGAGAGCCCGTCCATTTTGAGATACGGAGTTAGAAAGGATACGGAGTTTCCATTTTTGCGGGCATGCTCCGAACGCAGCTGAATGCGTACAGGCCCTTTATGCTGACTTGCGGGGATCAGCCGATTACAATTTGATCTTGTCCATTGATGAGGAACTGAAATTTGCTCAGCTGATGAATTATGCAAAATTCCATATCTTGGTTCTCTTGTTTCGCCAGCTGGTACTGCTACGACAATCTTTTGCCTCTGATGGGACCCATAACCTCTTGAAAGTAAGGAGGATTCACATAAACAGTCAGTATCGCTTGCCAAAAATACATTCATTCTCTTGAAAGTGTGTAAGCTTGAACGTTGAAAAAAGAGAAGAGTAGCTTGATCGTCGTCTCTTCTTCGAACCTCATCATTTGAATGATGTGGTTATATTTGTTAGTTGTGCCAACACGAGGTTTCGGCGAAGCCTTCATTATAAGAAGGGCCTGACGTTTCAGGCAATCCCCGCCTTTATAGGCCGTGGCTTTACCGCTATCGCACCAATGGTGGTGGGCATCTTCGAATTACTAGTGCAAATCTTATTATATTGCCAGATAATAATATAATATGATACAATGATATCTGCACTACTAATTTGGAGGAAACGGTCACACAGAAGACGGGGGTTGCTTGAAACCTTAGGCCCTTTTAATAATGAAGGCTTCGCGGAAACCTCGTGATGGCGCAACTACAAATAAAAACGGAAAGAGCACGTGAAGAGCAGTCATTACCAGAGGTAAAGACTAGCACAACGGGAGTGCCGCTGAGAAAACCATGCACGAAATTTACAGTTGAGACCATCGATGTAAGATTTCGAATTTATTTTTCACCTATTTCGTTTTGCGTCCACCATATTTTATTACTTTTCGTAATTTGTAGCATAACTCACAAAAAGAAATTAGATTGTCACCGTAAGACAATTAAGACAACCATAATACTGACTTATGAAAACTAGAACGCATCGAAGTGAAGAAAATGCCCTTACGAGGTCGCTAAATTTCCATACAGTGACTTCTGTTGTGCCCCTTGTGCGTAATCAGATTAGCAAATCTGTCTCAAAAATTCGTCATGCCAGCTTCATAAAAGTGTCGGAATGCGGTAATGCACTGCACTTAGACCAGTTCTTTTGTGCATGTTTTCTTTCCAGACAATAAAGAACCAAACAGCATTAGCAGCAAGAAGAAAAATAGCGGTAAAAAGAGGTCTGACATTTAGAAAACACGATGAGTTGATTTGTCTAGGCTAAAATATTCTATTTATAAATAGAACTTCTACGTAATTTCTTTCCACAATTGGCGCGAATGCCGCGACCCGGAAAAAGCTGGAAAATACGCGTTTTGTTTCCCTAAACGAGAAATTGTTCACATTGGTTCCATCACGAGATTACCGCGAGGACTTCCAAGGCTCCCCTTTTGCTGTCCATGTGTAGAAATGTACTGCACTGTGAAGTCAAAGCGATTGTAATCGTTGTTGAGTAAGTAGTAGATGTCTCTTAGAGATTAGTGGTAATTATAGCATATAAACAACATGAAAAGTCATTTTTCATCAAAGATACCGAATTTGTTCTGCATCACTGTTGTTTATGCAATCAATGTTTCATAATTTGCTAAAACAGTGCAGTCAACAAACTTTCATCCTAAAGACATTTGTACATTTTTTCCTCAAGCGCTATTTTTCGTCCGATGCACATCTTCTGGGCAGGCAAAACTAGTAAACGCAGAATTAAGATGCTACCCCAACTTCGACAGAGTATATTGACAACAACATATAATGCGGCTCTTAAAGACTCCAAGTATTATGGTGATCGGAAAGTAATGAGACACTTCGATTTTCTTCGCATTTTCAAAGTTTTCCTGATAAACAATAAACAACCAGCAACAATAAAGCATTTTTATAACGTGATTTTCGCATATTTTCCTGACAGCAACTTGCTGCTCATATTCTACAATCATTCGCGCGGCGCTTCAAAAAATGTAGACAGGCTTTTGGACGCCATCCGAATTTGTACTGCAGTTGAAATCCCCGGGCATATAACATACCATTCAAAAGTGCTTTCCAAGCTCTTCTAACGATCGCTTGAACCCTTGACATTCTTCATCATTCTGTATAAAAGAGGCAGATTATCCGTAATAATGTAATACTTGGCGCAGATTTTCAGATTAGAAAACGTGTTTGGCTCACAGTTTTTTTGGAAGTGAGGTTTTCTTGAGGTAAATTGCACACGTATGAATAGAGCGTAAACAGCTCTATCGATTGCCATTTGTCAAAGGTAAGCCCTCCATGAGAGAATAAATAATATGTCACCTAATAATGCTATATCTTCTGTTACAAGCGTTGGGACCATCAGGCTACCGTGAAGTTGGTGACTGTCCCGAATCCATTGCAGCACATTTATTTTTGGCAGACTCACTTGTTTTAGCGGCGTTGCTTCAAGTTCGAAATTACTTGAAGTGACGAGCTTAGATTTTGAGCACTCATAAACAGGAATGCGACAGTGGCTGTCTATAGACCTCGATCAGAAGATTTCGATAGGTATCAACATCTCCCAAAACTTCATTCAGTTGATTTTCTGTTCAAGAAATCTGCATTAATTCTTTGGGTGTCTCACTACTTTCTGACCACCCTAATTATTTTTCACAATTTCAATGTTTTTTTCTCTTCATTACACGCTAAGAAAGAATCCAATACTGTGAAGTCTTTTTAACGGTTTCGAAGAGGTAGCGAAATGGTTTTGTTTTACAACAGTTTACCTCTTTATTCTCCATAGCTTTCATACACTCTATTGCAGAAAAATCTTATCCTACTTGCTGGTAATCTAAAAGGCACTAAAGTTTTCTTATGTAAGGACTCGGCTAAATATCAACAGCGAAGGTATTGAATCTAGTGCACGATTTGCTTTAACAGATCCAAAATCTCAGACGTTACACTAGGCCTTTGGTGTGACAAACAGGAATGAAATGATGGTCTAGCGAAATTACATGGTTATCTCGGAACTGCTGTTTCCGTACATGATCCCAAGAAGAATTGATTTTATTTATACAGGGTGTCCCAAAAAGATGTGCACACCGTTTGATCGTTAATAACTCTCTTGCTTTCATGTCTTTTGCGGAGCTTGAGGTGCCATTCTGTAGAGCGAGGTTCAACTTAGGTTTACAGTATAGAGGGAATTATCAATCGCTCTTCATTACTGTGGGATTACGGTAGAAACTTCGAGGAGGATTTGAGCAATCCAAAGCGGTGTTCTGCCTCGGAAAGAAAGCCAACCAAGCCAGAAACTCTTAAAGTGGCCTAATCGAAGTCGCTGATTCTAAATATGAAAATTGTACGTTAGTACACTGTTTTTTTATGAGTTATTTTAGATTTAAGGTAACAACTGATTTTACAATGTTGGTCAGAAATGTGAATACGCCAACAAGAAAGCCTTAAAACTGGTGGAAAGTTATGTAGTGAAATTAGCACGCCTAAAAACCTTGCTACACAAATTTTTAGATTTTTTCGAAATTATTTCATCAAAGGGCCTATTTCATAGTGACGTTGTATGCTGAAAGTTCATACCGTAATCCTACAGTAACGAAGAGTGATTGATGATTCCTTTCATACTGCAAATCTAAGTTTAACCTGGCTCTACAGAACATTACCTCAAGCTCGGTAAAAAACGCAAGAGCACGAAAGCTATTAACGATCAAACAGTGTGCATATCTTTTTGGGACACTCTGTACTATTATCCTTTAAACCACATAATACTCATAAGGGTTTTCTGCCAAATTACGGTAGCTAAGAAAATTTATTCGAAGAATCAAGATGCTGGTTTGTTTCTTTTGTTGCACTTACCGTAATTCACTAAAAATAGCGCATACCTTGAAGTAGCCATATTTCAAGCCCACCTTTCATTTCAATAAAACTTATTTGTGGATAAGTGCAAACCAGAGTCTAAGATAATGAAATATGACTATGCTTACTATAATTAGGTTTCTGAATACGAATATCATGATTACAGCCGGTAAGCATACACTTTTAGTGAAACAAAAGCTGTTTGAACTTACGGTGTGGTTTCTAGCACCAATTTATTCCTAGTTAAATTTGCACAATAAGGTGAGCGAGATTTTGATCAAAGAATTCTCGAAGGTGAATAAGCCAAAAGATATCAATAGCAGATATGGAAATTTGACTAAGAGTTTAAGGCTTTTTGCACTTTGCATCATGATGACGAAAAAAGAGTTGTTTATAACAAACTTCATGACGTACAAAGAACATTTCATAAGCGTGGTTTGCATATTTTGCTGAACTTCCGCTGACGTAATCTTTGCCTCAAATCCACTTTGCCACAACGTTAATATCGACGCAATGCTTGCAAAATCAAAATGAAAGTAGAATCTTCAACGTTTGATCTTAAGAAAGCCATACATGACGAAATTAGTGGCGGTCCCAGGATTTCCGTCCGGGGAGGGGGCGGAAAATATTTTTTTCAAGTGAAAGTGCGTGGCGTCAGCCACGCCCCAGAAAAAAATTTTTTATAAGGCTAATTTGAATTTTAAAAAAATTTCAAAAGTTATTTTAATTGTCCACAAAAATAAAAAATTCATTTGCACATTTTTATAACCCATGCAGGTAAGTTTCAGAAATTTCGCGACCCATTCTCAGGGCTCCCTCCCCCCTCCAGCCCCCCACCCCCGCTCCTTCCTTCCGCCACTGGACGAAATACGACTATGATGTGGAATTTGTAATTTAGTTTTATATGCATGTCAGAACACTGTCTATATGCTTGTGGAATGACTTTAAAAAAAGAAGCGATGCTCGAATCTGACATTTAGTATTATCTTTGATTGCTAAAATTCAACTGTGGTTTTCTTGCTTCTAGTTTCATGCATACATATTAGACACTTTTACGATACTAGTGAAAAAGCATGTTACATAATTTGACTTCAGAAAAGGAAAACATAGACGAAATTAGAATTCACAACTATTGAATATGAGACAGACACACCTGATTTTTTGTTGTTGCTTGGATTTCAGACATTCTGTTCTCACCTGCATGCAACACGCAAACATTTCAGGAATTTCCAAAGGTGATGTTAGAATTACTCTCTTGCATAATCCTGGAATGCATGCAGAATACCAGTGTAAATTGCACTAGCAAGCAGTATTGGTCGTACAACCGTAAACACATTTCTTAACGAGTTTTTGATCTTTCTTCCAAGAATGAGAGTTCGAGATAGACTTCTTTTGGCATACGTTCGATGTTTCGTTTCTGCTGACACTGATTTTATTATTATTATCTTTTTCTCCATTTCATTATCCCAGTTCTTAGAGTGTAAAATCTTTTCTCAAAAGCATAGAACCCATAAATTGCTAAACTCGGCTTTAGAAGATCTTCTCGCCTTGGGTGAATAAAAAGACTAGGAATTTATTACCGGCTCGAAATTTATTTTTAAGTTATACAAAATCGTAGATAAAAGCATAATGTTCATCCGACTATAGCTCCACCACATTGCAATTTTCGTGAATTCAAAATGCTACAGTGTTTGTCACTAGCCTCATGCTGCTCTTACAACTACATTCGGGTTTGTATCCTAGTTTGTGTAAATGCACAGGTCATCCGTATTGTGCGTCTCATCCGGATATTACTGGCTATGAAGATTTTTCGTTTCCCATATATCTTTTGCTATTTTCTTGAAGGAAGCATTTAGTAAAAATTTTCCTGACGGTGTGCCGACGGACAACGCCTTCAGGATGGCTACAGCACGAATAGTTTACACATTAGAAAATACTTGAGTCGTTTCATATGATCAAGTGTGCATTGCACACACTGTCCATCTTTGCCGTCCCCATCCTGTTGCAATCATAGAAGCGCAAGAGTCTGACCGACTGTTATGCGTACATCATTTTCAGGAGATTCTTTGGAGACGAAAGAAAACATAAAGATAGTAATGAAAACATTCTCCTGAAGAGCCTGCTCCAAGTATCCGGGTGGGAGCAGAGATGGACAGTGTGTGCATTGGCATGGGGGGAGGGCAGCCAAAATGAACGACAGCTTGTGAGGGCCATATCGTGGGTCAAATATTTTTCAGCTTTTACGCTATGATGACATTTAGGAATTTGGAAAAAATGCTGGGAGCTTGACGGGCCCTAATCTTTATTTTTCGACACCATTTTCAATCCAATAAAGATATCGATATCGCTTCAAAAATAAGACTTCATGCATGGTATATTGACAGTCGTAGAAGTACGGTATGCTTATTTCCAGCCATCGTTCATCTTGGCACACACCCCATTAACATACACGATCATATAAAATGACTCGACTGTACAAAATGATGAACTGCATCTGAACAGAAAGTGGGCCAAAAATAGAAAAAGAAGGATGTGGTGCTACGGCACGATAGTTACCTGGGTAGATATAATACCTCAAATCAAATCAATTTAAATAATCTAAAAAATCCCAGCTTAGGTTTATAAAGTGCAAATGTGAGCTTTCAAATGAGGCGAGCACTCGTCAATCATGCTTTCTCAATCATTTCTTTGTTTACATACCTTTGAAACGAACGCCCCTGACTCCCTACATGCGAATAGCTGGTTTTGTACAGGCGTCGTTCCCTTCTTGCATTCCGCGCTCGAATGCTTGCAATCAATGTTGCGTCTTTATAAATTCTCTTTATCGATGAACTTCTAATACATGAATCATACTCTCTTCGAAGATGTTAAATTTGTTTGTCATTCCTTCGTGCAACATTCTCTTATTGTCCAGCATTTCCATTATGTTTGCTATTATTCCATTCAACCTAACATCCGTTGGCGATGCCTCAGTTGCAAATGCTTCGTGGAAAGGACACCTAAGCAGTATAATAAGCTGCAGTTTTTGACATGTTACAAAAATCAGGTTTTTTACATCATTTGTCAAGTGGATACTAATTAATGCTAAGGGCGACAATTTTTCTGCAAAAACAACATAAAAATTACGCTATCAAATTCGATCGCAAGGTGCATTCTCGTTAAACTACCGTAATCTTACGATAACACCATATATCGTGATATGGCCTTTGATTCAATTGGCTTGGCTTCCGGAAGGTGGAGCTTTGTGACCTAATTAAGGCCGCTTGCGCCCGCGTCGCCTTCTGCGTCTCTTCCGCGCGTGCTGTCTGACTATCACCTAGCCTTAGGTCACAAAGCCCCGCCTTCCAACCGCCAAGCCAGTTGAAGCAAACGGTACCTCATAAGCTACGGTGTAGAGGTTTTTTAAAAAATGTTCCAAAACCTTCGATTCTCATTACCGCTTTTGCAGTTAAATCAGTGTTAAATTTCATTGATACATTACAGTCATTTGAATAAGATCGAAAAGTCGAATGAAAGTTAAATATGATTATTCAGAAACATTCCAAAACCTTTTTTAGAACCACCACATTTTGTTGGAACTCATAACAACTTACTTCTCAAAAGTGCGACTCGAATGCCTGCAAGTGATCCGGTGACCAGTTTGTATCTACAGTCGAATCATCTCATATGATCATATATGTCATTGCACATACAGTCCACCTTTGGCGTCCTCATCCTGGATTTCCTATCGCAAAAACGCAAAAGACTTACCAATTTATCGATTACATCAATCTGAGGTCATTAGTTGCTAGCAAGGAAAGATAAGTTTACATTGAAAACACTTACTTACAATTAGAGGGTTGTTTCCTCCAAGAATCCAGGTTGGGAACGCCAAAGGTGGGCTGTGTGTGCAATTACACACATGATCATATGAAATGATTCAACTGTAGGCGGTAACCCACAAAGTTTTCTTTATCAAGCACCATCAGAAACCGGACCTATTCTTTTAAAAGGTTAAAAGAAGGATTGGTCGAAGTTTGATTTTATCAAAAATTTCAGTGCAAAACATGTGAATTGGCCTAAACACTGTGTCCCAAATGGTATCAAACGTTCAATTGCTGATAATTTCTTGTCTGAACAGCTAGCAATGATCTTTAGAATTGTATGGCTGGCTTCAAGTTAGGCACACTTCTCTTCAGCAACATTGAGTTGGTATTCCTAAGCCCGCTGATGTAGACCGACGACTGAACGACTTTTTCATGTTTTTTGAGCAGTAGATGGTATAATTAATCAATAACTATCGGAGAAAGGCGGTCACAATATCCATTTACAGGGTGTCCCAAAAGTCCTTAAGCCTAACTTTTCAACGCAGTAACTTTGTTAGTATTCCTCGCTTTTCAGCCAAATTTTGCCTTTGAGTTCTTCGTCTAGTTGCCAATATTCGTCAAGAAAATCATACCGTTTACAGTGTACATTCTCGAGATATACTTCTTGAAGCGAACAATACTACAATCGTGAAGACAAGCCGAAGGAAACGCACCTTCTATTCAAATATTTACAGCTCTTTTGCCTTTGGAGCTCTTACGGACTTTTAAACTGCATATTGTAGAGCTAGCTTCACTCTACATTTACAGTGCAGAATCAATCAATAGCCTTCGTTCATTAGAGTAGGATTAGGATACAAACACTGAAGTTGTGCCGTGCCAATGAGAAGGAAAAGTTCTCGGAAACAAAAACCTGGAAAAGCTGGAAAGTCCAGCACCGAATCAGATTTAGTCACTAACTCTAGCTGTAAGCTTTGCATTTCCTACTGAAATACCACTTTAAAGTCACTCCCGGTACACCATAATGGCTGTTTTCTTGGTGTTCTCAAACACTTGAATGCTACATTTTGACACTTTTGTCAAATCTCGCAGTTATGCTTCTCAGATTTACGTGCCTTCAATAGCCGGGTCAAGAGGCCCTTGACTTTTCTTTGTGATCAGTAATGGAAAACAAGGTTTGCTCTATTCCATGCTAAATTTTGGACAGTTAGGATTGCTTGCTTCAGAAGATGTGAGACAATCTCGATGTCAACTACTTGGCTGCCATGGTGCATGCATTCCGCAAGTGTCTGAGAGCCTTTGTAAAGGCCAAAGGAGGGTTTTGAGAAATCTGAGTGTATCATGTTGTTTTGTAGGCTCTTCGCAAATTCCCTGCTGAATTTCATGCTTCTATATTGCTTCATGCATTTTCAGCGGAGGAAATACTAGGCTCAAAGACTTTTGGGACACCCTGTAGTAACTTTACAAGGATGTTACAGTAAAGGGATGCTCATTGTTGGATCAGTAGCACAGATTGGACTGGTTATAAAGCTTACAGCTCTTTTAACATATTTCTTGGGGGCGGTTTATGCTCAGAGATTAATTCCACCAAGAGCTATTTACCGTATTTCTACTGCAATGAAAAGGTCGTTGTTCCTTCTTTACTATAATCTAGGTTGAAGCCAGCCCTATAACACGCTATATAAACAGGAAAGTCACATTAGCGCTCAAACGTTTTTAGATACATTTTTGGGCTACTCTGCCTAAGTTGCACTCTTTAAGCAAATTTCAATGTGGCTTTTAGCAAAAGTTTTTATGTGTTTGCATGTGGTTAACACTTGACTTGGCTAGTATTTACCATACTGTAAAAGCTTTTTGTGAATGTGTGATGGGTGGCTAACAGGGACAGTGCTGATTCGATTTGACACAGACCATTTTTTTGGACTCGCTTTTGCATAGAAAGGAGAAAAAACTATTAGTTTTTTGGCTAATCAGCGAATTAGCAAGATAATTCACCACCTCTTGCAATTTATTCCTGCAGAGTGCAAACTTCTCAAAATACCGCACTCCACAGATTTCGGTACTTGAGCATTTTTAGCAAGTTATTCGGTTATTGTCAAGGAAGACTGGGAAAAGAAATTGTTCCAGACTGTGTGCGCAGGAAGTTCTTGACCTCGGCCTTTGCAAGTGAACTAGTAATGTTGAACTCAAGTTCATGTAAGGCAAACTATAAAGTTTTGATTTCTTTTCAAAAGTTATGTCGTTATTTACCTTTGCGGCATTATAAACATGAGCAAATGGTATATAAGCTGCGACAAGACAGTTTTGCGAAGCAAGTCCGTCTATATCTACTTTATTACTTAAAATTGCAAATGAGAGACATTCATTATTACCTGCCACCGGAAACGCATAGGACGTGCGCGGCGCAGAGTAATCACAAGATTTTCTTCATAGGTTTGAAATTGCAAACTAAATAGCGTCGCTTCTCTCTTCGATTTTTGCTTCTCCTTTTGCGAAAATGGGACAGTCATTTTGAGATCTCAGAAATAGAACGACCGCACAGTTGACCGGAACTTCCGCAGAACGTGTGGGGAAGTCCCGCCGGGTCATCTGAAGACCCGTGAACGCGCTGCGGAAGTTCCGAAGAATGCGAACCACAACAGCAAAAGAGAACACCTATACGAGATCTGCACCTTACTCTATTGACCGTGAGACTCATCTACTATCTTCTGCACTACTGCTAACATGTTCAATAATGCACTCTAGTTATTGGCGAGGCAATAACATACGAGACAACACATTCAAAACCCTGCGGAAATACTGACATGTCAAAGTGCTGCGCAACAGCTGGTATTTTCGGAATTTCCGCAACGCTGTGAAAGGTCCTGCGGAAGTTCTCATTTTCAATGTTCCACTTTTGCAACTAAACAGAATCCTGCGAAACCGCTGCAAATTTTGTTTGTCCTGCGGAAGTTTCGGTGAATTGTCTTATGTAAATGCAAACACTTGTATCTAGCTTCTTTGTCTCTAACAATAACAATTCCAAGGAACTTGTGGAAAGTTTTCTTCCTAATTCTATAGTGCTGAACTAATCTACTCCTTTTCATTACTGTAAATAGCTATGGGATCTTCCAAGAGGCACTCTGCGAAATTTAGGATCAATTCTTTTCACAGGAGAGATTGCATTAAGGCTAAAACTTTAAGGTTATTGATCAGAGTCCCCCAACATGAACACTAGCTTCCTTACAGTAATCCATCAACTTTATACTTTATGCAAGCATTTTTTAATTGTCCCCATTAAGACAATTATACTGGGACTGAAATTACTTGGGAAAAGGCTTATTTGGAAGTATGCTTATTTGGAAACCTCACTGCGAAATTTTCGGTCTCAATTATAATTTCTAGAACAGCAGCTGATACGTCATGACACTAAGCTGCTAACAGTTCTTACCATAACGCTACAGTAACAAGGAGCGATTAATGCATGGTTTCGTCATGAACGAAATATCAGGGGCTGTAACATCAAACGATGTGTAATGTCTTGGGGCAACCCATAAAACTTTTGTATGGTAGTACAGCAAAGGTGCTTATTAAGTTCATCTCTCAAATGTCCTCCTTGTTGGAATATTTTTCCCTCGGATTATCCCCAGATTGCTCACATTGTTGTTTTTGGGCAAAATCCATGCATCTTCTTTGCAAACAAAAATTGCATGAGATAATATTTTGAAACGTCATTTTCTTTCACTCATATGTAATTATTCACGTTGTTCGAATGACGAAATACCTTTACTACAATTTCTTCTTGAAGCATTTCTGATTCAAACAAGTACGTTAGAGCGAAAATTGCACAAGAGTAAGATGTGTGGGAAACCCTTATTGGAATGTCATTTCTGATTTTAGCGCATCCATTAAGTCAGAAACGCTGACAAAAACTTTTTGCGGCAAGCAACACGCTATATTCGACAGAAGTACTGTTATTGCGCATTCCATGCAAAGGTGAAAGAAAAACATTTCATGAGCCGAAACCTTTCTGCATGAAGCAGCGAAAAAGACCAATGAACAATTTTTGACTTGCAATCTTTGACCATATATAGATTGACAGTGAAATTATTACAATGATACGGTATAATTGGTTAAAATACAGTATGTGACGAATTTTGTAGACAGTCCTTTGAAGAGTGATGGTATAATGATACGGCATGATGATCTAATGGGATAATAGTACGGTGTAATCTGTCAAAATACCTGGGGTTTGTGACTTTGATCGTACCTATAATCCGGTTCAGATCTAACAGTGAGTCATCCTCCCATTTGCGCGAAGTACATAAGCAGCTCTGTTGCGACTTGGTCCACTCTATGTTTTTGGAACATTTCTAATTACGGCAATTCTTGAAATCGGATTAGGTTGTATTGTCGATTTTTCACTGGTTCCGGGAAGCTTTCAAAATGAATCAGCTCATATCAAATGGAAACTCCTTCGACTTTGGCAAATTTCACAAACCCTTCACATTCTTCCGTTTTTCTGTAAAGGATGATTTTCGTTTGAAATCGTTATGAAATATCAAAAAATTTTAGCACAACTGATATCGCATGCTTTTTTAATTTTTAATCACTTCTTATGAAAGCTTCTTTGCCTTTTTATCGCCACTAATTGCTAATCGTTCCTACTTTTGCTGTTTCTTCCTTGTTCATTGATATTTTCCTCTTCATGTGAAACAGTATGGTTCAAAGATACTTTGCTGTTTTGATAGAAGGCTCTAAGAGATCCTCATTATGTGGATACGTGAGTTTTGGTCTTGATTTTTTAGAAGATCCAAGAGAATAGATTTTTTCATATCAAGAAGTTTACCCGAAAGAGAAATGGCCCTTACTAGCTTTATGCTGGCTACATAAATGGCTAGAAACAACAAGGCAAAAGAGTTGAAAAGGGGGAAAAAAACGTGATTTTCTCCTGAAACCATTTAATATTAGGTTGTCCGGAAAATAATGTCGCATCGTGTTTCATCATGCGATATCGCGGCAGAGTGAGCAGGAAAGTAAGTAAATGGAGTACCAATGATAGAATAAAACAAGCTCTACAAAATGAAGCTATATAACTATAAGCTATAACCATACAAAAGTCTTCGGTTCAGGTTTGATCTGCGTGAAGTTTCGAGCCCAATTTCATAACGCACTAAAAATCTAAAAAGACGAAAAAATCATATCTCCGTTCACAAAAGTCCTAGAAAACCCTAATTTGCTCACGCATGGACTATACGAGACACTCGTATGCACATTTTTGCGATTTTTTCGTGGCCGGAAATTGAGAAAACGAAATTTGGCATATTTTTGTGAAAGCAATCCTGAGCTTCTTTCAAATACGAGATTCTGTAGTACGAACCTTTGGGAGTCTAACCATGGATTTTCAGTTTTGGACAAGCTCTAGTTTTCGAGAAAAGTCAAATTGTTCGCAAAAAAAACGAAAAACACGACTTAGAGCTCGATTGTCAATTAATCTTGGCATCGTCCATATAACTTTGGTATAATAAACTGTCCTTTCAAGCACTCAGTCACCTAACAGGTGACTGAGTGCTTGAAAGGACAGTTTCGCATAGTTTTTGATCTTTCAGGCTCCGAAGAAGGAGTTGTACTCCGAAACGTTAGCCGAGAAATAAAGATCGATACCAATCTTGGCCACTGCTCAAATATTATACCGAAAAACACAACATCTTGCGCTTTTGTCCTGTCTTTGTTTGTCCTGCTATAGCCATGGAAGAATACCACAAATTATACAGGTGAATGTCTAAGGCCCCGGACAGACTTCGCTCGATTTGATCGTCGCGATTCAATCGTCGCGATTTCCATTCATTTTCATTTTACATTCAAAAATTTTGGGCTGGAAAAGTATCAAAACCGAATGCAAGTTGATCGGCATGGAATGATGTTGTAACAGTTGTCTTGTCGCGATTCAATCGCGACTTTCAAATCGCGTGAAGTCTGTCCGGGGCCTAATGTGGATATTGCTTGCCTGTGCCAATTGGAGTCACTTAAGACGTCTATAAACGGAGATACGATTTTTCGGGTATCTAAATTTTTTTGCATTTTGGAGTTAAACTTCAGGAGAAGCAAGACTTCCGCGGAGATATGTGAACTACTTTGTAGAGCTCGCTTTGCTCTATCGAATACTACCTCATTCGATGTTTTTTGTGGTCACTCTATCGCGGTAGGATGCTATGCGACATTATTTTCCGGACAACCTAATACCTGTACATCAAGAATGTTTCAAGTCTATATATCAACGGATTTCCTTTCCCCAGCCTAGAAATTGTTTGCTCTCTGTATTGCTGTGGCAAGGTAAGGTAAGGCCTGTAGAAAACTGGCCTGTTTGATGCAGTACAAACAGTGACTATTTGTTCTCAACCCTAACTCAAACAGTAGATATTTTTCATTTGCCCGCACTGGTGTTGGTGGTGAAAGGTGCTAAAGTCTAAGACGCGGTAACGATTGGAGAGAATTCTGCGACTATAAAACTGAAATAGGAAAAAGTGGCGGAGAACAGTTAACTTTGAGATGTGAATTTTGAGGATTTTGTCAAATTGGCCAAAACCATAACTTTTTTTATAGGGGATACTGCAGTTCTCAGTTAGTTTATACTTATTTTGCCGGGGCGGGAGAGGGGAGGGTATCAAATTGCCGTAACCCATTGCGGTAGCATGACACATCAAAAAAACCTTGGGAGGAGGCATACTCTAAGAAAGTGTTCTTGTAACGCACAACTCCGAAAATAGTTTTCTCTACCTACAGTAGTAATTGGTAAAGATTAAGTTACCATTTGAGTGCATGCCGTATCCCGGTTTCTGGATTAAGACGGTGTCTTAAGATATACCTATACATTTACTCTGTGTATACCTTTCTTATATATATTGACCTTTTTTAAAAACTGAGGGCGCGACATCCAAATTCCAAAAATTTAAAAATAGAAGAATAAAACGGCTTACTCAATAGTAATATGTCCTTCGTTTATCTACTGTATTTTGGACAATTGTAGTGCGTTTATCTACTGTATTTTGGACTATTTAGTGCGTTTACCTACTGTATTTTGGACTATTGTAGTGTGTTTGATGTTGAAAAGGACACAATTGAAAGAGCTGATTTGAGCCTGTTTTTACAAATATGTATGTTTTTTGGTGGAAGCTAAGGTAAATTTGATGTGAAAAACGTCATAGATCAGAGACCATCCGAAGTCAGGCTTGAGAATGCGCAATCAGGAACATCTGAGCCATTCAGTTGATGACGAAGGTGAAAAAGGCGCGACTTCCTACTTCTAGCGACGGAGGTGCAGCGCGTTCGTGTGCGCTCCTTCGGAACACCTAATCGGATGTTTGCGTTCTGCGATCCGCCGGTGTCACTCCCTGTATCGTCATAACATCACTCCACCTCGCAACAAAGGAAGGGGGAGGGGGAGGTTTGTGCTCACTTAGCTCCTCAAGGGCACGGCTTGCCCATGTCTCCAATTCTCGTCTGTGAAATCGCCTTAGGCAGGTCACAGTCAGCGTCGGAAGCGCCCGGCGACCGCAGTTTACCACCGCCATCAGCGGAGAACCAGTTGCCTCTTACGCGTTTGAGGTCATGCGCGCAAGCAGCGGAGCGTGGATTACGCGCGCGTGCGGCCAGTTCCACACGTCACTCGCCGCCGGCGCTCGCCTTGAGCAGCGCCGATGCAACTCGACCGCACGGCTATTTATGCGCCGTCAGAAGTCGTGATTGTGCTATGGCTGGCAAAAGGGCCACTTGCTTGTTGTTGGACTCTCTTATCGCTACCGAGCGGACACGATTCTATCGATCAGACTGAGTGATTGCGTTTCGCCTTCTGTCAACACTACTATTACAAACCCTTTCACTAGAGCTCATAATCTCATGCTTTTTTGAATCATGGTAGCCGGTGGTTCCAGGTTTTTGCTCAAGTGAACATGATTTTCTAATCTATGTTCACTAGTGAAACGTGCAAAGCATGTATAAGTGAATAATTTTGTTCTGAGTACATTGATGATAAACACCTCATATCATTCGACGTATTTGTCGTCATTGATGTTCCATTTTTCAAACTTCTATTTCTGCCTTCTTCATTCAGCGTTCTTGAGTCGGCCACAGAGCTATTTACATTTAATCTTAGCAAATAGCAGCGGTGTGACTGACGAATTGCACAAGTTTTTGCTAAATTGTTCGCAAAATCTCGCTTTCTTAACTTTTCCGTTCTTTCTATATTTTTTCTGGCTGTGGCTCGAAAATCGAACCCAGTAGAACTACTGTTTTTACTGCTATTCTTATATATCATCCTTGCACTGCATACTTTTTTCTACCTGCGGATGTTGTATAAAGATAAGCGCATCTGTTCTAAGAAAATATTTGCCCCAAAATCTTGCGCATGAGTATGTTTTTTGAAAAGTTTGGACTTTCATCTCGAGTAAGTACCTGAAAAGCTGCAGAAATTCAGGGTTTCTGAACACCACTGGTAAGCTCCTGAGGAACTCCGTCCATTGGTTCACGATTTGTTAGTCACATTTTGATTTCAAATTTTTTGGATTTGGTCTCGGTTTTAGCCCTTTACAGCATTGCTTAAGCCGCCAACCTTCTCCAACTCTCTTTATGCAGTGAAGTTATGCTCATTCACGTTCCAGGTATATATTAAGATTTTTATGAGTTTTCGGCTAGTATGCAGCAAGCCCCTATGTACTTTTAGTTTTCAAAGCAGAAAATCAAGACTTTGGCGGTTTTCTAAAAAGATTTTAGGCTAAATAGCATCTAGTTAGACAACTTAAAACCTGGCCTATTTAACAAAGTGTTTACGATTCCATGTACAAGCTGATATATTAGCTACAGTATACCTCACTAGCCCCTCCCCTAGTGCCCAAGGGAGGGTCTTGAAACAGTGACTTTCAAAGCTTTTGTTTCTTTTGCTCTGATAGGTGCTCAATAAGCGCAGTGAAAGAGCTAGATTCTCCTCGTAATTTCTGCTCATAAAGAAGTTCTTGATTTATACCATTCCTTTCACAATTTGAACTTTACTCATGTGATCGGACAAATAAACGACTTTTTCGGTGATCATTCGATTTATGTGATCGTAAAAATTCCGCAATGAGTTTTCTAGACTTCCTATTCGACCACTTACTATATACTTTGTGTTTTTATGCGGAAGGTGAGCAGTTGAAAGTTTGAATACTAGTTCCATTATGCTGTTATTGGGCAAAAGAACTGGACGCATTTGGAAATTGTCGACCACGTGTGTTGCCCATGAGTGGCGGTAATCCTTTAACTGATGCGGAAGTCGTACTAGCCAAACATTCTTTAAGACTGTCGAAGGGTAGTTTCGGTAATTGACTTCTCATGTGGATGACTGGACAGAGCGAGGGGGGGGGGTGGGGAGGGTTGAGAGTGGGGGGAAGTGCGGGGAGTGGGGAGGGGGTGGTGGTGGCTTAGCTGAACCATTGCTGAAGGGGGAGAGCCTACTGACTCAAGGCCGATAAAATCTCCAAACTTCAGCCCACATCGTGTTCTTGGGCGGACCAATCAGCGTACTCGAGTACGGTAGCGGAATACGGTAGGAGGGTCTGGGCTTGAGTTTGGAGCTAAAAATCACGCTCGCGAGTAAATTATTTGAGTTGCCGCTTGGGCATTGACCCCAAGGCCTCCCTATCACTTTGCTACCCTCTTAAAAAAGCTCTCATTTTGATGGTCACTTTGTGTAACTGCACCATAACTATATGTACTGACATTTGCAGCGCCAGAACGCTATAAAGTCGTACGAAATCACCTTTTTAATTTCATATCGTCGTCAAGTTGCCAATGGTTTTATATTGCCTTCTCAATCTCAAAGTGACTTCATTGCTAGGCCTGTTTCACTGCAGCTTGTAAAATTGGTGCAATTACACAAAGATTGCTCAAATGAAAGCGGCTGCACCCAGACTGAATACTGCCTTTAATAGCTCGTAATTCTCCCTAAATGTCTGAAGGTCATGAACGATTTTCTCAAGAAAATCTCTTCCGCGAACGCCCAAACCGCATGTGTTTAATCACACACTTCTTTCTCTCAATAAATAGCACCCGCACGTCTCAGTTGTTTTGCATTTGTTGACCAGGAGTCGTGACGCAAGGTGAGATGGCTATCATGAGCGATACAAACGCGCAGCAACTCCCCACCCTTTTCACCATTTTCTACAGTTCGTCCCATAGCGATTTTATCCTACAATCTTGATTCTAAATTTTTCTGCGGTAATCGATACCAGATTACTTGTGATTAGCAGCTGATAGTGCTTATTTGTCCTTTGAACGCACTAAGCATTCGCTTTTCGTTCCAAGTGAATTCCTCCTCCTACAGCTTGCATCTTTGAGTTGAAAGCTCAAAAAATATTCCTAATGTTTTCGTGCACGCCAACTTCGCTTATCTCTCCTTTCTAAAGAAGTGAACTTTTCCAAGGTCTTTCAAAGTCTTTCCATAGAGCTCTGTAACCATTCAGATTGGATGCATCTCTTTAGATTGTCTTCAAAACTTCTTTTTCGTATATTTGAGGTGTCCCATAATTTTTACTGTTTTTATACCACAAACGTCAGTATTGCCCGAACTGGGACACCTACAAAAAGTATACATGATCGTAATTCTGTATGCATGAGTCGTATGATCGCGTGCGTGGGAGGAGCTCACAAAGTCTAAGGGCGGAGTTTGCCATTTTACTATTCATTTTTTTTCTCCATTTTTAGCCATGGAAAAAATGCGGAAAGTGTGTAATTGAATGTTCGATGTGTTAAGCATAAGCTAAGATAAATAGGAATTTTTAACATTTTTTGGTGCGGAGATACGATTTTTTACGGGGATGTTTGTTTTTGACTGCTATCACAATTCGACTCTAAACTTTAAATGGAGTACGATTTGGGCGAACTCTTGATAGCCCTCTTGTAGAGCTTGCTTTGCCCTGTCGAAAGATTACTTGATCCTTTAACTGAAGGAAAGTTACAAAAAGAGGACGATTATAGTAAAAACGAAAAAAAATTACAAGACACCTTAATATTTCCCGATTTCAATTCAAATCCTCGAAAAGAATCACTTCTGGCGCCATCCCATGTCTTCAAATTACCAAGAAAACTTACATTTTTCAACCTTTAGCGTTTTTGTTTATCATCAAATTAATACGGAACTGTACTGGAAGCATTCATCAGTGCCAGCGATAATAATTCATCAGAAATCACAGATGTGACTAACTTTTCCAAAAGATTGTATGAAAGAAGTCAAGGGATGGCCAAGCCATTTCAAGAATGTACTTTTGGCAACAGTTTGGATTTAGCGTACTCGGAACCAAACTTACATATGCAAACGATTTTAGGACTCTCAGAACCTAGCCATTTCTTGTAAACTACTCGAGTTGATCTTCCGTGGCTAATGTAGCAATTTTATAAATTTTCGATAAGTATAACTATTCCCATGTCGGCTAAAAAAGATTTTGTAGAAGACCTCCATCTTTTCAATCAGTTACACATCTCGTATTCCTATCTTAGGCCCAAGCATATACCTCACGATTTCAGTCGCCACGCTATCTGGCAATTTGCCAGACGTCTTCAAATTTGATAGTGGTAGACCCCAAAGGCATGGCACTATAACTTTCGTAAATTGATAGAGTATTTGCCAATGGAGTATTTGCAAATCGCTTGCGACTGAAATTGCGGGAGCTATGTTTTCGGCCTCAGTTTTGTAATTGCGTCGTGTTATGCATAAATATCCTCTTTTGAAGATAAAGTTGAGCTCTCTTGGAGTAGCGAGAAGCTGCGATTTTTAAGGAAAAAGCAAAACTACCAAACAAAATTATATGGAAGTAGTTTGCCTATATGCAGCTTTTTGCTTCTTATGTCTTCGTGCAGATCACAAACGCATTGTTGATTACAATATTGCTTGGAATGCTCTGTTATTTACTTCTTTCTTCTTTTTAATAGAACTGTCGCTAGCTAGTACTATCAAAAGTAGTGTAAGATAGTACAGAAGATTATGTCATGGACTCCTTATGCCGTCTTTTCTTATCAACTCTCAACTCGGAAAGTTCAATGATCGGCATCGCTCGTCACGGTGACCCGTGATGCATTCAGTATACATACAGTCTATCGTAAAGCTACCTACAGGACCATTCTACTGCACTGCCATTCGATTCCTAGAATTGCTTGTTCTTATCAGTGAGTAGAAGAGGACAACTGCTGTGTTTACTGCTTGCAGTCTTCAGTTCTTATCGAGCTATCTTGTAAATAAAAAATTGTTATTTCTTCCCGTCACAACAGATTTTGTAGAAATTTCTTGGCGATTATAAACTGCTTGAACTCTTGAACTTACTGTCCCGCATTCTCCCATACCCACTACAGTTACCGAAAACGATATCGTCACCTGTGTCGTTCGATTTCGTTCCCGATAAGGCGTCACTTACGTCCTTTAGGGTTGTTCCCATTTATTTACCGTGTGTCTTGTACTTATTCTTTAATGTCAACCCATGCTCATACATTGTTCTGAAAATATTACGCAAACCTATGGCATGTGGAGGAGGAAAAATGGGCATTCATGGCTAACGGCATAACCAGTTCTCGGAATACTTGCAGTTTTTTGCATCGTTTGATTTATCTATTTTCGCTAGCCTCGTACATTCCACTGTTGACTTCTCGGGAATTGATTTGTCCTATATCGTTACAAACGTCACAGTTTCATGTTTCTAATGTGCTTCACGTCTTCGTTTAACTACTTTATCTAGTTAGTCGAACTGGCTGCTTTTAAACAATAGAATTTTCTATCGAAACGTCAAGAATTTGTCAAGGACGGAGATCGCGCAATTATTTCGACTTTGTCGTTTCTCGTCTGATTATGCTATTACAGATAACCTTGAGAGACTGAAGCCTATGAGAAGAGCAACTGCAAAGCAAAAATCCCGATTGTAAAGCATTTTTACCTACTTTTATTTCTGTTTAAAATCCCTACTCTACAAAAATGGCCGCTGGACTGCAAATAATATTGGCCATTGTTATGTTTCTGACGACTGCTATAGCAGGATTTCTACCCATCAAGGTGTGCTTCTTTATTTTTCAATTTTTGGCATGAAAACTATTTTATTTCATTGATTTGTTTTATTTTTACCCTACTTCATGTATATTTTTTAGCTCTTGAGCTATCTCGACAAGAAACAGCGTGACAATAAAAAACATGGAACTTGGCTATCATTGCTCTCTTGTTTTTCCGGTGGAGTATTTCTCGGCACATGCTTCCTTGACATTATTCCACACATCAAGTAGGTTTTCTCCTTATGTATGATTTCTGGAATAACTTGTGATCGCTGTGTGAGCGATCAATTGTCAGCAATGTATTCGCGCATGAAAACCAGTCGCTACGTAATCCAGTTGCACTTCTGACCGCAGCGCTCGCATTCTTTTTTATTTTTTTCCCCAGTTTCTTTTGTTTGCCTTTGATTTTCATCTCCTTTGATTTTCAAGTCTAGATGTCATCAAATTAAATTATGAGCTTTTCATCAAAAATGGAAAATTTTTGCTTTGCTTTGCCTTATTCTTGTTATCTACTTCGTTATCATTGCATTGGTGCTTTCCTTTGCACTCTCCCAAATCCCATGATTTTTTTTGTGAAAATGTCGAGAATTCTGCTAGAACTTTTATTTTTTTTCTTAGTCAAACATTGAACAATTTCTGTTTATTGCAAAACAGGTGATAACAGATTGCACTTTCCATTTCCGATCACATAAAAAATATAAGAAGAAAATTAGTGGCGCAAAATCTTTGGCAATTTGCACACAACTTGCTGAATGATTGCAAAGGGTATCAAAATATTAGACTATTCTGATTTATTTAATTTGAGATTAATCTGCATTGCTTGAAATCAAATCATATGAATATCTTAGGGAACTGACCGGAACTTGCGCAGAACGTTTGAGAAAGTTCCGCCGGATTATCTGCAGAAGTTCCGAAGAATGCAAACCATAACAGCAAAAGAAGACACCTAAGCGAGATTAGAATCTTACTTTATCCACTGCTGGATTCACTTACCATCCTCTGCACTACGTATGGCATGTTCGACAATGCACTCCAGTTGTTGGCGAAACAGCATCGTAAAAGATAACACATTTTAAACTTGCGAAAGTACCCGGCAGGCAAAGTGTTGCGGAAGAACCGCTGCACTTTACGGAATTTCTGCAGCTCTTTAAAGAGTCTACAGAAGTTACCGTTTTCAACCACTCTTACGTAAAAATTCTGCGGAATTTCCCATTTTCGAAGTTGTTACTCTTGTAATGGTAAACAAAGTCCTGCAAAACCGCTGTAAATTTCGCTTGTCCTGTGGAAGTTCCAGTTTACGAGATAAGCTCATTGTCTCGAATTCTTGCGCTAATTAGACATGATCCTCCCAAAAATGGTGGGAAAACATTTCCTTAATTTGAGATAATCTCACGAATTTTCATCATCTTATTCATTTCACATTATGCACATTATAGATTTGATAAAATAATTAAGTAATGTAGACTTCCGCAATCATAAGTATTAACAGGAATATCCGAAAAATAACAGAAAGTCATCGGTAAAGCCACTCTATCAGCACTAGTTTCAGTTCGAAAAAATATCAGATATTCATATATTGACGAGAACTGACTTCATAAGACTTTTTAGCAACCTTTTAGGACTGACTTTAGAAATTTAAAGTCCAGGTTTTTTCTTCATTGCATGGTACGTATATATGGTTTAGAAAACCCTGCCTTACCATATGGCAAAAGTGTGGTGCAAGACATTTGGAAATACTAGAAATCGTGAAGGTAGAATGTAGGGGATGATCAGCGAACGAGTAGATCGTTTACGATGTAAAACGTATTGTTTTTCGCTTGCTATCATTATCGCTCACGAAACAATCTTACCGTAAAACTGTCAGTTTTTGTTGATCTGATTTTTGGGTTACTGATTTCCACCTAATTGATCAATCTTAGTATTTCCTTCTGTCAAAGTTGCGTGCTTATCTGTCCGTCTTTCTAGGAGTCCAAAAATAAGTGTCGATCATGATATGCGGTTTCGACGGGGGTGATCATTTTTCAAAAAGGCGCTAAGCCGATTACGGTGCGGTGCGCGCAAATGTGACCGGATGAGGATCGCTGCGCGCCTTTGTTCACGTTCTACTTTTAGCAACACATCTTTTTCATCGCTGCAACGTCCGGTCCATGACGTCATTTTTGTTTTCCAGTGAGAACTATGAGGACTTCAAATTGGAATCCAACGCGACCATTGAGTTTCCGCTACCTCAGTTTTGTACTTGCATTGGATTCTTCTTGGTGTACTTGATCGAGGAAATATGCATGAAGGTTTGTCGGCTTACATCTACAATTACTGTCGCTCATTTTCAAAAAATAACGATATAAAGGGAAACGTAGTCAAGCGTTAGAGCTTCACCATATGTATAATACATATTGACTAGAGTTATAAAATTATCAAGATCATCTTCAAAATCAAAATCACTACATACCCTCTAAGATTCAAATTCAAAAAACTTGTTTTTTGTTCACTTTTTCTTAATCTCAGTCAAACACATAGGTTGATAGTCTGTGTCAACGAATAAAATGCTTTTTTCTGTTGATGGAAATTTGGTAGATAGAAAAAAAAAGAATGAGTGATGCTTACCAATAAGTCGTACAGGGTGTCCCAAAAAATGTGCCTACTGTTTGATTGTTCTCTTGCAATGAAGTCTTTCAAGAACCATTAGGTACCATTTTGTAGAGCTAGCATCAACTTAGATTGGCTGTATAGAACGACTCACCAATCTCTCTTCATTATTGTAGAATTATGGTAGAAACTTAAAGAATGTTAGGCACATTTTTTGGGACGCTCTGCATATCCTTCAATAACTTATAAAAGAATAAAATGCTAGGCGCGAGTTCAAAAACCATTTAGTCTACCTTGAAATATTGTTACAGATAATTACAGATAACCCTGCTTACACATAAGTCTTGAAAACTTGGGTTCTATTCTAGCTGCCCTTTGAAGCACTAAACCAGAGATCAGAATTAGAAATATTTTCTACAATTTAGTGCCCGACTAAAACTTAGAGAATCTCGAAAAAAAGCGTCAAATTCCCTTTTCAATCATTCGCATCTTTAGAGGCAAAAAACATCTTTATGATAGTAAATTCTTTTGATAATGTTAAGGGGATTAGCTCTGAGCCCTGAAAATCGCCTAGTCAAAATGTTTTTCAAGAATTTTCGAATGATGTATTCAAGCCATATTTTCTTGCATTTTTTAAAGAGACCACATAATGACGGAAAATCCACGCTGTTGCGGGCTTATTTATGTTTTCTTGCGGCTCACTTTAAAATCTTGGGAAACGAATACAGAAGAGTGTTGTAGATTTTTTCTTACTTAAGGTTAGCTTTAGAAATGTTGTACGATATTTTTTCACCCAAAGGCGAGCGTGGAAGTGTCACACTCTGATCCATTATCTTCCACTAGAACTGAGGTCCTTCCATAGAAGGGAAATGAAGATAAAGTTAAAGTGTAACATTCCATTTATGCTTTAGAACCAACAGAATATCCACACAAAGTAACCAAATAATTGAAGTCTTTCTAGGTGTTTTCGATGAAGCACGATCACCACCATAGCAGTTCTGTCGTGAAAGTCGAGAAAGCGCCACCACCACCACCAGGGCCGCCAACTCACAAGGAGAATCTCAACCTCAGAAGGTGGAGATTTTAATTTACAGAAAATCGATGTACTAAATCAGCACTGCATGAGCTTGTCCTTGTCTGGATCTTGTGCGTTTCGGTGGAAGAAACCAAATCTATTTGAACTAACCAACTTGTGGAATGCTTTCTTCTCAAATAGCAAAGGATTGGTCAGAACTCGCATTTTTTTTCAAAACGTGTTCATTATTGCTGATTCTGGCCCGTAGTAAAGCTCGATCAGTTGAGGTGAACTCAACTTATCCCATCAGTTCACCTTAGGTGAGGTGAACTGATCACCGTCCACGTTCCCATGCTATAAGATGGTCAAGTCAACTGATAGTTGACCATCTGTCCACCTGCCGCAGTCAACTCTTCCACATCAGTTCACGTTCAAGTCACCTCAACGTGAACGGATGTTAGAGTGATCCAAATAGTGTGTAGAAGAGGAGACGCAGACAAGAGGTGACTGCATCTAACATAAGTTGCTCCTGAGTAACTTACGATACACACAACTTTGCCAAAAAATGCAGAAAAAATCGGCGCAAAACTGCACAATACCGGCGCCCGAAAAGGGAAGGATCGATGAACAGCTGATTTTGGCGACAAAAGCAAGGATAAAAGTTTTCTTCTTTTTTTTTGCAGAGCAATCTTAGTTTCTTGTAAAAACTACTTTAGAAGAGAATCTACTTATTTATTACGTTTTATTTATGTTCCAAAAATTTCAGTTTTTCATGAATTCTCCGTCAAAATATGTCAGTTTTGTTTTATCTGTCCATTCGCTAAGTGATATCCTTGTTAGCGGTCATCATCGATTTTTTTCGACAGTGGCCGCTATCAAAGATTGTCCGGCGATGCAGCAAAAGTTGTAGCGCTAGCCGGTGTCGAACCACGACCGCGCGCGTGTGATTCCAATCGCTTATCCGTTTGACCAAACCAACTCAAGTGGTTAGTTTTTTGAGAACACATGTGGTTATCATGTCTAGGAAGCGATACACATCCAAATCAATAGCTCACTGGATGCTGGACTGAAGCGCGATGACCTCAACTGCGGTCCGCGTCGAGAGAGATGCCCGAATGGGGGTTTACTACGGGCCTCTATATCTGCCCTCCATATCTGGTAACAGGAAATTAGGTGAACAGAATTTCGTTTCCCGCTTTGAATGGTCTTATTTCCCTTGGTTCTTAATTGAATTGGTTGGGTGTTGATCTTCGGCATCCTACTGGGGAGAATCAAAGGAATAGGATTACCCACCACTGCCCCACACCACCTTTCCCGCATTCCTACCCTAGAATTCGGTACCGGGAGGAACTGTAGACCATTTTCTTGGGCTAAAAATGAATCATATAAGCTGCTGCTTGGGCAAATACATAGTCATTGCTAAGAATCAAAAGCCTTAAGGTAACGTCTGTTTGGGCACGTTGCCGAGCGCCATTCCCGTTCCATTGCCGTTCCACTGCCGTGCTAAGGACGTGCCTAACCGCGTTCTATCAATGACCGTCCGCCTGGATTTCGGCACCGCACTGGCACTGAGCTGGAACGGTAGTGGATGACTCTATACACTGCCTAACTTCTTCATAGACCACGATATGGATGACGGCTTTAAAGTCAGCATAATCAGCTACAGGGAAACGGTTGCACGCTGCGAGTTTTGGCCATCCCCTTGTGTTCTTTTCTGTCTCTTTTTCTTTCCGCTAAACTTCTATGGTGAGGCTAACCTTGGAATTCACTAATGCATTGTCCACTCTCGAGTAACCAACCTTTCTAACACTCTGCATGTGCGTGCGGCTTTCAGTTGCGAGGCTCTTCTGAAGGACAACTGCGAACTGCCGAGGAACGGATGCCAGACTCACAGGTGTGACCACAGCTTTGCACTTGCTCTGTCCATGCCACTTCTCTTCCCGTTTCGAGCACGAGAACTGGTCTCTGCATGATTTTCTTAATTGGCGAGCTAGAGAAGAAATCAACAAATGTGATGTGACTTTGAGAAGTAGAGCAACTCTTAGAGTTGCTATAGATGTCAGATATTTCTTTGCTCTCGTTGATTTAGAGACTGGATTCTTAAGGAAGTTCAGCTGAGTAGTTTTTTCTAATCATTCTCAAAGCATGTTTGATATTTTGATGCATGGTCGAATGCTGTAGTTATTTCTGACAAAACTTTCTATGAAACTGGTTTCAAATGGGCACGTCATGCTCAGCGAAAACAAAATCTGTTATATAATTCGTTAGGTTTTAATCTAATGCGACATAATCATTACTAATTGATATCTTTTAACTTCGACATACCTATTAAGGAGCGGCGAAATCAAAAATAGGGAGGGGCAAAAAAATTTTTTTTGCAAGCCAGGGGTGACAGCTGCAAGAAATACGCTACCAGGTAAACTCCAGAAAGCTAACCGCTATTACAGATGTATTTTTTGGTTTTTACAAATGTTCTATTATTTTGATTACTCGCGATTGAAGAAGTTACTCGAATATATTGTAGTATACATATGAATCATTTTGAAAATTTGCGCAATACTTTGAGAAGGAAGAAAATCTACGTTCTATGCCTTTTGGTTATTGCGTAAATCACCTCTTTTCTGTTTCTGTTATTTCGATAATTCGTTTTTATAAAAACACTTGCAAAATCTATTGTTTGAGAAAAATTAACTGTCCTGATGTTGATACCTGAGACTTTTTCTGAATGTTTTGTATATATAAGGTCGTGAAATTGCATATGAATCGCATGTGGAAAATGAGCAAACACACTTTCTGAAAAAAATCAAGAAAGTTTTGGACCTGATAGCGGATGTGTGCACAATCCGACCGGTTTTATCTTTGCACAAACACTATCATCTGACGAAATGCTGGCTTATCTTGGATAACTTTGAAAGTCTGAGCAGGGTTTATCATCTGTTCTTCTTATCATTTCTACTTACAAGTCGGCTCTGGAGTTAAGAGGCTTAATGTCACTTGAGCAACATTTTTTGAGCTGTTTTAATCGTTCAGAAACGGTTCGAGAGTCGGAAACGCACATAGTTTGGTGGTGATATCGTACCACGAGTGCCTCATTTTTGAGAGCATTTACAGGATGTTCACAAAAGTCTTGTAGCTTAGTAACTTATCTCATAAAAGCAGTACGGAACAGCGTAGTATAAAATTCGGGGCACGCATTACAATACAAATGCACTACAATACTCGAATTTCGTAAAAGCAGTTCCTCTTGTTAACGAAAGCGTTCAAACTGTTGGCGATTACCACTGTCGTGGCACGCAGATAGTCATAATAAATTTCGTCCCACGCCTTAAGGGACCGGCCATACTTTTCCAGGAGGTGATTTGTGTGGTTACTGTAATTCCTGCATTTCCTGTAATGTCTCGACTTCCGAAGTACCACAGTACGAAGCGCTTTGCGTATTTCAAAATAAACTGTTTTTTGGCAATATATCAATATAATTGGCAATATATTGGCAATATAATTGTTACCGGACCCGCAGAAATCACAGGAATCGTAGGAATTGCAGGAGTCACAGGAGTAGTATGGCCGGTCCCTAACGGAAATAATTACTATTGCTTAGAGAATGTGCGATATGATAGAGCAAGTTTTCACCTACAACATATTATAAAGAAAAAGTTTTGTAAAATTTGAGATTGAAATCATAGAAGTTTTGATGCAAGCTTGCGTAGACTTCACGCAGTAGGTTTTGGACACAATTGAAATCAAAATAGGGACTTGGCTATAATGTGTTTTGAAACCAAGTTCGTCATTCAAATTGAACTAAATCTCATCTAGAAGACATATAGAGAAATACTTTAGATGCCGTGACTGCTTCACCTTTACAGATTCAAAATTAATTTTAAAGACACAGTGGCTGTGGCACGCACCCAAAATTTCCATTTTTTTGTCTGTCTCGATGGATTAGATTTTTGACTGCAGCTACTATACGCATAGTAGTGCAAGGCCTCCATGTGGACATGAAACGGTACCAGAATGTTCCAAATATTCAAGCTGTAATAAGTTGTAAACCGGAGAATATAGATTTCTGCGTAATGTCAAGTTTCGGAAGTTTCATTTTTTTAGAGACATGATCATTTTGGTCTTGCAGGAATGTATAGTTCAAAGATGACTGCAGCATTCTGTAGCATAGATTTGAAAGGAAAACCACCAGTGATTCATACGTTATAATAGTGCAAACTTAGGCCACAAGAATTTTGGATACCCTGTACATCTTGGATGAAATCGTTTAAAAGAGCAATCACGAAATCAAATGAAATTGAGCAGGAATAAGCTGGCTTTCTTCAATGTTCAATGCTTGATCGAATAGGGAATCTATATCTATATGAGATGCATTCCGGAACTATGAGTTTTGATGAAATTATTTCAACGACTTTCGGTTGAAAAATAGATGAGGAGCAAATTTTGACGGAAGAAACCATATACTTTTACGTAAATTGTCAAAATGACAACGATTGAAAATTGAAAATGTTCTAGAGAATCTTATTTCTTATTTTTTATACTCCCCGCTTTTTAACAAGATGTCGTTGGTGATTGACTAAACCCACTGCAAAATGGCAAGTCTTGCCAAGTATCTATTTAGGAAAATTTTATAAATAAGCGTTTTTGTCATTTTAAGTTTTTTGATTAGTTTACAGTGCAAATAGTAAATCGTATGAAATTTCCAAAAAAAAACTATCAAGCGAGAGCGAAGAAATATGTGGCATATACCTAGCTAGTTCCTGAGTTCATCCGAGCCAAAGAACAGTGCTTGTACAACTTTTGAGTGTAGATTCAGCCTGGTAATGGAGGAGACGGCGAACTACGCCGTTGCAGACCCGCACGAGGGATCGCTGCTGAAGTCGATCACCTTCGCTGTCGCCATGTCATTTCACTCCATTTTGGAAGGTTTTGCCCTTGGTGTGCAGGTAAAGCCCTAGTCTTCCTTTAAGTTGAAGTACTCAAAATAATTTTCTACTTCTAGAGCACCACTGCTCGGATAGTCACACTGTTCGTATCGCTGATTCTGCACAAAGGCGTTGAAGCCTTCTCCGTTGGATTGCAAATATCAAAAGGAAACAGCGATAAGGTAGAGTTGATGTTACGATCATTGCTTCATTGTGTAATAGTTAATTTACAGTTGAAAGCTGTGGTGGCCACCATTCTAGTTTACGCATTGATGACTCCTTTGGGTTCCGGGCTTGGCACACTTTTGCAGGTAGCATATCCTTCAATCTTGCATAAAATTGCAATGTATGTAGCTAATTCTCGCCAAGATTTTATCAGTTTAAAAACTCTATAATCTCATTTTACAAGTTGGGAGTGAAATATTACACGACGAGAGATTAGTCATTTGTACTGCCTGCAACTGCAGCTTTGGCTCTTCGGGATGCCGAAAGTTGAGCTTAGCATACCGTAACAAGAGCCAAAGCAAGATTTTCATAATATGCTCATCATCCTAGACCACTAGGATTTTCTGGACCTTTAGATCTTTCTGGCTTTTCATAGGTTTTTAATACATATCTCCTGTGCATGAGTTTTCTGTCATGCTGCAGCTCACTAATCCGTAATTTTCAAAGTCACTATTGATTTTTTTGGTCAATTTATTGATTTCCTAAAACATGTTAACCGTGATTCTATTCCACAATGAGATGATAGCAAGTAGATTGGATGTCAGCTTTAGTTAGGCATGTGAGAAAATCTCTTAAAAATATCTGTAATAAATTTTCACAGGCATTAGCGATTATGCTAACTGCACAGCTATCGTACTCTATTGTGAAAATCATATCGATAAAATGAACTTGAACTGTAGAATCATCAAAATCAATAATTGGCACACCTTCTTGATGTATTGCGAAATCACGAAAGAAATGCTATCTTCTTGAACCTTTAAGAAGCGATTGGCGTCTTCACTGAAACGCACAGTCACAAAAAAACGGCTTGATCTTGATGTTTGATAAGTCTGACTCAAAAGTACTGGTTTACGAATACAGAATGATAATCACAGTCTATGAGTCTTCAGATTAGAATTCAGCATCAACCACCATGAAAAAAAATATTAATGATTATGTGAATTTAATTATTATGTGATTATCGTATAATCTTTGTATGAGCTGCTTTGCAGTGAACACTACTCATTCAGATAAGCTAGGGATTAACTTAAAGTAGCATGTGAATATGCAGCTTAAAAAGCAAATCTTTTGTTCTAGTTATCCAATATTAGCAAGCTGTGGAAGGATGGTGCTGTTCTAATCCTGGAATCGCTTGCTGCCGGAACATTTATCTATGTCACCTTCCTTGAGGTAAGGAATTTGATGCAGTATGAAAGCAAATCTGATAACTAGGGTTTCTTATGTAGAAAGTGAGAAGGAGGCACAGGTTAAGCCCCTTTCAAACAGTAGCCCACATGATTCATTCTTGATCAAGAAACTTGACTCAACTGCCGAGATCCTATCGTCTACCTTATTCGAGGACGCTGCTTGGTTCATCCAATCAGCGTCTTCGAATACGGTAGACGTAAGTTCTTGTCGTTGAGTTGGAGTTTAGAATCGAAATTTATGCCAAGGATGAATACTATGAGTTGCTGCTCGGACAGTGGCTCAGAAGACCTCCCATCTCGTAGAGATCCAAAACTTAGAGTTAGACCTTCGATTGAGTTTAAGAATTATATGTGAGAGAATTCTGTTCAGGTACTGGCTCAAGAAAAAGACAAAGGACACAACAGCCTGAAGCAATTGCTTGCAATCTTTATCGGGTTCGGAGTAGTTGCTGGTTTACAACTCGCTTTCGGGTAAGCGGTCGCACTCCTGGGGTGCTATTTGTCAGCCTCTCTGACCGGGCGATGATAGGGCGATGATGGGCGCTGTTGTAAAATCACGTAAGAAACGCCCGATAGGTCGATGGCGCCTGACCAAGATTTATTACAATTTTTTGAGTTTTCGCTGTTGCCCGATCAACCGATGTGCATAAGCTGACATCGCCCGATCGGGCATTCGCTCGTGGAGGTGAAACAGCGCCCAATCATCGACCGTTCTGTCAGATTGATAATTACCTTCAGTCATCCTTGGTAAGATGAAAATCTAATCTTTGACTTTTTAGTGATCATGATGGCGGCCACGAAGGACCCCACCTTCACACGATACCTCTTACTAGCACTCCTTTACCGCTGCACTAGCGCTGGTGGGGTACCAAATAGGAGCGAACAGTGGGCGAGTTGCATGTTGGAGAGTTGCTCGATAAGGAACTAATCGTCGCCATCACTTCACCCTTTCCCACCTAGCAGTTTTGCTCTTCCCATTCTTTTCACTCCCATCCCAGGCATCAGTCCATCATATCAATGGTCGTTTCGACAGATCATTACCATGTAGCTTTATTCTTAGACCAGGAACAGGTGATTTCTCCTCGTGAAATCTTTCGTTTCATATCGGTTTGTGTGTGTACTCGCGCTGAACGCGAGGGCAACCTGTATCTCGCTGTCGTTGAACCACTCAATATATGGGTAGAAACGCGTTTGATTCACTTATTTTTTCTTTTTGTTTTTTTCAGTTGATAAGTACTTGTTGTCAGACTAGAATAAATATATAATCAATGTAACCGCACATGGTAACTACACTCAATATACATTATGAGCCACTTTAGAAGAATTTTTTGAAAAAAATGTTAGCAAGAATCCTACATTGCTCAAATGTCATACCGAGCAAGACCAAAACAGCATTCCTTGAAAAACATTCTGAAGAATACTTCGCTTCGGCAAATACCCACAGCAAGCTACAACCAAAGACCCAATCAAACGACCCACAAAGAGGATAATCAAGGCAATGCTTTTTATACGTAATTCGTAAGATACTCAGAATGTGCTCAATTCTTTACCAATAAGAGTTGGTTATGTAGAATTACGATATGCTGAGGCTGCCCTTTTTGATGTCCATGAATCTGACATTCATGGACTGACAAAGAAAATCACTTATTATTGTTGCTGACCCTGTAGAACTCAAAGACACCTCAGGCAAACCAGGTGCCTCTCTTTCTTGAAGAGAAACTGATCTGAGCTGAACCTAGCCAGTGCCTAAGTACTCCCACAGATTTATTTGTGATGATTTGACTCTAAATTTCATCCATATTATGATTCTTGCCGCACACCAAATGGGTGGTGCTGTTTTGTCTGCCCAAAATATTACAATCTGAACGTTTGAATATGGTTTTTCTCAAGTACATAAAAATCGTGTGGGCTACACTAGGGCAACAACTCATGTGATCTCACCTCTCAAGCTTTATGTTCGCCATATCAGAGCCCTTACTTGGACATGTACTTCATTTCAAACTGAACCTTTTACCATAACAACGCGACCCAATATAATACCGTATGATAACATGAGACAAAAAAATATGAAAAGAGGGCATAGAAAATTTGAGATATTAGTAAGCATAAACATGTGTTTACTGTTAAGACAGTATCGCCAGGGTGAGTAGTGCGTTGAGAGATCACTTGACTTTGCACGAAGTGTCAGAGTAATCTAACCTTGCTCTATGCTAGAGTTAAATTTACACTGATGATCCACGTTCGCGAATACGGTTAATCGTTTTCTGGGGTAAAATTTACCCACAAGGCTAAGATTTACCCTCTTCATTGATGGATACGAGTTAATTGCCTTCCGAGGTAAATACTCTCAAAGGTTCGTCGATGAATACGGCCAATGAACCGTGAGAGTAAAACTACCCTTGAAGGTAGGGTTAACCCTCAGGGTTCGTTAATGTATAGGCCACTGGTTTACTTGCATTCATACAGTACACACCGAGAGGAAGTACGACTTCTTCGAATACCGTAGCCCACTAAACAAGAATTTGATCAAAATAAAGTTGCACAAGTCTGTATAATTTACGAACCATCTGGAGTTATCAAAATTGTTAGCATTCTTTCTTATTTCTTGCAACTTGCTACAAGAAAGTGGTGCTGGCAGCCAACAACAAAAACAGTAGCACTCGGAATCTGTTTATGTGGGACCGAAAGTTTTCTTGAGCTTTATGTGAACATTGTTGCTTCTTTGTCAACAACTTCAAATATTCGCTATGTTTTGTTTCCTACAGTACTAACAAATTTGACTATACAGTGAAATATATCCACAAATACTCGATTAAAGGATCTTCCATAAGATATTTGTGTCTCAATGTAATATGATGCACCGCACTTCAATAACACTTAAATCAAGCTAAAAAAATTCACATAGCGTTTAGGATCTCAAGCTTTCACACACGCAGGATGAGATGAAAACCAACTTTGTAGTAAACAAGACTACTGAAAATAATGCGACTACACAACTTTCCCAAATCATCTCTTGTTGGATCTTCAATGATCTTATCAAAGAGACTAATACGGTACGGTTTCTTGTACAGAGAAGAGGCGGTCATATCACAAGCTATTCGTCGTAGGAGCAGCACGCCAAGGGGAGAACGAAATGTAGCAGGACGAGACGAGGGCTAGAAGAGCAGATAAAACGTCTCAACTTCTTTTTAGGTGATTCAGCCTAGAAGTGTCGCCTGGATTATCTGCAAGATTTATACAGGGTGTCCCAAAAAGTACACACTTTTCAATCGTTAATATCTCTCTTCCCATTGTGTCTTTTTCTTCCATTTAAGTATCTGTAGAGGAGGCTTCAACTTAGATTTACAGTATCGAGCGAGTCATCTGTCGCTCTTCGTTACTGTAGGATTACGGTAAGAACTCCTAGCACGTGGAACCATTGTGAAATATGCCATCTGACGAACTTTTTTCAAAAGAAACTAAAAAAATCACGTATTAGGGTTTTAGCGCACGCTGATTCTACTACACAACTTTTTACGAGTATTCTCAGTTTTTTTTTTGACGGTGTAATCACATTTCTGACAAAGACTGGGAATTCGTTTATTACGTTTTACCTGGGATAACTTTGCAAAGAAGCATCACAGTAAAGTATAAATTTCATATTCGAAATTAGCGGCTTCCATTACCATAATATAAGAGTTTTTAGCTTGTTTGGTTTTGATCCAAGGCAGAATATGGCTTCCAATGACCTAAAATCGTTGTCAAAGTTCCTACAGTAATCCTACAATAATGAAGAGCGATCGGTGATTTGATCGATACCGTAAATCTAAGTTGAGTCCTCCTCTACAGAATGGTACTTCAGTGACGGAAAAAACACAATGGGAAGAGATGTAACTTTTGGGACACCCTGTGTATCAAATCGTTCCGAAAATAATTTCGCTTTTCTTAATCGAGGACCACAGCCTGCAGATGAAAGATTCTTTGGAGATTCTACTCGCATTCGGTACAACTTCCATCTTTCAAAAGGTTTTGATTGCATTGCACTGCAACCAACGAGCCCTTAGAGAATTACTAAAAAATCACAACCCATGATTTTCACCATGGCCAAGTTTCGCTATTTTTCATGATGTCTATAATGCCTTCCCCAAAAAATCCAAGTGATAGATAGAAGCAGCAAACTCTATAGAATACAAAACGATTTGTTTCTCCAATCTATGCAAGCCATTATTTCTTGAGAAGATTAATTTCGAATTTTCCAAAGCAGGTCTTGGTTTTACACAGATTTTACGGAGAAAATGAACAATCTCGAAAGTCTCGGGTACAGTCTAATGTGCACTCAAAAGATGGATCATGATGATCTTATTACGAAGCCTTTACGAATCGGAAATGAAAATTAATTGTTAGACGCTTGAGTGAAAAAAAGCGCAGTTATTTTCGGAACCACCTCTCATTCTATGTGAGTGGCAGTGTCACGAAACTACGTGAGGATTAGATTTCAGGTCCTCATAAACTGTTATTTTAATTTATTAGTTGTATACTATTTATAGAGTGATTCAACAGTCTAAGTAAAAGTCGTTGGAAACTTCTTCAGCTAGGAGAATTTCGCGGAACAGACCGCCGAGCTATGGTCAGTTACGCAATCAGACTCCTCTGATAAAATTATACGAGTGTTTTCTCGCATCTTTAATGTAGAGATCATTGAGCACACATCGTTTCCTATTTATCGAGCCAGTTTCATGGTAGAAAAGAACAATCTGGTTCCAAAATGCTGAGAACCTGGTCTTCATCAAATCTACAAATTCAATGTGACAGACGAATGGTTTTTTGCAACCACTGTGAGCCAAACAATTGTGCAGAACTCAATGCAAAAAGTTTTTGTATTCGATCGCAACTTGTTAGACTACAACCAGCACAAACAATATTACGGTAGTCAGGGAATGTGGATTACGCTCTTGCAACAATATTTACCTCCAGAAGAATCAAATATGAGAACTTACAGTGAGTTTTTGCCTCCTAATTCCTCTTGATGCATATGCCAAACAAAAATGACAGCGATGGAATTGGACTTCTGCTTTGTTCCAGGATAAATTGAGGATCTTTTTATTTGAACATGATGACAACATTTCTTGTTCCCCCTTGAAATTACGATCATTAGTTGCTAGAGCCCCTACGTGGATTGATTGTAGAAGGAGATTGTATTTCAGTATCGCGTCAGGACTCCATCTATCTATTAGAACTGTTAGGTCGTTCCGAAAGTTCTTGCGCACGATTTTCGAGAATTCATAGCTCTTTAAATTCTGAACGGATTTGTACGATCAAAACTTTGCTTAAGAGAAAATCATGCTCTTTGCACGTGTACCTGAATTGTTCGTTAACGTGTCCAAATGAAGGAGATAGAAGCTCAAAACCAAAATCGCTCAAAATTTGGATTTTTCGTGTAGGATCATAAAAAATCGGAAACTTGCAACAAAAATCGGAGCAGTCAGTATTATAGGTTCTTTCACCAGCTCTTTTTAACAGTGCAAAAATTGCGCCGATTAAGCGTCTCTATGAAAAGTTATGTTCGAGCAAGCAATACAATAGGGCGAATTTGATTTATTTTGGCATTATTCAGGGAAATCATAGATTTCATAGAGACGCTCAGTCGGCGCAAACTTTGCACTGTTAGAAAGAGCTGGTGAAAGAACCTATAATACTGACTGCTCCGATTTTTGTTGCAAGACTCCGATTTTTTAAGAGCCCACACAGAAAATTCGAATTTTAAATAATTTTCTTCTATCAATCCTATATATGCAACAGATGATCACATTAGCAAGCAGCTAAGATGTCATTATAAAGAGCATGACATTCTCCTTCATAGAAAAATAAAAGCAGTCAAATCGGTTGGAAAAGTCAGAAGTTATGAATTTTTGAAACTTTCGGAACGACCTAATTCAAGGAAAATCTAAACACATATATGCCGTGAGAAATCAGTTTTATTAGCTTCAAGGTAGACATTAGAATCCTATAACCATATCATCGACGGAACGGTCAATTGTAGCTCAAAATTTTGCGAAAAAGTTAACGACTGCGGAAAAGCTGAAAATGCGCACTATATACCAAGAGTCAGACTTTTTATTTGACAACGAGGGCATAAGCTTCCTTCCGAGCAGGGTTGTATTCTTCAGTCTGCAACTTTTGGTACAGCTACAGTACTAAAGTATGACGAAAAACTTCCAGTGGATAGTGTGCATTTGATTGTTGTTGCCGCTTGAATTATCAAGTAACACTTCATACCATAGATGCGAAAAGATGAGAATGACTCTCCAGGGTGAAGTGGATCACAGTGGTTGCAGCCTCTCCAGGGTGAAGGGTTTTTTCTTGATCGAGAAATTATGAAATTTCGACTGGGGGAGGGGAGAAGTGATGTTTTCTCATCATTTTTCCTAAACAAAGTTTACACTTTCAACTCTCTACCATCATTGGTTGTCTTTTTTCTAAACTGTGAAGGCTGAAGTAGGATTGGAGCAACCCTGTATGTTTTTAAAATTACCATAGAAGATTTGTATGCGAACATCTATTTCGGCGATGATTAGACAATTTTTTAGCATTTACGAATTGTTAGAAGAAAAACATTCATAACTTCTGTAGATGACCTGGTCAGCAAAGAAATTGTTATCAGAACTGTCTTTTCTTTCGCTTTCATGAAATATAAAGTTTGTCTAGGGTCCTTACAAAAAAGTGCTTAAAGAAGGGCGTGGGTAGTGATTCCCGGATATTTACAAACTTTTAAACAAGAAAAATCCATAACTTCTGTAAATGAACATCTTGTACACCACAATGGTCACTATTGTGGTGTTCAAGGACTGTCTTGTCCTCCGCTTTCAAAAAAGAACATGTGACTTGCCTTGAGTCTGTTGAAAAAAAGCACCTGATGTATTTACGATGTAGGATAAAAAATTCATAACTTCTGTAGATTTATATCATGTACGCCGAGATGGTACCCCCGGAACCGTATGTCCCCCGCTTTCAAATATAGCTTGCTTGGGGTCCGTTGAAAAAAGTGCCTGGTGAAAGGTGGGTGAGACTCTTATAATGGGAGTTCTCGAGTAAACGTCTTTTTGCAATAGTAAAAAAGTCTCCACCTCAGAACTCCCACTATAAAAATCTAACCCACCCTTTACCAGGCACTTTTTTTAACGGACCCCAGGTAACCTATATATTTTCTGGAAGCAGGATATGAGACGGTTCCGATGGTAAACATCTAGGCATACAAGACGTTCATCTACAAAAGTTATGAATTTCTTTGTATTATAAAAACTCGTAAATATCCAGAAATCACTACCCACACCCTTCACCAGATACTTTTTTCAACAGACTCAAGGCAAATTATATCCTCTGAGAGCAGAAGACAAGACGGTTTCAATGGTGACCATCGCGGCGTACAAGATGTTCACCTAAAGAAACTATTAATCATTTTGTCCTGAAAACTCGTGGGGACCCAGAATTCACTTACTGCACCTTTCACCAGGACTTTTATGAGAGAACACTAGGCAAACTACACATTTTTTGAAGGCGGAGAAAAACATTGTCCTGACGGCACCTTCCTTGCTGACGTTGGTGTTCACCTACAGATGATTTGATTTTTCCTTCTCCTGAAAGTTCATGAATACTTATAAGTCTTCTTCTTCCTTTCCGATACCAAGAATTTTAGTTTGAATAGCTTCCATGCTATTTCTGGAAGGCTCACTCTTTCTTCTGCTTCATCGTTAATGACTCCCGATACTCGCTATCGGCACACTTCCCAGAACCATGCTTCACCCATATCAATTTCTTCACGTATACGTAACGTGAGATTATGGGAAGTTTATATATAAACTTCCCATAATCTCAATAGTCGGCACTCGTCATATTGCCCCTAATATTTTCATAGAATCATAAAGCATAAAACAAAACTTTGAGAGAAGGATATGAACTAGTTCAGCTTGATTTGTTTCACATATTAGTATGAAGCACCTCGTACTGCTCCGAGCGCTGAGCCTGCAAAAATCTCAGATGAAGACTGCTATATCGTTCAAAAAATGTCCATAGAGCCATCCTTGGACATAAATGAAGGAATGGTAGCCACAATTCCTTGACGCAGTTCTTGGTCGTAGAGCAGGCAAGAAGGTCAATAGCTGTGGCGATTTTATTAGGCATAACTTTACTGACTGAATTTTTCCTGACATTTGGTGAAGGAGTTCACCGTGGTCTCGTCTGGGGTGGAAGGGGGGGGGTGAACAAATTCTCACACTATCGCACGTATGCTTTATACTACTTTACTAATTTTCTATAGACAAAAGAGCTGTGATTCTATGGGCACAAACAGTATAGCCTAACCATAAACGTCAAACATCCTTCACATTGGATTTCTCCTTGGGTATCTCCGTCTGAATTGAAGCGATCTCATCATCCCATGCTTTTTCGATCTTGGACCAGTGGCTCAGGAGCTCCTAAAATTGGACAAGCTGCCCTGAGGATATGTATGGATCGTATGTGCACGGCATAAGGTTTGACTGCTATTACCAGCTGCTAAGAATCAAGAGATTTCCATTTTCATTGAAATGGGTATTCTGATCATAGAGAGCTAACCATAAATTGACGGCAATCAACCCTACCTTCTTCCGCTGTTCTCGCTTATTAAAGTAGTAAGGGAATTGTTCGCGTTCTGCCAGAGTCCACTGGTCTGAATCCAACATCTGGAAGGAAAGTAAATTACGAATATATTTGAGAAACTACAGGTTCTATGCACTCAGCCAACATCTGATTAACTATGAACATATCGTCATGAATAATTTTTGCGAAAAATCCAGGATCACCGCATACTCCCTTATATCCAAAAAACACTATTAAGAATTGCAAATCGCCTCGCACACGTAGAAACCATAAAATAGGCCATCATCACTATATTATTGCTGCTAGGTGATATTCTTAGCGAGGAGCGAAGCACTTTTGTGCAACTCTCCTCGCCAAAGACTAGCTGATGAGAACAGTCGAAAAAAATTCCAATTTTATGCCCCTCTCGGCTCTATCGGTTTTCATTCTAGGTAATATAAGATTTGAGGTGTTTCGGGTGGTTTGAAGTCGCTACAAATTGAGGAGCAAGCTTCCAGCTGATAGCACCAATAAAGTATTAGAAAAAGAGCTATGGAAACATTTGAGTACTAAAAAGGAGAACCAGAAAACAAACTGAAACAGAAACTTACCACGTCAGGTGATTCCCGCTCTCGATCGTAACTACTGCCTCCGGGGTCAAGTGGGTCTGAAATAAAATATTATGAATCTTATTATAAATCTGATGAGCCGCCAACAAAGCGTATAACTCTGCTTTTCGACATCCAAAATCACAATTATTCATAGAATAATGCTTAATTTACAGTTGAATGGTTTCCAGTGCTTCTTTTCCCACAGCTGCCGACAGCCATCGGCCAGAAGGAACTGGCTTTTCCGCATATCCTTTTCGTCCTTGTTCGCGTCAAATCTTGCTCGTAAAATAACTTTCTGGTAACGCATCTCCAAGCTAGAAAAAACTCATTGCTGTATGCACATGAACACGTAATGGATTCTGCAAGTAGGGCCTATTTATGAGGTAGGATAAGCCCAGTCAGGGGGTGTAAATCTCAGCATTTACTAGCTCCTAGCATAATGAGCTCAAGTGAATGCTAACCATAGATGATATCCACCGACAAGGTATAAGATGAGAGCTCGTACGGTACATCGTTAGCTCGCCAGATCGCGTTTTGTGTCGGCAATTCATAATACGCAAGGACTGGGCGCCATTGCGTCGTGTCCGATCAAAATAACCCGTTCGTGGGAGAGACACCAGATGGTAAGAGAAACGAAAGAGTGCATGATTAGAGAGACGCCGATATGTCCGCAGTCTTCACGTACGATGAATGGCCTGTATTCCGAACAGCGTTTAAACAAAGAACTTGCTCTTCAGTCTTTTAAAATCATGTTGGCTTTGTGAAAAGGGCCTTTCGGAGCATTTCTGCCACCAATTTCCCTTCTTTGAATTTATAATCATAGGCCAACCAAACTAAAGGAAAACATTCCTGACGCGATCCTTTTAGCTCGAAAAATTTGGGTGTATGTCAAGAGGCGCGATTTTTACTGCCAGATGGACACCGAGTAGCGCATAATAAGCGTTTTATAAGATTCCAAAAGTATTTCAAATTTGGAAGGAGATATATTAGATAGTTGCATGCATTGTTCAATCTTAATACCTTGTAATCAATTCAAAATATCACTTTTGAAGCTCAAAAACCATTAAAAATGCAGCTAAGATCAAATTCGTAGATATTTCGCTCCGTTTACCAGCAAAAACCACCAAACTCGGCAAGTGGTAACCTCAGAGGGAGAGTAAGCTAATGCACTTTATCTGGAGTGGTAGTAATTTGGTCGAAACCATCATGTTAACTGGGTTTTCAAGACGCTAGCTAATCAGCAGCTTCACATCATTTTCCCAACGAAACCACGAATTAACCAACAGGAAACCTCGAAATGCTATCTTGCAAAGCAAAGTCATTGGAGGAGATCGAAACTCCAACCATTCTCACGCTTGCCCGCAATCATTGCACTTTACCAAACTTGCAGTTCAGTCTCCAGCCTTGCACCTTCCTATAACCTTATCTAAGCCGTAAACAAGTAAGCTTTCTCATAGTAAGTTGCAGAATGATCTCCCTCACTCTTCTTAACTTGCAAAACCAACACATCATTGTTTTAAACGAAAAAGTGGTCGAGGGTACTTTTTCATTTTAACCCTTTCGGACCTGAGTTTTTGCGAGTGAGCCGAGAAGCCTCTCTCCTATTGTTTTTTACTTGGTACCATATGAATAACACCAGTGCTTCACCTCTGCTTCGCAGAGGTTCGCACTGGCATCGTGAACCGTGCTAAACTCACTTTCTGAGAGCTTGTCTCTCAAATCATTGTTCGGTTTATTGCAAAGCGAGCCGTAGTTAAAAATGAACCATACTCGCTATCTTAACCTCACATGACGTTTAGTATCGTAAATCATTCCTCACTGTAATTTCGTAACGGACAAACTCCACACAACTTCAGATTAAGCCGCTTATTATAAGTCATGATTATAGCGGAGTTTGGAGTCTGCTTAACCTTATGAACTATTTCTTTTTGATTTTTCAATTTTTTGGTTTTCCGTTTATTTTGGATTTTCAAATCTCCCGCGATACATGTGGACCCGCAAACAGTTAACAGTTACATTTGCTCAGCATCGTACTAAAACATTATGATAATATTACGAATATTTTTTGGCTAATAAACGGGATACTGAAACGGTGCCCAAGCCGGCGCAAATTATTGATTGGTTGAAATCCACTCGTTTGCAGAAATGTACATACTATTGACAGAGAAGCAAATGAACACCCGGTCTCGAAGCTACATTTGGAAGGCAAAGGCTTTATGAAGCGTTTGAGAGCAATGAGTAGTGAAATGATGTTCTTGCGCCAGTACAGTAGATCTCTGAATTGATGGTGGCAATTGCCACCACCAGGTCCGAAAGGGTTAAACTATGATATGATGGTTTCACGTCTGCGTCTCATGAAATGAAGTGCTGTTTTCATTACTCTACCTGATAAGGAAACAATGATGTTTAGCTGCTGATTAATTCATAGTTTGGTTTAGAATGAAACAAGCATGAAACAACTATGGTTTTCCGATAGTTACTTGCTTGTTTCATGATTTTTTATGACCGATTGAACTGAGTGGCCGTGAAAAGATGATCATGCTTACCACGATGTAACCATGATTGGACTATCACATCATTTGTTGGTTTCGACGAAATTACTACCACTCCTGGTACTTTTCGAACACTCGCATAGCCCTAAATTGAAGTTTTGGGTAGGTGACAGCCGGAGAGCGCGCCACTTGACCGTCTCCCCCCGCCCATGCAAAACATTAAAAAATTTCGAAGCGCTGTCTTTTACCGTTTACTTATCGTACTTCAAAAGAATACTTTAACACGTTTCGGATCGCGAAATCGCGCGCGGCGAAAAAGAGGTACTTTCAGCCGCTAGCCAACAAAGGGACCTTAATTCGTATACTGTGTGCTACATCTGTAATCAGCATGTCAGATAAGATTCATACCCAAAGTTCTGAGTGAATTCGAAGTGTTTGAATTTTGTCGCCTGAGAAGGGCTTCTATGCTTTCCTGAAAGATAGGGACAAGAACTCAGTTTCTAATTGTATCTATGTTGTACACGATACACGTCATTATTGGAACTACGGTTTTTCTCTTTGTATTCAAAGCTAAGAAAAGTTGCGACGTCGCACGCGTCGTTCGCGTTGCCGCACTTCGTCGCAACTGTTGTTCGAATTGTCCTCATATCTTCTAAACAAATATCGGCGGCACAGCCTTACAGAGTCACTTGAAAAGGAGGAGCTTAGGCCTTTGACTTGATAACCTTGGAAAAAAAACCTCCTGCAAACACTAAGATGGGTCCTTGAAAGACGCGTGCTGCACCATGTGCAGCATCGGTCCGAAATGTGTTAAGGATCAAAAGAGCTTATACTTTGGTGGTTAGCAGTCGCCTACTGTATACGTGCTCAAACCTTTAGTTTCCTGAGATTTTGTGTTGCCTGCTATGTAATAACGCCGAGGAAAGACAAACTCACTTGTCACCACCATACCAGTTGTCTACTTCTCTTAAAGCTCTTCTGTAGAGTCGACAGACTTTCTGACGATGTGACAAAGCTTTGGTGAACATCCATGCTGGAGAGTCCATGTCTCAGCGGTAAAATCACCTAAAAATTCAGCTGTTCAACAAGGTCAGGGGTGAGAATCACGAAAAAGAGGTAATTAGAGAGTCAACTTTCATAAAAGCCTCAAATCAACTTATGCACCTGCAGAATGAGATTAAGACGTGCAGTTTGTTGCAACGCCGGCACTGCGGCGCCTTGTGGCTACAGTAGCCGGTAAATCACAGCTGTGCTCTACATCCCGCTGCTTGCAAATACTGCCGGCGTTCCGTTTAACTTCTCCTAGTTTTCACAAGCTTTCGAGTAATTTTCACGATTCCAACATGGACGCTGGCGGCGACATAATTATGGACGCCAAGAACCCGCAGATGTACCCAGGATGTGCCACAATGACCGCTCCGATGTACCACAAAGTACTTTCGTTCAGAATTTCTATGTGGAGTTACTATATCTATTGTGTTTCTCCATATATATACTAACGTAAATTCAGAGCACTACCCATAGCCGGCTTTTGCTATCGCAGCTCGCTGAACTTCGTGATGACTCCCGTCTTTGTGATGTTGCACTTGTCGTAAAGGTAAGAGTCTTTACGTTATAAAGTTATTTTCTTCCAATCAACCACCTGTACCAGGGATAACTCTTATCTAGGTCAAAGGTTTTGATAGGCGTACAGTTAGCGCGGGAAGCGCAAGCGGTCGCAAGCAATGCTATGATTAAATCCGTATTTTCCGAAGTAGACTTAAGCCCCGGACAGACTTCACGCGATTTCGTCGCGATTCAATCGCCGTGATTTCCATTCATTTCCATTTTACATTCAAAAATCTCGGGTTGGAAAAGTATCACAACCGATTGCAAGTTGATTGGCATAGAATGATGTTGTAACAGTTGTCTTGTCGCGATCCAACGCGACGATCAAATCGCGTGAAGTCTGCCCGGGGCCTTACGGCAACTGAAAAGATTGAAGTGATAAGCCATCAGAATGGGCTATAAATCGTTTCGTATTGTTTGACTGGAAGTAATCATTTAATCTACAATTGCGCGTTTGGTACGCGACATACTTGATCCGCTTCATCCGCTTGATCCGCTTCATCCTGTTCGCCATTGGTTCGTTCGCTGAATTGACCAATAGCGAAGTGGATCAAGCGGATCAAGTTGGCGCGTGCCTTTGGGAACGGCCATAGGTTCGCAGTGTTCGCGGTGTTGCTGCTTGGTGTAAGCTGCTCGAAGGTGGTAATGTGTTTACAATCAATGCAAAATTAATTTATTAAGTGGAAGTTCAACTACAAAATGTGCATTACGCAACACCGACAACACCGACAATTGCGAACACCGCGAACGCTGCGAAACCACGAACACCGCGAACACCGCGAACACCACGAACACCACAAACACCGCGAACACTGCGAACCTATGGCCGTTCCCTTTGAGAGCACAGTCTTTCCTTGCTTTTGGCCATATTCTTGCCACTGTGAGCAATTTTTCGTTCTTTGATTCTGAAAACATTAGATAACGAAGCCGTAAAGTAGGCTCCAGACTTATCCGGTTATCCACTTCACGCATTCGTTATTGGTCAAACTGAACCGATCTACAGCGAATGGGATAACCGGTTGACTGAATAAGTGTGGCCTCAGCCATAGACGTCGGCTCCACAAGCTAGTCAATTCAAAGCTAAACGGTTAGAACAGTGCATAGAAAAAGCGTAAAACTTGGGATTGATCACTCCACACACATTTCTTCTACAGGCAAATATATTCTGGTCAAAGCGATTATGCAGTTTTGAAGATCTTCAGTCTCCTACAAATTTAAATTCTATAATAGGAATATATATGCGAGTCATCGTACGCAAAGATAGAGCTTCACCACGGACTTTGTCGGCGTCTCGCTGATCGAGCGCTTGTTCATCTCTTTTGCCGTCTGCTGTCTCTTCCACGCACAAACTGTCATAGTCGGACGTAGCAGCGTCCAGTCTGTGCGTGCGATGAATTGCACATACCCTCGATATCATCCCATATGTCTTCCCTCAACATGACGTGGATTACGTGGCTTGGTGAGGCGCCGCCTCGCCTCGGGCTTGCGCCACGTTGCGAGCGCATCATTTGGCGCGACGTGGCGCTCAACACAACGTGGCGCAGGCTTTTCCACGTTCTTCTTGTTGCCACATCACGTCGAAGATGCGCACGCAACGTGGCGCAAGCCCGAGGCGAGGCGGCGCCTCACCAAGCCACGTAATCCACGTCATGTTGAGGGAAGACATATGGGATGATATCGAGGGTACCTCCATATCTTGGCGTGTCAAACGCACCTGATTCTTTTTGTTATACAGAGGGAGAGATTTGTAATTCGGATTCTAGATTCATTGGACATATTGATATCTAACACGACACTATCAGGTTTTGATGGACTGAACAAGCATATTAAGGGAACTCGCATCAATGCTCATAGACTTGTGTTGACTGCATGCTCCAATTACTTCAAAGCAATGTTCACAGGAGAAATGGCCGAGAGTAGATTGCGTAAGTTTTTTTGCTTGTTTGTGTCTGTATCCACTTTCGTCTGATTTAGAAGAAATCGAAATGGTTGATATGGACGCAGGTACATTAGACGCGTTAGTGAATTTCTGCTACTCCGGGGAAATAAAAATCACCGATGTTAACGTTCAAAACATTCTTCCAGCTGCTTGCTTACTGCAGTTGAATGAAGTTCAGGTAGGTTTTCATTTTTGGCCTTTACTTTTAAGAAACGATAATAATTATTCCAGGAAGTTTGTTGTGAATTTCTGAAAAAGCAGTTGGATCCCTCAAATTGCCTTGGTATTCGCGCGTTCGCCGATACTCATGCATGCCAAGAATTATTACGAAGCGCCGACAAGTATACTTTGCATAATTTTCAGGTAAGACAAGTCTTCCATATTTCAATCCTCTTCTTTCACTTGCACTTGACACGATTATTTGGTCTGGTAGAAATTTGCTGTAGTATTAGGTTGTCTCATAATTAATGCACGTTTTTATTTGCTTGCTTTAACAAAGCAACCAGACTCAACCCAACAAAAGGTAAGGGGTACTGTTCGATAGAGCAAAGCAAGCTCTACAAGATGGCACTCATGTCTTTGCGCCATGCTCGATCCACGGAGAGTTCGAACTCAAAATCTAAAGATTTCCAAATGCCCAAAAAATCGAAAAAAATCAGATCTTCGTCCAAATAATTTCTACGGACCTCCCACTCGCTTACATCAATACTATCGATATCTGATATCCATATGTGCGATTGTCGTATTTTTTCCTTGACTAGAAACTGAGAAAACGAAAATTTCCCTGATTTTCTCAAAGCAATGCTGAGCCGTTTTTGCATACGTAGTTCTATACTACAAGCATAGGTAAGCATAACTGTAGGTTTTCAGCCTATTTCGAGCGGTACTTTTCGAGAAATGTCGATTTTAGCACTGAAACTGAAACGAAAAAATCCGAATTCGTTGTTTTTCGAAAACTACCGCTTGGAATGGGCTGAAAACCTACAGTTATACTTACCTAGGCTTGTGGTATAGAATCACATATGCAAGAACGGCTCAGCATTGCTTTGAGAAAATCAGGGAAATTGTCGTTTTCTCAGTTTCTAGTCAAGGAAAAAATACGACAATCGCACATATGGATATCAGATATCGATAGTATTGATGTAAGCGAGTGGGAGGTCCGTAGAAATTATTTGGACGAAGATCTGATTTTTTTCGATTTTTTGGGCATTTGGAAATCTTTAGATTTTGAGTTCGAACTCTCCGTGGATCGAGCATGGCGCAAAGACATGAGTGTCACCTTGTAGAGCTTGCTTTGCTCTATCGAACAGTACCCCTTACCTTTTGATGGGTTGAGTCTGGTTGCTTTGTTAAAGCAAGCAAATAAATACGTCCATTAATTATGAGACAACCTAATACTTTATATGCACTGCTAATGAAATTAGCTTCACTCATATCTCATGAGACAGTTCTGTACTCGCTGGCCATGTTTCACCTTGAATTTTGCCTTGCTTAATTAGCGACTATTTGAACCCGAAGTTAAAGCAGTAGTTTTTTTTTTCAAAGTATAAAACTTCTTTCTCCCGTTATTGACTGTGATTTTACTTTTATTCTTCTTCTAAAGTCAACTTATCTGCAGGATGTTATTGGAACGGAGGAGTTTCATCTACTTCCAGTAAATCAGTTGATCAATCTAATTTCTAGCGAAGAACTTCACGTTCGATCAGAAGAACAGGTATCTTTGTAACTCAGACTTTGCCCTTTTCCCTTATATTTCATCCGGATCTCCTTACAGGTATTTGCTGCAGTAGTGCAATGGGTAAGGTTCGATTTGCCATCTCGCAAGCAGTACTTGTCTAAGGTGACCATCGTTTTAAAGGCAGTGTCCGGGCAAAAACACGATTTTGAGATTTTGTGCTTACTTGGGCCTATTCGCTACGCTGAATCCGAAAATGCACACTGAAAGCGTGAAAACGGCAAAAAAGGGCTTTAACACAGGAGGGAAATGAGCAGGTGGGCGGGGTCCTCCCCACTGCGAATTCACGTTCCCGGCTTCCGGAGCGACCTTCTCGCTCCCGGTTTCAAGTCAATCATTCGCACTTGGCCGGTATCGATGTTAGAACGGCTAGCGGAATCGAGAAAATCGCTCCAGAAGCTGGGAGCGTGAAATCGCACTGGGGAAAGCCCCGCCCACCTGCTGATTTCCCTCCTATATTAGAGCCCTTTTTCGCCGTTTTCGCGCTTTCCAATGTGGATTTTCGGATTCAGCATGGCGAATAGGCCCGTATAAGCACAAAATCTCAAAATCGAGTTCTTGCCCGGACACTGCCTTTAAGCTTTCTTTGCGTTCATATGATTTTTGCAGCTACTAGAACATGTCCGACTTCCACTATGTCATCCGAAGTTCCTCGTTAGCACAGTCAGCGAGGATGCTTTGGTCAAAGCAGATGCCGCTTGTCGCGATCTTGTTGACGAGGCCAAGGTTTGACTTGTGCGCCTGTTTGTTTATCCTCAGCATACTTTTTGCGTTTCTGACAGATTTTTATTTTTTAGAATTATTTACTTTTACCACTGGAACGCCCAAATATGCAGGGTCCTCGAACTCGTCCGAGGAAACCTATCAAGTTCGGAGAGGTCCTGTATGCAGGTGAGTGAGCTAGGGTTGATTATTCGAGAATTTTTTAGACGCTATCAAAGAAAATTTAGTGGGTGGTTGGTGTAGCGGAGATGCCATAGCTTCGGTAGAACGCCTAGATCCGGGTAAGGCAATACCGGTTTGGCAGTGTGTTGCACCAATGAGTAAGCGGAGGTAGGCTGAACCTGTTTTGCCACTCTTAGTTAAAATGTATTGTTCAGGTGTGGTGTTGGAGTGGCTGTAGTGGACAACCTTCTATACGCAGTCGGAGGACATGATGGGCAAACATATTTGAATAGTATAGAACGGTGAATTTTACAACGCGTTATTTCTATTCCTTTTGCTTGTAGTATAGGCTGTGATGGCGTTTGATCTATCATTGCTTGCTTTCCGCAAGTTTTTTCGTTTCCAATGGCAGCGTTCGCTATTACAGCTTCTGCAAGGTTGCGTTGAACGATCGGGCTTCCTTTCACAACCTTTGAGCGCGAGATTGATTTCTTATCTGCGCTTTAGTGTGCGGGGCGAATATGTCGGACAACTACCGTCACGCTCAGCATTTGTGTCACATCTTGAGTCCCAACGTTTTCCTCAAATATAGACAAGAAATGTGCACAAAGATGATGTACCTTTGCTCTATGTCGGAGTGCTGTTTTTTGGTTTGGCCATGGGGGTTCGCGCCCTATAGAGTTCAAATACTGGTGCTAATCCGCTTTCACCAGAGATGATGAGCGTATATGCTCTTTGGTACAGACGGACATGTACATGGGTTTTTTGCTTCAAAGAAATTGCTTTCAGATTTGATCCAGCTACAAATCAGTGGTCTTGCGATGTTGCACCCACATCAACATGTCGGACATCTGTTGGAGTAGCTGTTTTAGACGGTTTCTTATATGCTGTAGGAGGCCAAGATGGCATTAACTGCTTAGATGTTGTCGAACGGTACTTTGTTCTCAAAGTTCAGACACACAACTGCAAGTTTCTCTTAGTTATGATGCCCGACGAAACGAGTGGACTTGCGTGGCGCCTATGGGAACTCGTCGGCTAGGAGTATCTGTGTCGGTATTGAACGGGTGCTTATATGCTGTAGGAGGTTCGGATGGACAATCACCACTGAATACAGTGGAGAGGTGAAAATTCTCCCACTATTGGGGTTTTTTATATAGCTGTTCACATCAATTCAGACTTGATCCACGAGTTGGCAAATGGGATGTGGTGAGACCTATGTCAACGCGTAGAAAGCACTTAGGTTCAGCTGTATTCGATGGCCACCTGTACGCAGTTGGTGGCAGAGATGACTCTTGCGAATTGAGCTCTGCTGAAAAGTACAACCCGGTGGCGAATGAATGGACAGCAGTAGTTGCAATGAATAACAGAAGATCAGGGGTATGAGTTCGCAACTTCCCGACGATAGCGATAGACATAAACATTTAAGGTCGGTCTTGCCGTCGTCAATGAACGCATGTATGCAGTGGGTGGCTTTGATGGGACCACATACCTCAAAACTGCGGAAGTTTTCGATCCAGAAGCCAATCAATGGAGGCATCACGGTTGTATGAATTATCGGTAGGTGACAAAGCGCTCTCTGACGGTTTTGACACCTGATTTTTAGCCGACTTGGCGGTGGAGTTGGAGTTATACGGATGCCTTGTCAATCTCAGCAACCGGTGTATGACACGGGTAGCGGGTCATCCTTCGTCCGGTCACATTTTCCCTCTGATCTTTGTTGAGAAACGAATCTGCCTTCTAACCTTGTATATTGCATGTTAATACTCACTAATCAATTTTGATGCAAAGCATATTGTACCAGTGAGAAGTGTGAATAAGAGTATTGGAAACTCAATAATCAACAAATTAGAGAGGATACACATGAACAATCTGATTTGATAACGTTGAATGCTCAAAATCACATTGAGTCAACACCAACATCCCAGTCTCTCTATCCACAGAGTAGATTCTTGCTCAGACCGAGGTAGGTAATACTACCGCAGACCGCTTCTATAGCAGTATGCAGTATCTATCAACAAGTTTGAGGTTGAAATGTGAGGAAGCATACCTGTTCACCACGAACGGAGAACATTTGGTTACGAGAGTACTAAGCTATGCTTGAGGTATGCTCCCAAGTTTCGTTGACGAGTTAGGCTACAGGAGGTGTTTGCCTTGCTGTTGACCACGATGGATCACTCTGGTTTGGAGACGAAGTGGCACGGAATCATGCTGGACAGGCTGCGTCAGATTCAGAGAGTCTCCTCTAGATGGAGTTTGTCCAAATTAAGATGATGTAGATTGAGCTTGTCAAAGTTAGGATGATACAGATCAAGTCCCTTGATGCAACCACGTCCGCTCAAATGGGAAGCTGGGACATGAAGGTGATAGTAAAATGCTATCAATTTCTGTTTATTGTGGAAATTCATGGATATCTCACACCATTATATGATGCTTTCAAAAGCGGAACTTGTGCTACGTCTGGAACCGAAGGACATCAGTGAAACAAAACAAAACTGAGAATTACTGGTACTCTTATCCAAGCGTAAATATACGATTGCAGTATTTAGGTGATTAGTTAACGGTATCGGAATTGAGAATGTTGTGTTTCACACACTTCTTTTGATTACAGAAAGGTAGGAAATTTATTTGCATGCGAGATTTTTACATTGATACTTATGCTCGTAGATATAACATCATCGACACAGAGCGCAATTTGAATTTACATGGTCGTGGGTTCTAAGCTTAACCCCACATTTCTTCAGTACGACCGAATTTGTAGACACATGAGGAAGCAAATATGATGAAATTTGTGAGAAAGAGAGCCACTCCAGGCCATACAGGATGATCACCCGTCAACAGGACATAGTCGCTGAATAGGATCCATGTTGCTGCGACCAGAGAAGCGAAAGAGAGTACGAACGCCGCCATCAGCCAAAGACGTGATCCTGTCGCATAACATTTTACGTAAAGACGGAAAAAATGAAGCGGCTTACCTTTTGTTCCTAGCAGGCCTTCTTGAAGGCTTTCCCCGCGAACTTGACTGTTTGATACAGCATTGACCATGAACATGGCTATGGTGCTGCCCACAGTGATGATATAGTAAACATTATTCCAATCAGCCTTAAACGATGCAAAATAGAGATACACATTCAACAACATTAGGTTAAAAGTTGCCGCATTATTACGATACATTCATAAAGCCTACCCTTCCATAAACAGCGGACGTGTCGATCATGAGCCACCAAGCAACGGAAAAAAGAGTAGCAGCTACGACGGAGGCTATAGCATTTCTCTTTCCTTCCAAATCGAAACTGCAGTTGCAGCTGATTTGGTCCAGACAACCAGACATAGCCTCTGCTACAAAGCCATGAGATGGTTGAGACAAGGGCAATAGTAAGAAATATGAACTGTTTTACAACAGATATACACTGGAACATTGAAAGGTTTCCAAAGTTTATGAGCATAGAAATCTATGTATCACACATACTTCCTAAATCACTCGGTGACCTATCTGTAACAGCGAAGAAGCGTGAAAATTATTAGGCAAACATCCTCTATTAAGAGGGAATCTCTACACATGAATGGTGGCAAGATACACTGCCACAAAAAAGGCTAAACTTGACTATGTGATAACAACGTGGACTAAGTGATGATCTCTCAACCCCTGACAAAGTAACAATAACAAACAGCTAGCTCTTCTAACGCGTTTCTGTCTTTCAATCCAACATTTCTCATCGATTGCAGCTCGAGTTACCACAGCATTTGTCAGGATCCTCCAAATCCAACATTGCTTGCTCTGGTGTGTATTTCTTCACTTCCTTCGGCTACAAAATTCATGCATAAAAAAGGAGTGGAAGTTCATCTAAAACTTGTTACCGGCACAACTCCAAGGCGGTTTTGACTGTTCCAAAGTTGGGCATAAAGTCCACCTTTGAGAATCAATTCAGAATGTGGACCACATTCTGCTACACGACCTTTGTCCAAAACATATATAATGTCCGCGTCAACAATCGTTGCCAAACGATGAGCAATGAAAAGGGATGTTCTGAAAAAAACCCAATTAAAAACGAAACTCACGCATTTTAGACTGATCTGACCTTTGCTGCACTGCTTCCTTTAACGCGCGCATTATGTTTGCCTCCGTTATTGCATCCAGTGAAGAGGTCGCTTCATCATAGACAATTAGAGGTGCATCCTAAAAATGATTTATAACAAGCTCAAACTCAATCAACGGATGATTATCACCTTTAATATAGCACGAGCGATGGCGACGCGTTGTTTTTCTCCGCCTGATAACTTCAGTCCACGTTCACCAACAAGAGTGTCGTATCCCTGAGTTCCATAAAAATATTCAAGAATAAAGCATATACCAAGACTCATACCTCTGGCATCCGCTCCACCGAGTCGTGGAGATCTGCCAGCCTGGACGCTTCTATGACTTCTTCGCGGCTAGCATGAGGATTGCCATATGCGAGATTATAGTAGATTGTATCATGGAACAGCACAGAATCCTGTAAGGCGCAGGTAAGGTAGTGTAATGTCTTGGAACAGATCAACTGATTCATTACCGATTCTCTGAGTCATACCCTATACCAGATATTGTTTGCTAAATCGTGTTCATAATTTCATATTAAGGTAAAAACAATCTGTAGGGATCATGAGCGAATACTCATTTTCAACATTTTTTCATCACTTTCGACAATGCAGGGCGTATTTCGGGTAGAAATGTCCTCAAAAAGTGTCCTACGACAAAGAGCATTGCTCGTTACCCAACGCCAGCCAGTTATCTTTAGAAAATAGGTGGCAGAGCGCGTGCACGTGAATCTTGATCCCTCTACTTATGACATCAATTAAATGGCTCTCTAAATATTCCGACTTCAAGTCTTATGACACTTTACACACTTCGCACAAAGGAAAACATATTTACACGTAGACATATGTACCTTATTGATACAAGAAGAAACTGTTTACCTGAGGCACGACTGATATTATTTTCCTCAGTGAGAGGAGCTTGAGGTCGTGAATATCAATTCCATTGATGATGATATTACCGCTGTCAGCATCGTACAATCGATAGAGCAAACGAACGAGCGTTGACTTCCTGTAGCATCGCAGGAGGAAATGCCAAGAAAGAAATAAATCAGGATTCGGCTTACCCCGAACCTGACCCTCCAACAACAGCCACTTTTTTGCCAGCCGGTATTTCCATGGTCAAACCATTAAGAATAGGTTTCTGTGGTAAATAACCGAAATGCACATTTTCTATCTGTAAGTTTTCTTCATGACAGAGAAGCAAGTAAAGCAGAAAGGAAGGTCCTACTTTGATATTGATGTCATTTCCGCTAACAACAAGATCCTTTGCATTTGGCTTTTCAACTATCTTCGCTTTCAAATGTAGAAGCGAGAACATGGTGTTCATATCAACCAATCCTTGGCGAACTTCTCGATAAACAGAACCTGGAAAAGATAGTCGCTCAGTATGCCAAAATTGCAGCAAATACAAGCAAACTAGTAATCGAGTACCTAAAAAGTTGAGTGGTATGGAGAGCTGGAAAAGCAACGTGTTCGCAAGAACCAGATCACCAACAGTGGCTTCACCTAAATGTACATATATGAGAGGGATAGCAAGAAACTGAAAGGATGATAAACTAACCAGCGGCAATTTTATGTGCCGCCAAATACATGACACCAATCAGACCAGCAGAGAATATAGCATTCTGAGTAAAGTTCAATAAAGCTAGCGATGAAGTCGTTTTCAGTGACGCACGCTCGAACTTTTGCAAATAGTAATCATATCGATCCGCTTCGAACTCCTCATTGTTGAAATACTGAAAAAATTCACTACCTAGTTTACTTTTGCGGCACAGACTCTTCCAAAAGAGGAGCACGATTACCTTGACTGTTTCATAATTAATAAGTGAATCCACTGCTTTATTACCGGCATCATTGTCAGCTTGATTCATTTCATGGCGGAATTTCGTTCGCCACCTAAAGACATGAAGTATAACGAGTAAACGAAAAGCTAGGAATTGAAAACTAACTGAGTGATAGCCAGTGTAGCCGTTGCATACATTCCTACACTTCCCAAAGTCATATAAGCAAATTCAGGACCGAGAGAACCGCAGAAGATAGCAGATACCTCAAAATTGAAGCGGTAATGGAGAAATTACACATATCAAATGTTAACTCACCATTGAAATTTCTACCGCGGTAGGGATCACGTTGAACACCAGCGACGCCAAAACAAAACTCATACCTCTTGTACCACGATCTGAAGACAGTCAAAACGTTAGTATGAACTCTCCGAACAACCAGTGGCTAGATGGCTACCCAACAGGATAAGGCAATATGTAGCGTGTACTGTATATACACAAGTGAGTTGGGTAGCACCACATGTCTTTATGAGCATAGGTCATTTATAAAATCGTGACGACGAATTTGACTGCGGTCTTTGGGTCCACAGGAGCATAAACCGCTTATAGAAAAAGGCATCACCTCAACGCTCAGCTTAGTCACATCCGGAGTGCAAATAACTACCATACATAAGCAGAAGATTCGTTCGAAAAGAGATGAAGACCAAGAAAATGCGGTTATCAGAAGGTGCTTGCGTGTCGCGCGCGATCGCACCATCGTCACGATTTTTCAAATGCCCTATAGAACTTAGCGACAGCGAAAGTAATCATACCTATTGCCTTGGAAAGAGCACCAGTCTGACGGTTCAAGTGGAAAGATAAGTCGAGATTATGTAGATGAAGGAAAATATTTCTCGCTATTTGTCTTACTGAGTTTTGTGCCACCTTAGCAAAAACTGCATTTCTCAACTCGTTCATTAAAGAAGATGCCGCTCTTGTCACACCATCTGTAAGATGATGAAGTAAAAATAGAATAGGAAAACGGAAAGGTGGAGGAAACGGCTTACAAGCTATAATGATGCAAACTCCAGTTGTAAGAATGGCATTGGGCACCGTGTCAAATGTGAGTCGCAAGAAAGTAGGAGCCTTATCGTTGTAAAAGTTGACAGCATCACGGTATAGGAACGGCACGGAAACGTTTGCAAGCTGAAGTTATATTATAGAAGAGGAGAGGTGCACGAAAATAAAGACCTACTTTGGCGCCAATTAGGAGACACAGTGCGACCAGCACTCGCCTCTTGATAGCTCTGTTTCCTTTTGGCCATACAAAATGAACTAAATGTCGGATAACCTGCCACCCGCTGAGCTCGGTACGCGCCTCAAAAAATGTTGTATGCCTTCACGCTGATCACTTTGAAACAATAATAAGCTAACTATTCCTGAGAAATGGAGCATAATAGTAACCGCTAATAAAAAGTACCTGCATAGGCACTAACGTACTCGCACCAGGATGAAAGCATGTCCGTGTACTGACGGTTAAAATACCTTTCTAGAAACTTGACGTTGTGCAATGCAGTTAAAAAGGTTGAAGACTTACGTTACTTTTCAGGAACTTTTTTGGAATTCGCACTTCAAGTGTTCTCGCAATAGCAGATAACTGCCGGATCTGTAATGCTGACTATTCACTATCTTCTCTAACTTTTCCATTTGATAGCAATTCAATTGAGTATTCAAGGCACATAAGATGAGGACATATGATTCCGCTGCGAACAAGAAAAAAAAAACTCAAAAGTTGTCTGTACGCACATACTACTCAAGCCATAGAAAAAAGTGAAGCAAGTACTACGCTGGGCTCAGGTCAGGTAAGGGACGTTCAGACCGCGCCGGTACCGTCCAAATCCGCCCGCATACGTCCGAATCCGCCTAAGTACGTCGCCCAAGTACGTCCGAATACGCCCAAACCCGCCTGAACGCCGGAACTGCCAAAGCGCAGCAGATATGCGTGCAAATTGGCATATTGGAGCACGCGTGGAATATTTCGCGCTAGTGCATATATTTATCTTAGTCACATGTAGCTCGACGCATATCTGGCGCTTTGGCAGTTCTGGTGTTCAGGCGGGTTGACGTATCTGGGCGGATTCGGACGTATTTGGCGGCTTTGGGCGGATTCGGATGTACTTAGGCGGGTTCGGGCACATTCGAACGGATACCGGCGCGGTCTGAACGATCCCTAACAGCTGTTCAACATCTTTCATGCAAAAGCACCCATTCTCAGAAGGGGTACCGCTTCATTCAGTCATGCTCGAGTGATGATTGCAAGGGGCAATGTTTGAGCCATTTTCAAAACGATAAAAGTATCAAGAACTGAGGACTGCCACAAAGATCGGATCTCTATGCGTAAGAAAAGATCTTTTTGAACAGTAAGCTCCAAATACGGGTTTACGGTGCATGATTTTTGGAATGGACGAAAACGAAAAAAAGAATATTTTTTACTGTTTACATGAAATGTTATGTTACGACCTATCAAGATCATCCTGAAAGTCCCGCTGCGAATATACGTCATCAGGCGCTCTCTATTCATAAAGTTCAAGATTCAAGTTCTTAGATATCAGACGCTCACCAAAGTTCAGACACATTTTTTCTTTTCTTTTTTTTAAGGAAGGGGAGGTGGGAGAGATAGCGGACGTCATGTGGCATCTCGTGAAGTAAATAAGTCAATCTTTAGGATAGTACCGTTTATGATAAACTTATCCAAGTGCTTGCTCATTCGAAACTGACACCAAAATTCAATTCGGCTCAAAAGCACGGTTTTCGAGCTCACGTCAGACAGTTGTTTTTCAATGTTACAAGACTCGGTGACGTAACCAAGGCCGATGAAGTCACAAGCGGTTCTCGATATTGATCGGGCGAGAATAAAGAACGCGTAATTACTTGATATATTTGAAAAGATACCATCATGATAATATAACAAACGAATAAATAATGACTAGAGAAAAAAAAAGAAAAAACTTGAACAATAACTCATTGATACATACCGAAGTAGGTCTCCGCGAGGAAGTGCAAAGTGCTTGTAGGAAAGAACGTGCTGGAAACATCTTCACTCTGGATGACTATAGATGAATTCAAGAGCGTCGCATATCCAAAAGGATGCACCTGAAAAGAAAACATGCATTCATTCAGCAAAAATATCTCATCCTAATGGGAAGTAAACTAAAAGTATCTTGCACCGAAGAGTGAGAAGACCACATGAAAGCGTGACTGATTTCGCTCAAGTTGGACGAGATAAAAGAAGGAGAAGCGTTAAACTCGTCCAGCTGATAGCCGCAGGACGTCTTTCTCGCAAACGGTGAAATAAAATTCGAAAAGATGAGGCGACAGGTTCTCTCAGCCAAAATTCTGAACGTGAACGAATGTCACGTATGTGATTTCATCTGCTGTTCTGTTCCCTATCATCTTGTCAGAATGATTTTTGATTTTGTGAAGAAAAACTTCTCTACTAATGTCTGGAAAAAACTTCCGTGTGCGAGTCGCCCACTGGCTGCTTTAAAATCGATTGCGCTTGTACAAAAAGAAATCCCCAGGCGACACAAAATCAAAGTTCGCTATATCGCATGATTTGCACGTCATAATGACAAAAACATTTACGAGATTGAGGCTGACCTGATCTATTCTCGTCTAAACAATCCATGAAGTTGGACAGGGTAGTGGAAATATTTGCATTTACTTGCCGTGCGCCAGTACTTTGAGCTGACGTTATGTGGGAACAAACTATGACGCTTTTGTATGTTGTCGCCTTTGGTTACTCTTCCTCATTGTTGATTTTTATGTCTCATTTTCTTGTATGAAAACCCAGATTCTTTACGTCAGTTCATATCTTGTGACTCGTTATTTGATATGGCCAACATTGTCAACTGAAAGCTAAGGTTGTAGCGGAGTTCATTCCTACCTTTTTTTATTTGAACATCTTATGAAGTAAAATTCTACGTGTGGTATACAGAAGACTTTTGAGTGGTGATAAGTCGTTAAACGAAAACCTTTGACAATTCAAAGCCATAGCCTGATTCAAAATCTCAATTCGCTAAATTCTTGCGCACAATGATTGCGGTACAGTACATATTCCGCTCGGTAGGAGACTTCCTTGGTATCTATGTACAGTCGATTCATTTTAATGATCATGTGTGTCACTGCACACACCGTCCAACTTTGGCGTCCCCATCCTGAAAATGTCGCAAACACGCAAGATTTTGGACATTTCTTATCTCCTACGTCACTTTGAGGTGACTATTTAAGAAGGAAGGAAAACATTGGGAACATATCAAAACACTCAACTGAAGGGTTGTGTCCTCCAAAAATCCTGGATGGGAACAAAGGTGAACATTGTGTGCAGTGACACACATGATCATATGAAATGAATCGACTGTAGCCGCATTTATCATTCTTTCTGAGACTAGGTCGTACGAGAACGCTTCGCGAACATCACGTTAACAGGTTCATAGTTCATACTTGTGCTTTAACGCATTCGATGATTTACTACCTCAGGCGGGATCCGGGAAAAAAGTTGTTTCTTAGCACATTGCCTGGATTTATGCGCTATCGTCCTTCCATAGTTGCTGCTACCTTGGTCTGCGTTTCTGACCTGCGACACGCGTGGCTAATACGTTACGGCAATATAGAGCAACATGTTGGCACTGGGGCTGACAGCCAAAATGTTCTGCAACATGTTGTCGCATGTTGCAAACGTGTTGTCGCACGTCACCAACCGGTAGCCACGTGGCAGCTGTGAGACGCAGACCAAGGGTAGCAAAGTTATGAGCTCGCATGGGCGATGGCTTGTCCGAGCGGGTCCATTTTCGCATGACAATAAATTTTCAAAACTCCCAACCTTGTCAGGACGCAACCTATAAACCATGAGAGAACATGTTCGGGCTTGTTAAACAATATGTGCAAAGCGTTCTCGAGTATCTTTTGATTAATCTTGGAATGTTGCTATGTAGAGTCTGCTCCAATCGGGATCAAGCTGAACCATCGGCGTAAATTTGCGCGCTCGCAGCGCTAGCAGTCTGCGCTGCATATGCGCGCTGTCGGAGAGCACAAGGATTGAAGAGAGAGCAGAGAAGCAGGCCATGAGCGTGACCGCGAAACCCTAGCGACCGGACTCCCGTCATGCTAAGTACGGTAGAGTATAGAATGACAGACCCTCTATTTCGGCATTAGAGAACGTAGGCCCGTAAGCCGTTGCTTTGCCGAAAATCAGTTTTGAGAAAGCATTTCTCGCCGCGGATGAATTATATGGCTGCAATCTGTTCAGTGGCTTATGTAGGACTTCCCAATCAGTTTCCACGTAAGCACTGCTGTATATAAATAGAATTGTCTGGATACTGCGTTACCTCGTAATGGCGCTGCTGAAGAAAGTGCCACTCTCCTAATTCGCAGGCTGATTTCTAACCTCAGCCACGCTCGATTACCGCCAAGCATTCTGTTTTGATATGAGCTCCAAGTCAGCAACAAGCCTCTGATTTTTCTGAGAGGGGGAATAGTTTGGACCGCTGTTGTGATTTATAAAGGGAAAAATAGCAAACTTCAGTCACTCCAAAATCTGGCATCCAGGGCCTCCGCGCAGATAAATCCGTCTAAAGATAAGCCCGATACAGATATGACCACCTCGGACTTGACCGACATGTTTCTAGGATGGTTGTTATGAAAAAAAAACGATCTGTGGGGTGAACTCAAGTGAAGAGCGCTTATCTGGGACAAAAAGAGGCTTAAATGCTAAATTTTAAGGTAACTGTTCGATCATCTCAATCCCTTCATGCACTCGTTGAAGAAAAAAATTTAATTTCTTACGGCCCCTGTAAATCCATGATTGAGTATTTTCAGACATTTCATGGAAAATGAAAGTTATTTATCCTCCTGCAAGGGACTCTCTACAGAAGAGTCGCTGAATCGCTTGGTGAAACTTGGTAGAACAGCGGTTGCAGAATGGAGCAGTGCTGAGTACGAATTTGACTGATTGTTTTTTTACAAAATATATATATTTAAGAACTTCTCGCAAGTACTCATGCTCACCTTTTCGAATTTTATGCCGTAATATACTAATCATCGCGATGATTTCTGCGATGTTTCTGGTACTGGGAGCTGTGACGATGTGAGTGCATAGCGATAGATATGGTGCTTTACAAAATTTCTATCTCATTCCATAATTATGTATATTTTCAGCGAAAATCGACTGTCGATACCTCTTTTAGGACTATCCATACTGCACATTAGTTTTCTTTGCCTTGCGCATTACTGGCAATGGAAGCAGCTTACAAAGTCTTCAGAAATGAAGAAGCAGAAAGTTCTGCAGGCTTTGGATTATGCTGAAAAGGTATGTTTTTATTGGATCATCTATTGCAAACTTTATTAATGCTTCAAATTTGACTTTTTGCTATAGAAACAGCTCAAAACGCCAATTTCCCTATCTAAGCTAGCGTCCGTCTGTCTGATTTTGAGATGATAAACAATGCCAAAAGAGCAATCCACAACTATGACCTCATGTTAGATGTATTGTTGAAAGATGATTGACAAGCTTGTGCTGTTTACGCCCATTCAAGTATGGAGCATTAGGTCTCTATAATCAGTGTATCAGAAACTCCCATTGACGAATCGGAAAAATATGGCTGGCTTAAAAAAGTTGGCTTATAAATAATTTCGGTCGGTTTTGCGGCTCCTACAGATGCTGCAGACAATTTTTTGTCTAGTATTCGGTACCGCTGGAAAAAAACACTTTAATGAGAATTAAGATTGAAATTGTTGATTAGAATTTATTTTGTAATGAAAGAATTCCTCAAAAGAAGAGAGAAATTCCGATTATTTCATTGTGCGCAAATATGAGTAAATACGGTTTGTTGGTCAAAGAATTTTGAATCGGCAGAACACAATTTTTATAGTTGCAGTAGGGAATACTTTTCTGTATCCGAATTTTAAATTGCTGTTTTCTATATCCATTAGAGCATAAAAACGAAGCTTCGAAAGTTGCAGATTTGAACTTTTGGAATTTTAGCCATGTTGGAGCATAACTGTCCCTTACTGATGATTTAAGATTCTGTAGGTGACATGTGATAGAAGAAGTTGAACTATTTACTTATCCACAAAAAAATCATGATTGAAGAACAACTAAAACAGTATGAGGATTTTCATGCCAAAACAAAATTATTTTTCAGCACACCTATATTAGGGTGATCAGAAGGTAATGGGATTTTAGACAATAAATGCAGTTTCAGCTTTTTCAAACAATTTAATTGAATGTCGAAGGTTTGGCAGATCTTAGTACATAACAAGACTTCTCATCGTGCTCTATGAATGGGTACTGCCCATAGCTTTATTTTTGAGTGCTCGCAATTGAAGCTAGTCACCTAAAGCCGAGTCTTGAGCAGCATACCGCAGTAAAACGAGTGAGACTAACAAAAATATGTGTGCCGCAGTGGGTAAGGGAACTGTCACCATGCTCTTTAACAAAGGAGTTAGCTTGAATTAGAAAACGTTATTTTCTCATCAGGTGAACGAATAAGCCCATCTTTGACAATCAGCATATGATAGAGTTTTTTACGCTCTATCCATATGTATGCAATCCTCCCCAATTTTCCTCATTTTCCAGAAACTGTGCGACGAAATATGTTTTTTTCCTCAAAAACTAGGCCATTTATTCCACTTTTTCAAATAAACTACCTTTCTCATTCGAAATCTTGAAAGATTGCTGCACATTCAAGTAATCGTTAGGAAGAGCTTGGAAAGCCTTTTCAAAGGTATGTCTCTAGGAACTTTGAGGTAAAGCAGCACAAATTTGTATGGAGCTCAAAACAGTTCATCTGAGTCCCCCGAGGGGCCGCTCGGAGGATTCCGGGAGAGAAGCTGCAAGGTGCTGTCAGGATAACATGCGCGTCACTTTACACAACACCGTTTACATTGGTGGTTTTTAGCGCTAATCATAAGGAACCATCATAAAAATGGAAGTCGGTAGTGAGGGAGAAAACTTCGGAATCATCACGAAGTTCAGTGAATCTGCTTCTAGTGCGCTAGGAAACCATCTTCAGTTGACCTTCATATTTCTTCAGTGTCATTTGAAGTGAGCACGCAATTTTCGCAATTTTTGGGAGAAAAATTTATGCTGTTCCAAACAGCGCATTTTCGAAAAAAACAAAAAAAAAAGAAGAGCAAAATTTGCCAATTCATGTATCATATAATATAAGTATATCATATCATATAGAGTATGTATCGCCCCGTTTCTTTACCTCTGTTTTCTACGATGTTCAATATCATAACGGTTTCGAATATCCTTTTTTAGGAGCATAGAAACGGCGCTAGACTCACTTTCATCCTTCAAACACAGCAGACAGAGTACTTTTGCGATCAAATCCCGCGTTTTTGACGCCCTACTAAAAGCGTGCTTTGACTTTGAGGACGATCTGGAAGAATGAAAATTTCTCACATTAATCGCCAAGGAGATGAGTTCATTGCGTAGACCTTTGCGATTTTAATCATATTTTCTGTGCGATCTTTCAAGATAGAGCTCGAATGCAGATTGAGGTAGTGCTCTGGAAACTAGTGGCTCGGAATTTTGTAACTTCCTGTTGCTTATGTTTCAGTTAATTGATTCGGAGGAAGAATTTTCTGCTTCATTTTCGTCCAGGCGGGCTACTAATAATCAGTGTCAGCACTAATTTTTTTTCCAGATGTCTACAGTTCCGCTTTCTTATGCCCCAGTAGGGGAGCCATTGTCAGATGACATGTTCACCCAAACGGCTGTTCGTGACCGCAGGGTTGTTTCTGTGCCAAAACTCCTATTAGTAGAAGGTGACACTCTTCTGTTGAGACCGTCGCAGGTGAGTTTGTAGGAGTTTAGATGTACCAAGATTCTGATAACAAAATGTAGAAATGTAGGCCGCTCCATGTGATTGTCGATTCCAAGATGGTCGACTCATGAAAAAAGGCGAACGATACTTGAGTAAAGTAGTATTGGACGAGAGCACTGGCACAGCTACGCCGATTACAGCAGTTCGCGTATGTCCATGCATTTAAAGACTCCAATGCTTATTCTGTGCAAGATTCAATTCATCAGGTTGTTGCTGCTTCAACTCCACTGATTGACCACATAAAAACCATTGAAGTAGCTGAGGAAAAACCGTCTCCGCTAGAGCATCAGGTTTGTAGAACTAGCTGTTTTTTATGATTCTTCACTCGTACAATACCACTCGTAATTTTTGCAATAACAACGCATACCCGCCCGATTCAGGTGACATCACCGTAGTGTGGTCATATCTCGCTTCAGCATGGACGAGTTCTTAATTCGAGGGCACATTCGACTCAGCCGGCGCAGCGCATCTTCTGATATATGGAAGTGCCCACTTGGACACGGAGACCAGATTCCGCGAATCGTTCCAGATTTTTGCTTACGGTAGGCTGCTCTGCAATGAATAAGCGTAGTGTATGATCTATCGTAAGCAAAAATCTGAAACAATTCTTAGAATCTGACTTCCTACTGTGTCCAAGCGGGCCCTTATAAGGGTGTCCCAAAAAGATGTGCACACTGTTTGATCGCTAATAACTCTCTTACTTTCATGTCTTTTGCCAAAAGACACTCTTTAGAGCGAGGTTCAACTTAGATTCACGGTGTGGAGCGACTTATCAGCAGCTCTTCATTACTGTAGGATACGGTAGGAATTTCGAGGAGGATTTTAAGCCATTGAAAGCGGTATTTTGCCTCACAAAGAAAGCCAAACAAGCCAGAAGCTCTGGAACTGGATAAATCGAAGTTGCTGATTCTAATTATGAAAACTGCACGTCAGTACACTGTTTCTTTCATGAGTCATTTCAGATTTAGGGTAACTACTATTTTTTTAAATGTTTGTCAGAAACGTGAATACGGCATCAAGAAAGCTCGAAAAACTGTTGGAAAGTTATGTAGTGTAATCAGCACGCTTGAAAACCCTGCTACACAAATTTTCAGATTTTTTTGAAATTATTTCATCAGAAGGCTTATTTCACAGTGTTGCTGTATGCTGAAAGTTTATACTGTGATCCTACAGTAATGAACAGTGATCGGTGATTCGCTCCATACTGTAAATCCAAATTTACCCTCGCTCTACAGAATGCTGCCTCAAGCTCTGCAAAAGACATGAAGCCAAGAGGGTTATTAATGATCAAACATTGTGCACATCTTTTTGAGACACCCTGTGTATATCTGAAGACGCGTCGCGCCCACCTGAATCGAATCGTTGGATAGAAATCCGTCAACTCTGAAACGAGATATGGCCACGTTACGGTAATTCCACATAAATCGGGCTACCGTGCTTATTTTTTTCCACAAATTACGAGCGGTATTTTAGTCTCAAGAGGATACTTAAGATATGACTTCCGGATGTTATATGCTTTATCCGCCTCCGACTCATTCAATGTTCTTTTTCTCTGCACTGCCCTCTAGATCTCTTATAAATGAACGTTTCGGTTTCAATCGAATTTTTGTATGCTAGATCGCAATAATAATAATCTTACACACTGAAAATTTCGAAAAATCGTGCTTTGCATTCCTTTGAGTATACAGATATCTGGGCTACCAACGTTAGGGAAAACGAAGAATGACGATCAAGCATCATCTGAGACATTGTGAAAAACAATTTCAATTTTTGTCGCTTACTCTCGGAAAAATCATAATCCCTTCAGTTCTCCATGGAAAGAATGAATTGGAAACAAGAAGCTTGTTTTTTTTTCTTTTGCATTTTCATCATTCTAGAGCGAATGGCCTACACATACCCAAGGCTCTAGAACATGAAAGATTCTTCAGCTTTTTGTTTCGTACTCAACTCGGGTGTACCCTTCCTGGGATGGTGTTTTACTTCTGTTCGCTAACCTCTATTTGAGATAGCAGCAGTTTGGCGAGTTTTGAGAAGGTGAATTTTTTAACTCAATTCAAAATATGCTTACAGATACATTACTGTCTTCATGTGATAGGCGAACGCGTATTGCTACCCGCCCTGATATTCTTGAGTATTCTCGCTTGTGTCGGTCGTTTTATCCACGATGGGGACCAGTCTTTATTTTCTACGAGGTACGGCATCACCCTTCATCTGATTCCGTCAGCTGCAATCATTCTCTTCAGATTTATTTTTGCTATACCGTCGCTGATCTTGTTACCTCTACTGACTCCCACTTATTTCTTCATTCTAATCTTCATTCGTGGATGGTAAGTATACGTTTAAGAATTTTGCTTCTCGTATCGAAATAAGGCATACAAAACTTTATTATACAGCTTCCCGAAAGTTTCTGCTTTCGTCCTTTCCACTACGGAGAATACTTTGTCTACCCATCAAATGCGACTCTGCTGAAACTTGTCTATGAAGAAAGTTGTTTGCGGTCTATGAACCTCAAAAAATTTCTCTTTTGCACGAGTCGAAGCAACACTTATCAAGATATTTGTTTTCGATCCCTAGCTTGCGTTAATAGCTATGCTGTTCTGAATATATGCTTTTCTTCGCCAACAGCATTTGAGGATTCCACCATCGTTGGCCACTTTAGCTTAAACCCGATCTTAAGATCAAATATGCCGTTTTTGTCTTATATATTACAGATTTGTTTTGGGTTATCAAAATATTGCATATCACAAAAAACAGGACTGGCCTTTATCAAGGCAGCTTTTCTCAAATTTATATTCCGCAGATAAATTTGTTTTGCAGGTAATTAGGTAGAAAGTGCACGCTCCGCTCAAAATCTCAAAAAAAACATCTTTGCGCTGATCCGTAGATTTTTCGCTACCTTTCTTCTGCCCTTCGTGCCACGCTATAATATAATCACTTGTAAATAGCGAACTTGCTCAAACGAAAACACCCTGCCACGTTAATTTCATTTATTAGGTAATCCTAACGTTAGATTCTCATTTATGTTCTATCGCCATAGCTAGTCAAAGTCTTGCAATTGCCCAGCAAATTTTCTAACCTTCCAAAAAATGATTCTAGCTTTTAAGTACGAATAGCGCAAACGAATTTTTCTATCAACTCCTTCAAACTCTCACTAATACCTGTTCAAGACACTTTACCTTTTTGATGCATTTAGCGAACAAAGCTTCGTGCGCTCAGGCATAAGGAAAGTGCCAAGATCTGATTTTTATTGTGAAATGGACTTGACTCACTCCACATGAATAATGCTCAGCGAATACTGAGTATGGTCCTATTTTGCAGTTTTAGCAAATACTGAAACAAGATATTGTCTAAGGTAAGATTCTAGAAAGTGTTGTCTGGGGATATACCGTATGAGGAGTTTGCAAAAAAATTTAGAAATTAGCGTATGTGAGCTTGATAGGTGTAATAACTAGTTAATTCAATCAAATATCTGGATACTTTTGAAAAATCTCGATTTCGCTATTTTTGAGTTCTTCAGGAACAACGCGCTAGTGGTCAGGGAATTGCACACTTCAAATGGTAGGTTTTTTACTTACTTTAGCTTCTCCTTCAACGGTGTTCAGGTTAGTATTTGTTGGATAACTCGTGTAATTCAGGAAACTCAACAAAGGACTTTGCGGCACTTCTTGGTAGTCTGACTGGGACATCCTTTTTCGACAAGAAAGGCCTTCTGTCGCCCATGAACCCTTGCTTGGATAAAGTAATCTTCTTTCGACCAAACACTGACGAAAGCGGTAAGTCGGTAATCTTTGTACTTTTGCTTGATATGAAGAAAATCTGGATGAAAATTTTATTTAGGCCTAGATAAGAGCGACGTGGGCATGGAAATCCTGGATCTGAGCTCCGAACTGCATCAAGATGGCTCTTGTTGCGTAGACTTTGATGATCCGAACTGGTATGATCTAGCCGCAAATGCGTAATGTATAATATCAAAGAATTCTTATGAGTTGCTGGCTGGTTAATTTTGACTTATTCTAATTTTCATGCTGCAAAATTTTATTGCTGAATTACCAAAATTTGAGTTAGAAAGGTTACCCATGGTCCAGGTTCCGATTCGACAACAACTTGAGAGTTATCGGACAGTGCCTTCTAATGAATCGTTGTGACAATTCGTTTACTCCGTTCCTCGACCACCTTTCCGCCGTCGCAACCACGGTTCCTAGAACAATCGCTACTGCTTGTAGACGTTGCTGCTGTGCATTTCCTCAGCTTATCGGGTAATTTCGAGCACAAAAACACTGAAGAAAAAACACATGACTTTTTTTTGAGGTTCAAGCCGAGCTGTCTAGAACGGTGGCAAAATCCGCAACCACTATGTTTTTATCAGAGAAGACCTGGCGAAGCACCACTTCCAGGGTAAGTTGTAATGGTTCTTGGCACTCGGAAGAGACATAATGTTTGTTTTTAGTCTTACCAAACATCAGACTCCGCTCGAAATGGCGTATTGTGCAATACATGAGGATGATCGCTCTTTATACTACCACATGTCTTGTCAAGGAACTGCTAATCTGATTTTAGACGTAAGTAACGAGTTTATGTGTACACGCTGACGCTTTTCAGGTGGCAGTTTCACAATACAGAGCTTATTTCGGGACGGTTGCTCAAACTGTACAAATCTTGCTATATGTACCTTGATCAAATTTTCATGAACTTTTTGTTCTAGCCTCGTCTGGCGATGGAATGCTGCCATCTACGTTCGATAGTTAAGAATAGCTTTGTTGATGCAAGCTCTTAGTAGAAAAGTCCTTCAACCTATCAGAGGGGCGAAGTTCTAAGGAACTTTTTGTTAGCCACGCCCCTCAATCCGAAAAATTATGCTCCCCTTCCCGAAAAATTCCTGAAACCATGTCCCTCTCTTTTCTTCTCCTTCTTTCTAACATTTATCTATAACTTCTTGGAAATTATCGTCTTTAGTCTATGTTATTTACCAGGTATAATGACGGCCAATCTATGTAGTTTTACCCTCAACTTTGCGAAAAAATTAATGTGCCATGAGACCGGTACAAATCTGGACAAACTATTTAAGAAATGCTTTCAAAGCAAAGGAACCAAGCTTGCTTTCGATTTGTTCGCAAATCATAAAAATTCATGCGAAAAGTCAAGTCGATGCAGGTTTGTCAGTTTTTTGAATCCACCGGCGCAAATACGGTAGAATAATCGCTGAAGATCACAATCTTTAGTTTCACTCTGTCTAATTTTCGCTAAATCTCAAGAATTTCGTCTGAGTTGGGGAGCTTTGAAAGCCAGCAGATAAGGCGAAGCTTTTGCCAAATAAAGAACTTTTTTATTTCCTCTCAGCTTCTCTTTGGGAATTTTACTAAATAATTTTCAAACCTCAAGTTTTGGAAAAATTTCATAATACGTTATTGCACCAAACACAGCAGAATTCCCAGAAAATTGAGGCTCTAAACTCTATCATCACTATTACTAACTTAGAAAACTAAATAAGCGATTTTTCCCCTTCAAAGTGCGCAGTCGTAAAATTGAGAAATACTGTGATTTTCTCCACAAATTTCGCGTTCTTCGAATGGTACCTGAATGTTTGATGTTTAATGTTCTATATATGAGTTTAGCATAGGATGAATATGTAATTTGGTCACTTCAAAAAGTAAATCATAGAGATTGTGAAAGAGATGCAAAGAGCTAAAAAAAATTGCATCAATTCGCAAAAGGTTTGTCCTATCAGCAGGCTATTAGAGCACTTTCGAAAGTATTCAAAAATCATGGATATCAGCGAAAGTCGAACATGGAGAAAGCGAATACCTTAGCCTTTTTCATCAAATCACTTTGAGAATGCAGCAGTGGACTACAGCAGCTGAAAAGAGAAAAAAATTCGGCATCGGACACAGTTTAAAGTATTTGGTCATCTTCACTGTATATCAAAGAATAATGACAAAACTTTTGCGCAGATCTAATGAATGAAAATGCGTTTTTATTAGGAGAGGGACAATGTGGAGTATTTTCGGAGCACACATTGCGTTATCTGTAAGCAGTGAACACAGAGTTTCTTTTTCTTTTTACTCTCCTTCGTGTGCTCTCTCCTCCTACCTAGTTCATTTCAGAAATTCTAAGTGTTTAACTGATGCTGTCTAGGCTTGCACACATGTTTGGAATGGGGAGTCTCTTGTGCCAATCACGGATCGCGTTTGCAAAACTGCAACAGACTTCTACCAGCGGCACTCAGTCACTGGGTATAATCCTAAATAATAATCCCAAAAAATTTTTAGGTTCTGAATTGCAGTTATTGCCTAGCATTGTCATATCGTCCTGTGCATCAGCCGTTAAGCGAGCAATTTTTGAACTCCTACTTTGAAGTGCCCTTGCTGCACGATCGTCCCAGGACTAAGACTGCTGCTCGGGCACATAGCGTAGGTTGGTTTCGGAGGATATAGCTACTCATGAACCAAGCTGAAAATTTGCCAAACATCAAATGACTGTCTCCTCAGATATTGTCGAAGGAGACACATTCTTTCAATCTCCAACTCCAAAAAACGCAGACGAAGTGATCCAGAATTACTTCACTGGTCATATTCTATGTGGAATGATAGTTTCGCAGTATGAGGTTAGCTATATCTCACAACTAGATTTACGGCTAATCTAACTGTAAGGCATTTAACTGTGAGCTACAGGTCATGCCTCAAGCAGTACAGTTGGTCGATCAGTTGGAAAATCTTTGCGTTCGATTTGTGTATTTTTCACGTGAGAATGAGCTCAGAAGTCGCGTATTTGCGGAAAAATTAGGTACATTAAACCGAAAATCAATGGATCTCGTAGTATCTACAGTATTCTACATTAGTTTAGGTTTGGAGGCAGGATGGAACTGTCACGTCTCCCTGGCTGAAGTTTGTGAAGATGGAAGAACGCTGAAAGATTTTTTCTTGTCTAAGGGTGGGCTTTTTTGAATTTTAGGAACATTTAATATTTTCAAAGCATGTCTTAGAGGTCTCAACTTTACTATAATATTACTGAATATGCACAAAACCAATTTTTGGGAAGGAGGGGTGGAAGGAGATCGACAAAATTGGTGTTAGCCTTGCCCTACGGAAATGCTAGGGATACTTTTCAAAATTTTGTAAGCTTATGTCGTCAGAAAATTTTCTGAACTTGATTTTTTCGTAAGATTTAGGAAAGTTTTGCCGTTATTTGCAAATAATCATCAAAAATCTTTAGTTGTTATCTGCAAGTATAAGATAGTCACCTTCTTCAAGGTTTTTGAGAAATAAATCTACCCCCACTGACCATCTCTTTACAAAATGATCTATTTATTTTTGTTTTCAATCATGGTTCCTTTCAGTTTACCGTGAAAGTGGAAAGAGCGAGAAAAAGTCATTCAAAAAATCGAGGTATGTAGACAATTTTTCTCATTATAATTGACAATCTTCTACCTTCGCAGATCAGAGCAACACTTACATTTGAAATGTATTTCTTCCTATGACCAGGAATCACCGCTGATCAAAAGACAGCCAAGCCAGGCGCCCTCCAAAGTAAGCATGAATTGTTCACATTTCTCTCAGCTTCCTAAAATCCATTCTTGTGATTCTTATAGGTAATCGTGCTCCCAAATAAGGCTCAGCTTCCAACGGGGATAGCTGCTGTGCGACCTCATCTGGAGCAGGTTGATAATGTGCCTTTACTGGTCAATCTCATCACTGATTGTATACCGCAGGCAAATCTTGAAATGTTAAAAATTATGCAGGTAAGTTTTTTTAGTAATAAGATTGTGGATACGTCGTAAGGAAAGGAAACAAAAATATTCTAGGATTACGGAGAAATGGTGCTGGCCATTGGGTCTTCATTGTCGGTTGCAAACACAGATATTTTTTTGCAGGTCAGTCCAAATGTTTTTTCTTGTCTTTTGCTGGGTAGTGCTTCAAGGAGTGGTATCAATCCCTCGGTCTTGATCGGGCGCTGTTCTACTGTTGTAAATGGGCAGCCATTACTCGATCAGACGCTCGTGAAATAGTGCCCGATTAGGATTAGCAGACTGGTTAATCCCGCTTGGTGCTGCTTGGTGCTCCCTGTTGGAAAGTGCTCAGAAATTACCATTTTATGATTTAAGGCAGATGTATCAATGAGTATCCTACCGGTGGGTGATTGGAGTTGTTGCGCAAATCCAGCACAGGAATGGCAGCAAATGAAGGAGATCGTTGACCGTCTTATGAGCACCGCCAGTGACTTTGGGCTGACTTATGACAGGGTACATGATTTTCTCTGTCTTCGCTACTTGTTGTCGATTTCTTATTGTTAGGTACTCGCCATACCTCGTCTCATCGTCGCTTGTCGACATCGCTTGGCATCAGTTCGTGGATCCTTGGCATTTCATCTCTTCAGCTCCTGTATGGTTTCCTTGTCGCTTTTGCTCAGTGCCATTGCTTTCCTGCCATTGCTTTTTGATTATGACCAAGTGAGTTCTCTGCATTAGGACTGGGATCGACATATGATTGATTACGACCTTTCAGACTTTCCTCACTGTCTTCATACATCTGCCGTGCCTCACTCTAGGATCCGTGTTTACTCCCTTTCATCCCAAGACAAACGTCATCCGAATCTCGTCCAAGGTTTGGTCAAGCACTTCCAGCTTGTCATCAAATATTGTGACTCATAAAAAAACTTTCCAAGTTCGAAACATTCAGTTTTGACTAAGATGATTCAAAGAATTCTATCACATTTTATCTCCAGGACCTCCAAAAGTACGTTATTTGAACAATTAGAAGCGTATCGAATTAGAAACTTTTACTGAAACTGGCGAAAATCGGGACGAAGTCGTTGTGATCAAAAATGGATTGTACACCTTTTCGTTGGTGGTAACTTACTCTTTGACGATGCAAAATAAATGGAGCTCTTTCAGTTTGAGAACTTTTTGGTCAGAAAATTTTTCCAGTTCGCAAAAGGATTTTTTTAGTTATGGGGAGTGAGGACGCGCAGAAAAAGTTTGCGACGCTTTTCGGAGTTCCTCACGGCTGATAACATCAGAAATTCTAGAGAAAGGGGAGGGGCGGTGGCATTCCCCGCGATTTTCTTCTACAAAGCTAATTTGTGACTTCAAAAATTTTCAATCAATATCTGAATTATCTACAACAAACAAGTCATTTCGGTAACTTGTGAAATTTTTGCAACTCACCCGGGGTCAAGGGTGTCAAGTCTAGGGGTGTACGGGCCCTAGCTTGATGTGTAGCGGTACAGGTTGGTATTATATATATTTATTATCTACATATATTACAAGAAAGGGGAAGGGGGAAGACTGACTAGGCAGCCTTACGGGGCGCGGTCGTAGGGGGTCACTGGCTTCTATCTGACCTTGTCGGCCAGCTCACGGGAGAGCAGCAGGCGGAGCTTAGCTGCGTCCCGACATCTCCATTCCTTCAGAAAGCTCGTCCTCGAGCTTGTTCGGCTGTTGTTGAACGTCTTCCGAGTTACGTGTGTAAGGAGTACACGTGTTACGGCGAGACCATAGAGAACTTCGATTTGGGTACCATAATCTCCAGACTGATTGAGTGGAGGAGTTGGCTTAGGCGGATTGGATAACCAAACAGCGACCTTCACCTCATCCTAGGGGTACAGAGTGAGCTTGTCCTCAAGCGGAGAGATATATACGGAATGAACGATGTGACGTAGGGGACTGCTTGGGAGAGGCAGTAACATGTAGTTGTAGGAAGTGAACAGGCGTATTATAGCCGGAAATTGACGAATGGGAAAGTTGGCGTGGAGATTTATAGGAGTATAATGTGACCGGTATTTGAATGTTGATACGATGAAGTTATGGGTTGAAGGGCACTTGTTGTAGAACATGATAATGAAAAAAAAAGATAGTGTTGTGAGCAGAAATTACATAGCTAACAAAGTATTGGGCGATATTGGATGACATTAGTAATTCTGAAGTATTTTACATAAAATAGTCAAGCTACATACGGAATTTTAGGACGTGTGATATAATAAGGTATAATAAGGCATTGCATAATTTAAACTGAGTCATAAACTGAGTGGTTATACATCATATAAATAATGCAATTGTTTAGAAAATGGAGAGGAAGATTCGGATGCAGAATTGAGCACAACAAACTGTGTTTAATTCAACATAGTGGCAAATTTTGAGTGTTAGAGAAATGGGAAATTTTTTTTTCGCTGCCTAGCACAAAATATTTTTTTTCATTCTTTGAACTGCCGGTTCAAAGAAATTTATGCTTATAGATAATCGCAGCGGTGCGGCGAAATAGGTGTAAACAAACTCACGTTGAGAAATATCCAGATAGCAGAAAAAAAATAAAACTCTGATAGTCTGATTTTTTCCAAACTGAGTTGCATTCAAAAATTGTCTTGCAGTCTTGCGACTAAATTCAAGACTAAATTCGTGAACAAAACAAACATGATGTCGTTTATGTTCTGATGTTTCCTTTTTTTTAAATCGTTTTTTTTTGAAATAGTGCGTTTTTGGAAGCATTAGCCCATTTTCGACATAGACAACATGAAAAACGCAAACTAAATCATACAAAATTAATTAGCAGTACATTATGGCATAGTAAACTATGCAATAGAACGTTTCCACAGCAGAAACTACGATACGTAGCTCTTGAATTATAAGTATACGAACTTCAGCGGAAATGATCCTAACATCATGTGGTAACTCACGACTAATGTGCAATCTATGAATATCTATGTTTCTTCAACGTCCAGATCCAGTATAGAAAATTCTATGGTATGATTGGTCCTGAATTCTGCTGAAATCTGTAAAGGAATCATCACCATCGTTTTCTAGGGAAAAAACGAGGACTGGGTGACGTGAAACGTTCTAAACCGTTTCTTTTTCATTCCCAGGAATGAATTTCAGTGTGAAAAAAACTATGCCTTCCGTTGCTTATGGTTAACTTCGGCTGATCACCTTTCAAAAAAATGCGGTCATTGCTTCCGATCAGAATATCAATCTGGATATCTCAACATGTTCAGAAGCGCTGAGGATTTTTTTTTGGCAAACAGCAAGTTATTTCTTCTGTGAAGCGTTTCGGTTAAAAGAGAATTGTTCTCTGAAAACAATCTCCATTCAGCTACAAGTAATATTCTCTGAAAATATTTTTAATTGTAGTTCTGATTGCTACGTTTAACAACGTAATGCAGACTTGGTTTGTGCAATTGCACAAAACTGGAGGAACTGCTATATTCCAATGTTCTTACCAATAGTGTGTCCACTTTTTTTTTGAATCTGAATACTTTTGCGCATATTTTGGTAAAACCTTAGAGAACATGAAGAGGTCTCATCTATCTGAACGAGTACCTCATGATGTACGAAAAAAGTTATTGAGGACAAACTTCAATCACATTGAGGAAAATTTATCTCAACTCTCAAATTGAGAAAATTTGAAAATCTCGAAAAAGAAGAATATTCACGTCTGAACATCTCTTTTTTTTTCATTGCCTCAGTGCGTGAGAATCAGAATTTTAGATATTTTAGGTTGTGCACTTCTGTTCATCTGTTCTAACAAAAACTTGTATGCTTCGTGTAGAATTTAGACGTTTAGAAGGAAAGCTTGGCCGAGCTTTGACTTCTGTCGGTAAATTCAGCGGATGCGAAAGTTTCATTAGCTATTTTTTTTTTTGCTGGCTCTAGTTTAGCGAAAAACTCGTAGTCTTTTCTGTAAAGAAATATTGCGAATCTATCATATCGTTCAGGAAGGCAGCGTTGTTCGGTATGTGAAATAGAGTTTGATTGAAAATTTGATGGTGAGAGCTTTGAAAACAAGTTACTGATACATGTCGTTTTTTTTCTAGCAAGACTTTTTTATTAAATCAACTAAACTTTGACTTGCAGAAAAAATATGCCATTTTGCATTCAAAATTGGTTCTTCTCATTCGCGAATTTAGCTCGATCATGAGACTGATTGCGTTATGGAAGCTTTGAATCTACAGAACTGTTAGTTCTTCCTTTCAATAGAAAATATTTTGATTTTGTATAAAGTGAAATGAACTGTGATTTTTTTTTTCAGAGAGAACAGATATTTAGCAATGGTTTCAATTGTCAAATCATTCTTCAAAAAAAAGTGTTTCGTGATGCTTGGGAAATGTAAAAAACTGAATTCAGTGTATTATCCTTTTGAAAAAAAATAAAGCCTTTCATCTCATAAAAATGTATTTTTCAGAATTATAAAAGCGCTGGCAAGCAAACCGAATTCGAGGATGCTTTCACGCATGAATAGACCCTGTACGTTATGAAAAATTTGACTTGTAGCCCCTAGAAAAAATTTTGATTTCAAGTTGAGATTCAAGATTCGCACTTTCAAAAACTGCATGCGATATTTGATACATGACTGGCGAGGTTTTTTCGATCAAGATCATTTATGTAATTGGTAAAAATTTTGAAGAAAAATATGGAAAAAAAAAGAAAATCCTTTTTTTTGAAATGCAACAACTTATTTCATGTTTTCATAGGTCTGTTGAACTGATTGTAAGAGCTGAGAGAATGCTATTTCGAAAGTAGATGTGTAATCATAATAAAGGCCGAATAAGCGCTTCTGTAGATTTTTTTTTTTATTTTGGGCTTCTGAGGTAAAATTCTGTAATATGCTGACGGTTTTTTCAGAAGAAATTTCAAATACGTTTGAACAGTGTAAAATTGATACCATGACGCATTTTGTTAGAGTACTTCAAATGAAAGCGGTTTGATTTAGTTTAAGTGGTGTTTTTCTTATCAAAAAAAATTCATTTGACATAAGCAAGCTCTAATACGGACAAGATTCTGTTCAACAATGAGAAGAAATTCCTAGCAATAGGACCATTGGAAATTATGGATGAGAGGTCCATTTGTTTCCAGAAGCTTTGAAGAATTTTCAACTCAAGCAGAAAAATCTATCTCATTGTCAGCGAGAATTTTCTCTGAATCTCTATTTCATGTTTAATACAAGTATGAAATCAAATCAAATTTTTCTCTAAATCTAGATTAAGAAGAAAGCAAGTGTTTCTGAAAATCTGTTTAAAATAACGAGGAGATTCTTTGAAGTGGTAGATTAATTTGGAGACTAACAGATTTTGTGTAAGTGAGCTTGCTTTTTTTTCCTTTTGAAGATATGCGCAAATACGCGTTGTAAAGTACAATTCTGATGCTGTCTGTATTCCGTTCTTTTTTTTTAAAAATGACTATGAGAAATGTTTTGTTAGACATTGGCACTGCATCATTAAAACTTTGTGAGGAATAACCAGAATCGGTTCATTGCTGAAATTTTGTTAGCGCGCGAAATTTGAGTTCCTTGAATTTTCAAAAACTGAGTGAAAGTAGTAGTCCTGAGCTGAATTATGTGAGCAGAGTTGTATAGTTGCGTATTTCAGATGCTTGTCTCTACAAATATAGCATTTGTGAGATATATTTTGAATTTTAAATAAAGGATATTTCGTTTTTTTTCATTACTCGTAAAAATTTCAAAAAAAAATCTGCAACAACCTGTCTATAGTATACATATCGAAGAGTATTTACTGAAAGAAGGTTTGGAAGGTTTTCCGAGTAAACCTAGTAGGAGCAAGCCACATAAATGAATTAACACTTACAAAACGTTGAAAGAATTACTTCCTGAAGGTTAAATAGTCAGAGAATTTTTTTTACTCACTTGTGGAATAAAACCTAAATTTCAGGATTTTTTCTTGTGAAATTAGCTGTATCGTAATTTTATTTTCAAAGTTTTGAAAAGATTATATATAGCAAATATGATAATGCTGTGATTGTCTCCATAACCGACATTATTCACCTCGAACGAGTCTATGTAGTTGAATATATTTTTAGGGATTACCAACATATAGCTTTTTCTTCAGCAAAATTATAGTCTCAGACAACGAAAAATTAGTTAAGGATTTTTTCATTGCAATATAAAAAATTTTTTTAACATTGCTCAAAAGACATTCGGAGGACATACTGAAAAATACAGCCAAAGCAATCTCGCTTAATTTTTTTTCCTAATTAGCTTTGTCAAAAAAAATGTGAGTTATAGGTTGGGTCTAGAAGTTACGCATCTCGAATATCGACTTGATTTGCACAAAAATCTTGGAATTGGGGCCAATAAATGCAAAGTGGTAGTTGTTCCTTTTTTTTCAAAAATCCTTTTTTCTCAACAGCTGTATGCTATGCGCAGCAGTTGGTGAAGAAATCTCATTATATTTTCGTGCCTTAAAATAAATTTCTTGAGTGCAATACGGAAGCGCGTTTGTTTGACTACTTCAGATTCGGTGGACATACTAATGTAATTTTTTTTTCGCCTGAAACAGCAGCGTAATTGTCATCTAACTTTTGAGGCATGCCGACTGTTCCTCATAGTGGAGGCTATAGGAACCGACATGATGTTAAAAGAGACAAATAATTACTTGCTTTTGTTTAGCACGGCGACGCACGAGATCTGACCTACGCATGGGTGATTTTTTTTTTGCGGTGTATGGTCAGTTATCAACACAGAACTACTGTAATGGCAACTTATAGTAAATTTAAGTTAATAGTTGCGCAATTCCTCTCGTGTCTTGTTAGACGGCGGCTGTATTGTGCGATCAAATGTTCACTACTAGTCTCCGGATTGACTTGTAGGAGGCACGCGCCGAGACCGATGGTTGATGCATCGGTGTGGATGATATAAAGTTTTCCTAGAATAGGAAGCACTAAAACAAGCGCATCCACTAGGGCATGTTTTAATGCTTGGAATGCTATTTCTTACTCCTTGCTCCAAAAAAACTGCATTTTTTTTATGCGCAGTTTGTTCAATGGATGGGAAATTGCAGCAAAACGCGGTAAATCTTCAAAAGTACGATCCTGCACTAAGAATGATTTGAGTGCTATTATTATCTGTGAGGCGCGGAATATCACCAAAGCTGTCGAAAAATTTTTTTTTATTGATCTAGACGTGTATCATTTTCATGAAACAGCAAACAATATAATTAGTGTTGTGTATAGTATGAATATTTCTAAATATTTCAAAAGGTTTGAAGTGGTTTTGTATTCGACAGCAGAAGGTAAATATTACGATAATATAATTTGCGTAAGATATACGGCAGCGGGACATCGGGCACAACTGTTGTTGTTGGCAGTATAAGTTGCATAAGAACAGACGCTAAGGGGTCATACTGTGCAACTGCTGCTGTTGGACGTATACCATGATCGTAAAAGGTTAGGTTACGCAATTATTAATCCTGTTCCAAGGCTTATCGCGACACAAAGCAGACGTATTTGCACTATCGCAGCTGAAAGGTCATAGCGCTCAAATAATATTAATTTGTCACAAAAAAAAATTTGTCGCGGGTCACATGCTTACAACTTGCGAGGGCAGCTGCGTTGCTCTATAGCCAAAGGGGGTCACCGCGCGCGGACAGTAGCACTGGGTTTTGCTATATTTCCTAAGAGTTCGAAGCATTACGTTTTGTCGACACTTCCCAGCAGAAGTTATCTGCAGTGGGCCAGCAGATTTATCTTTCTGGGTCTAATACTGCAGTTTTTTTAAGCTAGCGATTGCGAACAAGTCCATTGTCTAATTATATTAAAAAAGAGAAAAATAAGAAAGTTAAATAAAAGAATTCACGGAGTCACGGTTTCACGGATTCACGGATCACGGATCACGGATTCACGGATCACGGATCACGGCATCACGGATCACGGCTGCTAAATGCGCTTTTTAAATTCACGGATTCACGGAATCACGGATCACGGAAAATGCGAGCGCTTTACGAAAGAAAGAAATTGACAAAATGGGACTGTTCGCAGGACTGTATAAATAATTTTTATTTTATTTTATTTAATAATTTTTTTTTCTTTCTGAAAAGGTTAAATATTTGACTCACACAGAGATTAAATATTTCACTCACACGGCTAATATATTTTGTGCAAAATAAAAGAACACTCACACACAATTGTTCGTTGGTGACGTCCATAGCGATCGATCGGATTGTAGAAGGGGGAGGGAGGGGGGGGGGGTAAGTTTTTTTGAAACCCATATCAAAAGTTGAGAAGAGGAAAAAAATAATTCTAGAATTCTAATGAATAAGAAATCTTCCCCAGGACCTCCATGTCAAGTCTAGGGGTGTACGGGCCCTAGCTTGATGTGTAGCGGTACAGGTTGGTATTATATATATTTATTATCTACATATATTACAAGAAAGGGGAAGGGGGAAGACTGACTAGGCAGCCTTACGGGGCGCGGTCGTAGGGGGTCACTGGCTTCTATCTGACCTTGTCGGCCAGCTCACGGGAGAGCAGCAGGCGGAGCTTAGCTGCGTCCCGACAAGGGAGAGGGGAGGGGTGTAATCATGGAATGGACTAATATTGTATTCTAAACTAGCTGGCTTACCCGGCTCCGCCGTATGTGAATAGAAAATTCCATTTCTTAACCGATCCGGACCAAACTTGGCACACATACACTTCGGGCCCCGGCGGGTGTCACAGTCCACTTTTCGTTATCGATCGATGTCGACTTTATCGATTTTTGCAAAATTTGAGCTAGGGGGCTGGAATTTGGCTGAGGGGTGTAATCGAGCATGCTGATCACCCCCACGGGGGTGATCAGCATGCTCGATTACCCCCCTGTGCCAACTCCCAGCCCCGTAGCTCAAATTTTGCAAAAAATCGATAAAATCGATATCGATCGATGACGAAAAGTAGCCTATGACACCCGCCGGGGCCCGAAGTGTATGTGTGCCAAGTTTGGTCCCGATCGGTTCAGAAATGGAATTTTCTATTCGGAATATACCAGTGGCGTACCGAGGAGGGGGGGGGGCGGGGGGGGGGGGGGGGGCGCGCGCCCCCCCCCGAGAATGGGTCGCGAAATTTTTGAAAGTTACTTATAAGGGTTATAAAAATGTGCAAATGACTTGTTTATACTTGTAAATAATTAAAATATTTTTTAAAACATTTTAAAAATTCAAATTAGCTTTATAAAAAAAATTTTTTCGGGGGCGTGGCGTCAGCCACGCCCCCTTTTTCTGGATTTTCGGGGTTATGAGGCCGCGAAAATTTTTGAAACCATCCCCAAAAATTTTTCGGAGTGCGTGGCTAACGCCACGCACCTTCATTAGAAAAAATTTTTTGTCGCGCCCCCCCCTCCCCCCCGAGCCGAAATCCTGGGTACGCCACTGGAACATACGTACAGACAGACAGACAGACAGACATACAGACAGACAGACAAACAGACATTCAGCTTTATATATAAGATCCATAGATATTACATCTATGCGACCATATGTGAAAAAAACTGAGTCCGCCCACACCGTTATGACATGGAAAATCAAAATTTTCTACTTCACTATTCGATTTCAAATTGTTTATGCTTGTTGCTATATCTGTTTTAGAATGTTGTAGCGGTATATCGACAAAACTTTTCTTGGGCAGTTGTTACCTTTTTTCTCGGGTTTCTGCCTACCTCTCTATTTCTTGTCATAGTTTTCTTTTTCTTGGTAAGTTTTTTACTGCCGGGCTATGCAGTTTAGATGCCCATCATTTTTCAGTTAGTTGGAAATTCTACAGTATCGTGCGCCTTCGTTGATGTGGTCTGTTCGGTTGCTACCGAGCATTTGTCTGAAGCGCCCTTATCGACAACTTCCATACGACACATTGTTGGTTTATACGTAAGTAAGAAGTTTTCTGTCTATTAGTCTCACTCCAGGACTTTCAGCAAGCAATCTCTTTGTGTGCGCTTTCTTCTGCATGGGTATATCCTCTCAGTTCATTTTGGAATGACAATCCATTGTTATGCATACCTTGGATATCATCTTGTATTATTTGTACCTCAACGCAGGTAAATCTAGTTCGACTTATGAAATCCCAGAATCCAACAATAAGTGACATTTGTTACAGATACTTTTTTCGTACTGCTCCGGAGTGCCTCTACACCAAGTCCTCTCATTTATCTCCCTCTCAGGAATTGTAATATGGACAGTTGTCATCCTAATAGTCAACGAAGTGATCAAATTACGCTCAATTCGCAGTTTTACTCGTGAACAGCGTCGAACAAAGTTGGGATTCGATACGAAGCTAGGGATGAACTCACCTTACTAGTCACTGTTTTTGGAGTAACTTGTTTTATCTTGATATTTTTATATGTAATTAAGATCCAGGATCTCACAGCTCTGCCTTGCAGAGGTACTCAGACATTCGCAGTTGTCTCGTGCATGTCAAAAGGGTGTAATCTCCTGGAATTTCTGCGCGACACACGAAATCCCTGTCGGAGCAAAATCGCGATATCTGTGTTTGAATCGGGACAAAATTTCGAGGGAAACCGATTGTCCCTAGAGACGTTCTCCGGTTGAGTCCTGGATCCCGGAATGACCTGCGGGAGACACCATAATGTCTCGACTCGAGCTAGTAGCTTTCCTCGTAGATACTCGTAGATACCTTACTTTTGTCCTTCGTATCTCTCATGTCTGTCTTACTTTCCTTGATTACACATTTTTTCATGCTATAATATTTTTAGAACGCTTTTTCATAAACATCGGAGATGCTCTACAAACAAGATTGGCAAAATACTTTATGAATTAAGCATCTAAGAAATAACGGGAAAGGCATCAGAAGACGAAGCATTCATCCGACATATCTTCGACTGCAGTTTCCGCAAATCCTGTTTTCGATGTATAAACATATACAATATACATATAGATAACGTAAACTTCATGAGGAAGAAAGTTGCACCTTCGATGCTAGAAGAACTGCTTGTTCAGCATAATGATAAGCATGAACATCCGTCTTGGAAAAACGTGATTCTTGATTGACATCTACATGAAATTGAAATAACTCGCATTGCTCTTCCTATGGCAGTGCGAATATGTCCATTTCAGGTCATCCACGCTTCTGACAACTCGTTGTAGACTTTTGCGCTCCTCATTGCTGTTAGCTAGGTTTAACCATCACCCAAATCTGTACTGCATGGAAGGTCTTATAAAAGTGGACATACATGTTTGGGCTGCGTTCAAATTCGGAAGAAAATTGTGAAAGTTCTTCGTGTGGTATCCCTAAGGCGTCCAGTAAAAACTCTAAATAACCTGTGAATCAATAAATGAAGTGTACAAATCATCCCACTTTTTAGGAAATCCACTGTGCTTCCAGGGAAATCCTTAAGGTTGTCAACTTTTCCTTTTTCCCACTTTCTCTATATGCTTATTTTTTGGATTTCGTATATAGGTTCACAAGCCTTATGCGAGACAATTTCATCAAGCAGTGATCGCTTACATTGAAGAATTAGTGTCTGAGAAAATCCATAGATGCAAAATGTGGCCATGTTTGTCCACCTGAGCTGGTTTCTTCCATTTTTCTAGTACCTTCACTTCAATCATATTCAAATCCTTAAAAAACTGGTGCCATTAGTGAGTTCACACATTATTGAAGTACCTTGAACGGAGACCCTTGGAATTGGCAGTTCTTAAAATTGTTGCTCCTTTCAGTCTATATTTTTCCGGCAAGGTTTTTCCCACGTTTTTTGCTGTGTGGAATGAGCCCTTTTTACTTCATTTTCCTGATCTTTCTGTTTTGTTAGAAGAATATGTGCAAAATTATTGTCAAATGCATCTCAAACTTTCACGTATAAGCTTATTGTTAATAAAGGTCTATTATGATATTGGCCTGCTCCCTTACAATTACGGTAAGCGATCGCACTACTGAATCCGAGTAAGTCTGCAGAGCGTTCTTCAATTGCATGTTTCTTATATGATTCAAGTTGATGATATTGCTATCGGTTACTCTTCTCGAGATACTTTTGAAGCTAGCAGCAGGTACATAACCTTTGACTCAACAGCATGTATGGGCACCTCATTTTCTAATGCATGTTGAATTGCTTACAAATTTCCTCAATTCCGCGTTGGGGGTGGCCCCTACCAGTCAAATTCTCAGAAATGAATGAAGCTGCCACGGAACTATTCGCTGGATTAGCACGCATCCTTAAATATTTGATAATTGAGGCACCTCCTCCTCTGAACAATCAGCTTCAAAAGCATGACAATCTTTGAAGATTTTGTACCGACCAAATCATGTTTAGTTCTTCTGCAATGTTACTGAAATACTGAAACTGTTAGCTAGAAGATGCTAGGAAACTTCTGGGAGCAGGAGTAGTACGAAAACGGATATGTTATAGTCCTGAAAAATGAGAAACTAAGAACTTGACACTGCGCGCGATAGCCTGTATAGATAGCTTTCTCAAGAGTATACAATAGACCGTATTGAGCCCTTCACCAAACATGGTGCGCCCATATGGTTCCACAAAATTGTTTGCGGGGAACAAGTTTTTGTAGAAGGTGATTGCAGCGGTGTACTTTTGATCTTGATCTGTAATTGGTTTAGAGGCCTGTTTTTGTTATCTCAGTGTTGTTTTGTATCTGTTCGTAATGATAAACGAATGATATGCAGCGAGGAAAAATGAGGAGAATAATGTTGTTTGATGCATTTGGTAAAGGGCAAATAAATGTTTGTCTATGCAAGTTACAACAATGAAAGGAATAAAACGTGAAGCCGAGAAACTTGGGGAGTGGAACTATTTGAAATCTCTTGGTAAACTACTAGTTACGCAGCTGTAAGGTACCTACATCAGTAGAAAGGGTAGCATGCAGGGTCTGCATTTCTACCAATAAACCATAGTATCTGGCAAAGGGTTTGATGCTTGCTAAAAACTGATGAGATCTGGCTTATGTTATGCTTTGCTTGCTTTGCTTATGGCAAGTGTTCCCAAACTAAATGGGAAATACAAAGGACACTATTCAAGCTAAAGTGTGTCTACCTGACCTCAATATCTGACATGCAGGAGACAACAATTCGACGGCAAAACTTGACTTAAGGATATGCCGCAGCAATATTGGTAGGTGCGACAAATTATGCAATGTCTCTGTCCCCACCAATTTTGAGTCGGCGTCTGAATGTCCCCTTCACCTGAGGTTGAGATTACGATCAAGGTATAATGGAAGAATGAAACACCCAATATAAATGGTGCTCATTTTATTTGGAAGCGCCAGCGCTGCTTTTTGTCAGTTAGGACATGACTTGAGTGCACTTCTATATCATCTGCTGAGAAAGACGCAAGCTTGAGACCTACTGTCTCGGTCAGGTGGTTTAGTTTAATAGCGAAATAAATCTTAGAATTTGGAGGTCGACTGATTCTGTGTAAGCAACTTGTTCAATAAACATATATTATCGCATGCGAAAATTATGCAAGAGTAGGAAGTCTGGTCTGCCCATTGATGAATGTATGTTCACCGAATGATAGAAGATAAGGAAGCAGTATTCCTCAATTTTGAAGCTTTCCATCAGAGGTGCGATAGGTGGAGCCGGGCCCCCCAAAAGTGAAGGTGGTTCCAGCTACCACTGGCCGGCCAAAAGTGAAGGTGGTAGTGCCGGACACTCACCTCCCAAAAACGTCGACCGGGGGGGGGGGGGGGGAAGGGAAAGGGGGGACTTCGGATAACTGAAGAACCCTCACCTAACAGCCCCTAGGGCCAACAACTGTGACCTAACGGCCCTCTTTAGGGCCACAAATACGATGGCTACAGCGGCATAAAGATAAAAAAAGTAAACGTGTTAGTCAAAAGGTCTATTTATAAGTAAAACCCGGCTAGACTTTGTGTGTTTCATCAAGCACATTTTGTTATGACGTACTGCGAAGAAAGTAGGTCGATCCAGGCAGTAACCGCCAAGAACCAGAATTTCCAATAATAAAATAATGAAAAATCGTGAAAAGTCATTCCACTGTTACAAATCTGCTGGCTGAAGACCTCCGCAGTTGCGACTTCATAGGTTTTGAAGGGTAAGTGTTGTTCTACCAGACAGTGAAGAAATCAGTTTGATTTGAGGAGTGGCCGCCGAGAACGAGAATTTTGAAAAACCTTAAAAATCTGCTCAATTTCGGGCTGTTTGATGACAACTGACATTTAAACTCTTATAAATCCTGACTTTGAAGGTGTGTGATGTTGCGACTTCATAGGTTTTGTAAAGTGAGGTTTGCCTTATTAGAACATATCTTAGCTGTACCGATCCATTGAAACGTCGCCGAGATCCAGGCTCCTAAAGAAGCGGGTAAAAAACCGTTTTTCAGCTCATAACTTCTTCAGAATTGCATGAATCATGTTGCGACTTCATAGGTTGGATTCTCCTCATCAAGAGCTTTCAGATGATATATAATATGTGGGGGGTTCACGCCTTCCACGGCATATGCCCGGGGGTGGAGTACCTCTCTTCACTAATTCTCCACTGGCGGCCTCCCGCCAATACATTGAAATGGGCGGGGTGGAGAATTAGTGAAGAGGAGTACTCCACCCCCGGGCATATGCCGTGGAAGGCGTGAACCCCCCACATATTATATATCATCTGAAAGCTCTTGATGAGGAGAATCCAACCTATGAAGTCGCAACATGATTCATGCAATTCTGAAGAAGTTATGAGCTGAAAAACGGTTTTTTACCCGCTTCTTTAGGAGCCTGGATCTCGGCGACGTTTCAATGGATCGGTACAGCTAAGATATGTTCTAATAAGGCAAACCTCACTTTACAAAACCTATGAAGTCGCAACATCACACACCTTCAAAGTCAGGATTTATAAGAGTTTAAATGTCAGTTGTCATCAAACAGCCCGAAATTGAGCAGATTTTTAAGGTTTTTCAAAATTCTCGTTCTCGGCGGCCACTCCTCAAATCAAACTGATTTCTTCACTGTCTGGTAGAACAACACTTACCCTTCAAAACCTATGAAGTCGCAACTGCGGAGGTCTTCAGCCAGCAGATTTGTAACAGTGGAATGATTTTTCACGATTTTTCATTATTTTATCATTCGAAATTCTGGTTCTCGGCGGTTACTGCCTGGATCGACCTACTACATAGATATATGCTCTTAATACTTTCTTTTACATCCCTTTTGCTTATTTTCCTTCTTTTGAGCTTCAGCAAAAAAAATTTTTCAAACCGAAAAGTGAAGGTGGTCACCCCGTACCAGCTCAAAAGTGAAGGTAGGCGGAGAATCGGCTCCGACTATCGCACCTCTGCTTTCCATTCACATGCGAAAACGTTCGTTCCAAAAATAAAGCGTAAAAAAAACTCACAAAATTAGCTGATATTGTAGCTATATAAAATATTAGGTTGTAAAGAAAGTTCTGTCAATCCTTTTCGTAGATACCAAAACTGAATGCTAATGCAAGGGGCTGGTTTGAAATGTGTTCTTAGCTCCAGCTACCTAGCACGCTATTCTCGAAAAAGCGACAATTAAGGAAAAAAGCTCAAAAAAGGAGAAAAATCCGTTGCGCTCAGGTCTGCGAAAAGGCACATTTTCCGATTATGGACGCGCAGAACGTCCAGAATCTTGAATTGAAAATCCGTTTTATATCCCGTGTATTGGCTAGGAAGCAAGATCCGATTATTACTTGCTCCGGTACCTTGGGTCTTTTTGCAAGCAAGAAATAACTCATTGAATTCACGGTTCAAAAAATCGAACTCTCCACATGTTTCGAAACGCAGCCAGCGCGCTTTTTGAGAAAGAGCATCTATGACATACCTAATCAGGAGTGACCGTACATTCGCTCGCAGGAACGATTACTTTTGGATTGGAGCAGGAATCCTCCGTAGAGCACCTTACTTTTCCAACGCTGAATTTGAGGATGCGCTTGCCAAATAACTCAATGTTGCGTCTTGCAACTTTACTACTGCAACTCTAATCTCCGTATCAAGCTTGTCGAGCCACTTTCTCTGGTCGTGATATGCACTGACTTATGTCAGTGAAGCTTTTGCGCCCGGATGTACTCAATTACGGCTAACACTTTTTTTGCAGACGCTCTTGCCGCGTCTGTCATTTGAGCGGACTTCTTCTAGTGCCAGCTTGGCAACAGAAATCTATCCGGGAATATTTGAATTGGCAACAAATTTGTGCAAGTTGTGTGCATTATCAAACTATCTTCCAGATAAACGTGGAACAAAGATTGATTTCATGAGGGCATCGCAATTCAATGCATAAACACTAAAGCATGCGGAATAAAAAATATAATACATCGCAGCGCTTTATTGCTCCGAAAAGGAGAACATTTCACAGTCAAGCTCTGCCATGATTTGCTTTATAGTATTTCAGATTTACTTGAATCATTCAGGCCTATTGTAGAATCATTCTCCTTTTGTCATTTTATCATGCTTGTAAATCTGAAACACTGCAAGGGCTGACATGAAAACTGGAGTCATAGTTCAAGTTTGTTGAAGATGACTTTGCAATTCTTATCGCAAACGGTCTCGGTTAATGGTGCCTACATTTTCGACAAACTAAGTCGTAAAACCTAAGCATCAGCATTTCAGATTCTTTTGCAAACTTATATTCTTGGCGAGCTTTGAAAAATGAAGTTCAGCGGTTTTTTTCCTCGCTTACATTTCTGAGGAAAGCTCTATGCATCTGGTACTTGAATTAGCCTTTCAGGTCCAAGCAGCATGATGTATGGTGATAAAAATCTACAGCGTATCCCAAAATAACATGCACACTGTATGATCGTTAAGAACTCTCTTGCCTTCATGTCTTTTCGAAGAGGGCTGTACAAATTTGACGGAGCTGAAAAAAACAACCACTTCTCAAGAGCGAAGGCATTCATGCTCATACACTTTAAACTAGGCATGTGCATATCTCAAAAAGAATGTAGGCCGTCCGCGCAGGGCGCGGAGAGTGCGCAAGGTGTGTATTGCTCGTCACTCCTCTTTCCTCGTGCACTCTCGCCGCCTATTTCTCTGCGCTTCTTCCAGTTCGTGAACTGCCTTCGATGTACGCAGCAGCGTTGCTCTCCGCGCGCGGTGCGGACAGCCTATAACAACCTCGACAATAAGCTGTCAACATGGTTAATATTTATTTATCTCCTTACCTTCGTACCTGACATTTTCTCAACACAGCGATTTGACTTTGACAAAAGCACAAAAGAACAAATCTTGGCCGCTCTCGAGAAGTCACAGCAAGAAGACGACGATCAATCGCTGATCAGTGCGCAACATTCACAATCAGAGACAAACTACGATGTTAAGAAGCTGGTACAAATTAGTTTCCCAGTGCCACCTTTTTTGCAAGAATTTCGCTTATAGGCAGACTCCCCAATAGTCAAGGCATTCACTGAAGCTGAAAGGAGGCGGTTGTCCAGATCGAAAAAGTGATATTTACTAAAGAGAAGAGGAAAAGGCAAATCAAACTTTTATGTACAAATTCAAACCGCATTAACGAAGAATTTCGTACTTGATGCTGATAATGGAAAGTTAGAGCTTGAGTAACTCATCTTATGCTGTAACTCTGCGCGGTTTCCCAAAATCAGTTTCCGCTGGCGATACCCATTTGTCCAGATTTGCCTGGGCGCCGCTTTCAAAGAAAGTGGCTCGGCAAGCTTGATACGGAGATTAGAGTTGCAGTAATAGAGTTGCAAGACGCAACATTGAGTTATTTGGCAAGCGCATCCTCTAAATCAGCGTTGAAAGGATAAGGTGCTCTACGGAGGATTCCTGCTCCAATCCAAAAGTAATCGTTCCTGCGGGCGAATCTACGGTCACTCCCTAATCGGTAGTCTAAGGTTGTCAGTATACATGACCAAAATATCGCTACTTAACAGCCACTCATGATGAAGATATAAGTATAACAATTTAGCTCAGGTCTGTTGGCAGAACTTTCTTTACAATCTAATACTTAATCTCGTTTTACAGAACACCTAGAAAAAAATGACGGTCTATATTTTGTGCTATTAGCTGTCGAAATGATATATTAGGTTGTCCTGAAAGTTCTGTCGTTTCATTTTTGAAAATTTGTATATCACGCTATCTTGTGCTATCACAACGAAATTGGTTCATTGTACATTCATTAAAGAGACCAGATCTTTCGCTTTCGAATGCTGTTTTGATGAGCTTCGGCTACGGCTGGCTGCAGAGATAAAAATAGAGAAAGAAGACCATGTAAGCTTTGGTCATTTTAACTTAGGTCGCCAAAAATCTGGAAAGCGGCAGAAAAATCGGAAATAGTTAACGCTTGAGTTTTTTGACTTATTCTTTGCACCTGTAAAAAGCTTGTTCTGTTTGAACGTCCCTCTGAAAAATTACGAATTATCAGTTTGCTACAGAAAACGCCAAAATCAATTGATTTGTCACTTTTTCGAGAACCATAACTTTGTACAGACACGTTCAAACAGCACAAACTTTTCAGAGTTGCAAAGGCTAGGTCATAAAACATGTGTATTTACGATTTCAGATTTTTCCGCAGCATTCCCGATTTTTGGCCACTTAAGTCAAAATGACTAAGGCTTATATGATCTCATTTTTCTATTCTTATCTCTGCACTCAGTCCACAGCAAAAGCTCAAAACAGCATTCGCAAGCAAAGGAACTGCTCTTTCTAATGAAAGTATAACGAACCAGTTTCGTTGAGATAGCGCAAAGTTACAAATCTTCAAAAATGAAACGACGGAACTTTCGGGACGACTTTATACAAACTGTTGGTATATAAATCTTTCTCGCTTCAAAAAAGTCTTGCTCTGGCGATCCATGAAACAAAAGCCATTAGCACGTTGACGACAACGCGCATTTTTAGTTGTCTGCCTCGTGTGGGACAATGCCCTCCACGGATAAGTCGAAATTTCCAGGTAAAATCATGCAGATCGTCAACTACAGTATTTCTATGAAGCGGGCGAGAAACGCAAAAGCATTTTAGAGGGTCAGAGCTTAAAAGAACTCCTAAAACGAATGTGTTTAAGACAGCAGTCAATTTAACAAAATTTAAGCCATATCTCACTATATGGGTCACACTGTCCCATGTGGCAGTCATTGCATGACCCACTATCGTCAGTGTGTTAAGTGGGAGGGGTGGAGCAAGCTAAAAATGTCTCCACCTTATTTTTGAAGAGCCACAGATTTTTTCATCTAACAAGCTCCATTAGAAAGCTCACGAAGCAGGGATTCGATGCGGACCGTCTCTTTTTTCCTTGCGCCTCTCTACTCGAAGATACATGCCATTTGAGCTGGAAACTTGCATGTTTTTTCAAAGAGATTTCTATGCAAAGAATGAATGAAGAACTTAAAGGCAGTGTCCGGGCAAAAACTCGATTTTAAGATTTTGTGCTTACCTGGGCCTATTCACTATGTTGAATCCGAAAATCCACATTGGAAGGCGCGAAAACGGCAAAAAAGGGCTCTAACATGGGAGTGAAATCAGAAGTGGGCGAGGTCTTCCCCACTGTGAATTTTGCGGTCCCATCTTCTGAAGCGATTTTCTAAATTCCGCTACCGACCTGAGATCTCCATAGACCAGGTAATGCATGACTTGAAATCCGGACCGAGAAGATCGCTCCGGAAGCTTGGAGCGTGGATCCGCAGTGGGGGAGACCCCGCCCACTTGTGATTTTCCTCCTGCGCTAGAGCCCTTTCTCGCCGTTTTCGCCGGATTCAGCATAGTATATAGGCCAGGTAAGCACAAAATCTCAAAATCGAGTTTTTGCCTTTAACAGTGTGCTTGCTTACAGAGCAAGACTTTGCCAGTGAACTTAAACGTCTCTGTTTTTCTGTTCCTCTTCCAGAAGTAGAGCCAAAATGAACGCGTAAAATCAGCTGATGCTGCAACTAGAAAAATTTTTGTATGTGAAGTCCAGGAAACTGGAGAAGAAGAAACGGTCTTTGCTGAGTCTACATATTCTAAACTTTCGCATGATATGTCGATTGATGAGTCATAAAGCTTTCTTGAATCAAAAAGGTCTTTGTTTGATGACATTTAATTCTTCATATCACACCTCTTTACCACTTATTTCCCTCTTTGCACACCCCAGTCCTGGCATGTAAGCTCATATCAGCATTCACCTCAGGGATCAGTCACTCCCTTCACTTTCATAGGTCGGAAATAGCCGAAACCCCTTTTCCTGGAGAGAACCCTGCTACCCTATCGCACTATGGCATTGCCACATTTCAAGCACTTCAAAAAACATTGAAAGTTGGTACTGAAGTGAACAAGACTACCGGCTTTTACTCCATTTTTTGCTACAATCCGATCTGGCTTCGAAACGCCCACTTGTTTATCTAATTTATGTTTATATGTTTTATATGTTTTGTTTATTTTGTTTTTATGTTTTTTTTCTTATAGTCAGCAAGACGATATCAGAACAGCCAGCGAAATCCGAGCATGTTGAGTGACGTAGTGAAGTCATAAGTGACGAGTAGAAATAAAGGCGAGATTTGTCTATAGCCCAATCATCACCTTGTGTTATGCGTACGCTAAAGCAGAACTTAGGAATATACAGACAAATGCTCAGGCTGTTTGTTTTTATACAATCCTATCCATGTAAACACTGACATAATTTGATAAAGGACGTCAGATACTGCACACATGTACTTGGGAGGGGGGGGGGGACGATTGCCTACGTTTTTTGAGTACTCTGTTCATGAAGAATGGATATTTTAGTACCTACGAAAAATACCCATAAATTATGTGACCATGAGTGAAAAAATCTTGTCAGGTCTTATTGACTCTTCAAACCATCATTTCAAGAACAAACGTTTATATCAGAAGCATGCGGACGTCCTCCCCTTTTTCTTGCATATGAATGATCTCATTACATCTTTGCAAGGCGCGTCATTCCACATTAGATAGGACCAAGATCCATGGTCACCAAACAACTGAAATGCGCTTTATATAAAAAATGGAAGTAAGGAGATGCTAAAATGAATGTTTATTTTGCTTATATCTGAATCGATCAAACTGTTGAGTTTTCTCTAAAGCTTCAACCAAGGGTTTACGCTCTTCAATGAATGAACATACATAGCTAGCTCTATGATTAGTGTTCTCTGCTCTCAACGCTGGTAGTGGAAAGATTTTTCGTGTCTAAGCATTTCCTTCATATTATATCTACCTGCGTGCAGTGCTCATTTGAGCCAGCGTTGTCCGGCTGACCGTTAGCAAAAGTCAGAAAATCGACTTTCGTGCCATCAGTCCAGCTCCTTTCTTGTCTTTTGGATAATTCACTTGTCTCAGACCTATCCATGTGTAATCGGTATGCTTCGTCCACTCTTTACCTGTTTTCGCCAATGCTAAATCACAGCAACCAATATTGTAGTTTTGCAATATGGATGATGAAATAAATCACCTGCTACAAAATGATTTTCCTCATAGCTGTGTATGGAAGCCAAATGCGCTCCTTTCGTTTTACAAAATCTTTCGGCATTGTCGAAGCTTGCCGTGAAGAATTGCTGTAACATTTCGCATTCCACAAGCGTCAATAAAATTACTGTCTCTTATTAAACTAAACACCAAGTCCTCATCCAGTGAACCTTACAGGCTTTCTCAAATGATAATGTTAGGACATAGAGCAGCTCGAATTCATGAACTCGAATTCATTCGCCTTCTTCCAACTTGCCTCTCGCAAACATTCCCAGCATTCATAGCATTCATCGCTACTCAGACGTGGAAAACAGTGACACCGTCACTGAGCAGCCTATATTTAATAACGATTCCTTAGGATAGATCAGGTGCATAAGTTATATTGGGTTTCCCTTTCGTATGGAGGATGGTATTTGAATAAGCCAAGAAGCTGCTTAATGTTTTTGTTATGGATCATCTCTTGTCGCGCGCGTCTGTATACGATGTACGCTGAAATTGATCAGTTTGTCGATTATTGGCAGACGACGAAAATTTGCACAAGAGGTTTCGCAATAATGATAAGTGAAAAATGCTTTTGTTAGAATTTTCTAGCTGCTTGATATCCTATTTGACTACTCTACTAGAGTAAACATTATTGGCATAAAAGTATAAGTACGAATAGCGATTACAAATAGGTAATAGGTATATGTATGTAATAGATAACTGTACCGCTGCCTTTCGACAATTTCACCTGAAGAATCAAAGTTGGTAAGTGATTTTGACATTCGGATCATGTTGAAGTAGGAAACCTGACCTTAAAAATAAAGGGGCGAATCTTGTCTCTTAGATTCAATTGACTCGGCCGTGATGCAAGAACAACTCCTGGCCGCCTTTAAGTGATTCAGCAATTCCATTCCGCGCTCTTACAATCATTAAGAGATCAAGGGCATTTCGATTAACCTCATGGAATCAGCAATGGTTACACAAGCATTTCCGAGAAATTTATTGAATGCGGAGTTCTTCATCTTATAAATGAAGCTGAATGTCTGTTTGTCTGTCTGTCTGTATCTCTGTATGTCTCTGTACGTATGTTCCGAATTGAAAATTCTATTTCTAAACCGATCCGGACCAAACTTGACACATATAGACTTCGGGGGGGGGGGGGCGTCGTAGGCTAATTTTCGTTATCGATTGATATCGAATTTATCGATTTTTTGCAAGGTTTGAGCTACGGAGCTGGGAGTTGGTAGAGAGGGGGCAAGGGAGCATGCCGATTACGAATACAATAACAGTTAATGAATTTACCAGTGGCGGACCGAGGTGGCGGGGGGAGGGAGGGAGGCGCCCCCTCCCTCGAGAATGGGTCGCGAAATTTTCAAAACTTACCTACATGGGTTATAAAAATGTGCAAATGACTTGTTCACTTTCGTAAATAATTAAAATCTTATATATAAAGCTGAATGTCTGTTTGTCTGTCTGTCTGTCTGTATGTATGTCTGTCTGTCTGTCTGTCTGTACGTATGTTCCAAATAGATAATTCCATTTCTGAACCGATCGGGACCAAACTTGGCACACATACACTTCGGGTCCTGGCGGGTGTCATAGGCTACTTTCCGTCATCGATCAATATCGATTTTATCGATTTTTTGCAAAATTTGGGCTACGGGCTGGGACTTGGCACAGGGGGGGGGTGTAATCGAGCATGCTGATCACCCCGTGGGGGTGATCAGCATGCTCGATTACACCCCCCCCCCTGTGCCAAGTCCCAGCCCGTAGCCCAAATTTTGCAAAAAATCGATAAAATCGACATCGATCGATAACGAAAAGTGGACTGTGACACCCGCCGGGGCCCGAAGTGTATGTGTGCCAAGTTTGGTCCGGATCGGTTAAGAAATGGAATTTTCTATTCGAAACATACGGCGGAGCCGGGTAAGCCAGCTAGTAATTTTTAAAATTTAGAAATTTAAACTAGCCTTAAGTTTTTTTTCGGGGGCGGTGCATGGCTGACGCCACGCACCTTCATTTGGAAAAATTTTTTGCCGCCCCCCCCCCCCGCCTGTCCGAAATCATGGGATCGCCACTGGAATTCACCCATTGCGTTTATCGATTTTTGCAAAGTTTGAGCTGCGGGGCTGGGAACTGGTGGGGGGGGGGATAGGTGAGCATACTGATAACGAAGACAAAACGGGAATAGGGAGCTGGCATGTAGAACTGGGCATAGGGAAAAGTTTGTACAGGATTTGGAACGGACATTTGTCATAGTGTTTTGACAGGGCCGGGCAGAGCCGGGTGAGCCAGTTAGTGGTATATAATATGACGCACTGGATTTGCTCAAGTTTTGGAACAGTCAGAGATAAGCTTGAGGCAGAGCTTTGCGTTAATACAGCAGCGGTTTACTTCTGCGATCGCGGTCTATTACAATGACGCAAGGCACAAAGAGGGTTCATGATTTTTGCACCTGTCCGGCAGATGCGGCACTGCAGCGTCCATTTCAACCAACGGCGATGCCGCGCCTGAAACGTGCAAACATGGAATAAGACTTTATTGGCATTCCTATGTGATGTAAGTAGAGCTTAGTACAACGGCATGTTCCATCTCACGTTTCCTATGCACATTACTCGTTGTACTCCTATAATTCTATAATAATTCAAATACGCAAATTTTCTGTGCGGTTACCAAGAGAAGCCGTATAAAAAAATTCTGATTGTGTTCCAAAATTTCTCATGATGCAGCGAAAACTTGTTGCACCACGATGCATCACGTTGCTCTGTACATTCTTGTATCTATCTAACAATAACATATGCAGTGTGCTAAAACCCCTACGTTTGAATGTTAACGTTTCTGTTAAAGGCAGTGGCTCGGCAAATTTTGACTTAGTCAAATTTTTGCTTACCTGGGGTTTTCCGATGCGCTGATCCCGAAAATCCACTTCAGAGAGCTTGAAAATTGCGAAAACGAGCGTTTTTCAATGCCCTTTGCTTTGAAATTGGACGAGTGGGGCACGGCTGAAGAAGCCGAATCGTGGCGGGACCCGATGGTTATAGCATTGCGGCGGGCAGCCACCAACGCTGTGAAAAGCGTTGTTCAACTCGTCCGAGCGCGTGTAAGATAGGCTTAGTTTGAGAACAGTTTTCGCGACAGGGAAGGCATGCTGTGCGACCGGGACTGCACTGCTTTCACACCTGGGTGATAAGCAACCTATCGCGTAAAATTCCCGTGTTGCTAAGATTTGCCAATCCACTGCCTTTAAGGTATGATGTGCTAGATGATATGATATGAAATGCATCTGTTTTTATAAAAAGGTTAGCTATAGGCTGCTGCATGAGAAGGCGCATTATCTTTGGGCGCGAAGGCGGTTTTATTAGCCGCAGAGCGCATGGGGCGCAGGATTCACTATGTTGAAGATACTAGCGCGCAGCGTTTGCGCACGCTCAACTATTAGTGCTTCTGCGCCTACGTCATGCAGCAGCCTTTATATAATTTTGTTGAAGTAAGCTAACTCTCAGTCTGGTTGCCTCTCAAATAAAGACCTTGTTTATATACAAGAAAGTCTGTCTTGGTACCTTTCGTCGATCGTTTAGTGCTATTCTGTAGAGACGGCTTTAACTTAGACAACTTAGGCCCGTATGCACGTACATCCCCGGTGAGGTGGGGAGGCTGAGAGGGGATGCGTCATATCTCGCTACTCTTCGTATCTTTCTTCTTCTTTCTCTATCTTGCTTATGAATTTTTTATGCACTTATACCTGACCATAATGGATGCCAGGTTACTTACATACAAAATTGGTTTTTTGCCATTTTGTGTGATCCCCAGGGGATCCCCAGGGGAGAACTTAATGAAAAATAAAATTGTACTGAGGATATACTACGGTCGACAGAAGAAATGGAATTCGAAGATTGTGAATTCTACGATGATTCCTGGCTCGCGACTCGCGAGGTAGGGACTATCGAAAATTTCGATAATCTGAAATTTCACTTATTTCTACTATACTCATCTTAAGCAGCGCCGTGGTATATCCACAGTACAATTTTACAGCGTTTCAGTGAATTTTCAGGGAGATAAATGACGAAATCGAAAGGTGATCCCCTGGGGATTCCCTGGGGATCTCCAGGGGATACACAAAATAGTGAAAATCTAAACAATCACGCCAGTAACCTGACATCTATTATGCGCAGATATAAGGGTATGAGAACTTTCATAAGCAAGATAGAGAAGGAAGAAGAAAGATACCTAGAGTAGCGAGATATGACGCGTCCCCTCTCAAATCCTCTCCCCTCCCCAGAGGGGATGTACGTGCATACGGGCCTTAGGCACGCACACCACACCCACACACAACACACACAACATTTGGTGGGTACCAAGTGATTAGGGGGTAGACGAGTTGTGGAATAAGGTTTATTCGCACGGGCGTAGATTATTCGAGAAGAGTCCGAGGTGTCCCGGTGTGGACCGGGGAGCAACCCCTAATAACATTCGGAGGCTCCTCTTATACGAAGGAGGGCGGAGCTGAACCGAATACAGGGTACAATGTACACTTGGTGCTTGAAAGGAGATGCCGCCGATTGGCTACACTCCTGGCGCACGGATACCACTCACTCTTGAGTGATTAGATACTAAAGAGTGAGTAGCTCACCATTTGGTCTACGGGGATTCCGTAGGCTATATAGAATATAGAGTTCATGAATGGTTGATGATACAGAAATCATCAACACTCCGGGCGAGCGAGAGGAAAGTGAGATTTGGTAAGATCCTAAGTAGAGTAGCAGATATATGTGAAGTTGACTAGCGAATAAGTTAATACCTACGCATAAAAAATGAGCTATAAAGCAGGAGTTGTAAGTACCTTAAACATACACACAAGAGTACGATCATTTAGATAAAGTGGTAATGGGAAAAGATCCTGGAGTGGTTGCTGGAGCTGTTTGGCGGTTTAGCGCTGCTCGTCATCCTCGCCATTTCCTCCCTTTCCATACTGAATCGATAGTAGATGATCCATTGATGACCATATCCTTGATAGACGGCGTGGTTGCGTGATGTGTGTACTCATGATGTCTTCTCTCTGGTGTATTCGTCATCCTTATCTTGGCTTCATTATTTGTGAACCGCTGCGTTAGCCACTCTATTCGATATCGGGCACGAACATTGGAGTTCGTCGTGGAACGTATTGTGGCCAACCAACGTTGTCTGTCTGCTCGAGCTTCAGCGAGAATGGAGTCAGTGACTGTTTGTGTGAAGCTGGACTGTCGGCTGGATGAAGAGCATGGTTGTAGTTTTGTTCGCGACGCAATCGTTCTTCTTTGGATTGTTCCTTCATCCTGCTTTGCCGATAATGGCTTGTTGCCCGTTCGCGTGTTTGTAATTTTGAGATAAGAGTACGATTTGGGTTTCTTCAATCTCTCGTTGTGTTGTGGAAATGTTGAGCGGTTGTTCCTGAGTGTTTCCTTCAGCGCTGATAAGCAGCCGAATGTGCCAACAAAACTTGATGTGGTGGTAGTGGCGCTCGTACCTGATATAACGTATCCAAAGATGGTTGGAGTCAGAATGAGGCCCGAAGGAAGCTTATGCACTCTGTCGTTGTGGCGAGTAACAAGGTTTAGGAGGTCTTGTCCTATGATCAGATCAGGTGAGACGCTTTTCGAGGAGAGCGTATCTTGAGCGATAATCAGCTTCTTGTTAGAGATGAAACGCAAGTCTGCTTCCGTGAGACTTGCTGTCTGCATGTCGGTAGTCAGCTTCTGCTTAGTGTGCAATGACAAATTCTTGAACTTGTCGGAGCTGTAAAGACTTTTTAGAGTGATTTGCACTTCAGATGAGTTGAATTGCTCTTGTTGTTCGCCCATTCCAGATGTAGTAAACGAAGTAGCACGAAGGACTGGAAGCTTGAGTTCTTCACAAAGTCCTAATTTGATGAAGCTTCGTTGTGCACCAGAGTCAAGTAGTATCGTTACTGGCTGGTAATCCCACTCTGCCTCGTTGAATATGAGTGCCGAAACAATTTGAAGAATGCATTGATCCTGTGCAACTGGAAGCACATCTGGATTGTGGGCTTCTTGTCGTGAGCCTTGTACGACGTGCGTATTACTCATCTCATGACGATCCTCCTTGGTGTCATATGGTGACCAAGGAGCAGGTGAATGTTGATCAATTGCAGAATCTCGGAATTGCGTCGAGAATCCTCTGCGTTTTTCTGCTTCTGACAAGCAAAGAGATCCATGGTGTGATCCTTTGCATTTGGGGCACACACCGAAATTCGTGCAAGCGTTCGAGTTGTGATCGCTTGCAAAGCATCTCCAACACACCCCTTGATTTGTTGCTTCAAGTCGTCGGGCTTCTGGTGTGGTGTACCTTTGACAGGTGTGAGGAGAATGTGGTTGTCCACATAAACACAAGCGTTTTGGTTTCGAAAAGTGTTCTTCTCTATCGCATCTGGTAGTCCTTTCATCTTCTTGGTTGTTTGGGTGGTAATTGGTTGGAAAAAGAGTTACCGTTGTTAGCAAGATTGTCTCTCGCAGTGAAATGATGCTGTCAATGGTGTTCAGGATTTCGCTAACATCAAATGGATCATCTTGCACCGCTTCTTCCTGGATGGCGGTCGTACAGATGGATTCGGGAAACTTGGAAAAGATTATTCGACGCCAAAGTCTGTCTGCGTTCATCTTTGCTCCCGTTTGCTCCAGGTGAATGATCCTTGAGTTGATTGCTTCGAAAGTGTCTCGGCAACTTCTTGGATCATCTGAGGCCCTGGGTAGTTTTTCGACCTCGTTTATAAGTATATCTGCCATGTTGGCAGAGCGATCGAAATGTTTCTTCAATATATCTATCGCTGTTTGATATCTTTCTCCGATGACGGGAATGCAGCTCAGGGTGTCTGCGGCTTTCCCCTCCAGTGCTTGCTTCAGAAACAGGAATTTGTCTGTATCCGATAGCTCCTCGCCAGTGTGGATGAGCGATTCGAAGACGGTCCAGAAGCTATTAAATTCTCGGAAATTGCCTGAGAACGTAGGGATTTCCAGCAGAGGTTTCCGAATTTTGATCTGCCTTTCATTACGTTCTGGAATCCAAGCTTGTCCATTATCACTATTTGGTTGACTCGGTATACTCGAAGCATCGCAGTGCAGTAGTGCGTCTTGTTCTTTGTTCATGCTGCCTGAACTCTATCCTTGTCCGCCACTGCACTACAATCACTTCCAGGTCAAGTGACCCCATCTCTAGGTGCTTGCTGAGCCCCATCATCAGTTTGTCTCTTTCTTTTTCCTCATTCCGTGCGCTGATGTACTCGATCGCGGAGTTGATCTGTGTCTCTTGAAGCTTCACTGCGTTGTGTAGAGAGTTGAGAAGATTGGTTATCAGTCCCTTTTTCTCTTTTATGTACTGTTCACATTCTTCTTTCAGTGTGGGGAATGTGAAGGGGACATCAATATTTTCGATTTGTGACTCGTGGGATTTCACGAGTTTCTAGGCGTTGTTAATCCTGATTTTGAAAAGATGGAGCGATGCCATTTTCTTTTCTGCTGCACTGGGTAGAGTCGTGCGCTGGTTGGTTATAACAAGCGTTGCAATTTGGAAGTGTGTATCCTCCTTGTGTTGATCGCTTTGGCGTGAGGACGACAGCAGGGCTGGCCTCGTTACGATAGCTGTCCTTACTGGTTGCAAGGAAGCTTTCTAGTGAGCTGGCAATTGAGTGCCGAGCGTCTACTAGCTGTCAGCAAGCGCGCCTGGTTGGCTTATGCGCTGTACTGGACGGTAAGGTGTTGGAACCTGTCCCGTGAATGTAACGATCCAAAGCTCAAGATCGGTGAACCAATCGTGAATGAGCTTGGAAAGTTGAGATTTCTTTGCTAACTGTGGATGGACCAGTCAGTCAGCTAGAAAATCTCCTTGCTAAGCTATGGATATGACCTGATAGCTTCGCAAGATGAAACTCGTTGTGAAAGTGGGTGGACCAGCAATCACAGAGTGTTTTGGCTAATGGAAGCCAAAAAAAGTTCGAGGATTTCTGTTGCTAACTGCGGATGGACCAGTCAGTCAGCTAGAAACCTCTTTGCTAAGCTATGGATATGACCTGATAGCTTCGCAAGATGAAACTCGTTGTGAAAGTGGATGGACCAGCAATCACAGAATGTTTTGGCTAATGGAAGCCAGAAAAAAGTTCGAGGATTTCTGTTGCTAACTGTGGATGAACCAGTCATACTTACTTAGATGGCCCGTCCTCACGTGACGTGCGGGCCCCAGTACAGAGGTCGCCATTGATCCCTGTCCCTCGCTTCGGACATCCACGATCTTCTTGGTCGTCGTCGGTGGCTGCGTCCACGAGTTCCAGGGGCAAGAATCGTATCCAGCTGATTTCTCAGCTGGTCCATCCGTTCCACGAACACGTCTGCCCATCTCGTCGGTGGTCTTCCTCGAGGACGTTTGGCTTCGCGAGGAATCCACTCAGATGTTCTTAGTGTCCATCTATCGCCCGTTCTTCTCATTATGTGACCGGCCCATCGGTGTTTCGCTTTCGCAACGTATTCCGCTGGGTCACGAAGACGGGACATTCTTCTCATATCCGTGCTGCGAAGTCCGACTAGATGTTGCTTGTGTCGGGTCATCTTCAGAAGACTGCGCTCGAGCGCTCTGTGGGTGGTCCTTAAAGCTTTCGACGTGGCTACGGTGTCGGCCCAAGTCTCAGCTGCGTAGCAGAGCGCTGGGAGAACGGTTGAGTCGAACAGGTGGGCACGAAGCTCCGGGTCCGTCAGTTGGTCGGTGGCTTCCTTCAGAGGCCCGAAGGCGGCCCAGGCTGCTCTTCTTCTCCTGTTAAGTTCTTCCCTCAAGTCGTTCTCCATGTTCATCGAACGTCCGAGATACACGTAAGAAGACGTCTCCATGATAGGGGTGCCTTCCAATTCCATTTCTGCATCTTCGCAAAGGGCGTTCTTCATGAACTGAGTCTTCTTCCGATTTATTCGCAGTCCGATCTTCTTCCCTACTTCGTTTAGTTCCTTCAGCATCGCCTCTGCTTCAGTGATACTGCTCGAGAAAAGGACGATGTCATCCGCAAAACGAAGGTTGGATAGGAATCTCCCATCAACTCGTATGCCTCTCTCTTCCCAGTCTAGTGACTTCATCACCCACTGCAAGGCCGCGGTGAACAGCTTCGGCGAAATAGTGTCGCCTTGTCGAACCCCCTTCCCAATTGGAATGGTTAGGGGGCGATGGAATAGCTGCATCGTTGTTGTACAGTCCTTGTAGCAGTCGGCTAGTGTCCTCACGTAAGCTGGTTCCACTCCTTGATCGACTAGCGCAGACAGGATGGCGTTGGTTTCGACGCTGTCAAAGGCTTTCTCGTAGTCGACGAAGGTTGGGACGAGAGGCAGTCGGTACTCCCGGCAGACTTCTATGACCCTCGAAACCGTCTGGATGTGGTCCATGCAGCTGAATCCTTTGCGAAATCCAGCTTGTTCTTGGGGTTGGGCTTCATCCAGTGTCCTAGATATGCGTGCGAGGATAATCTTCGTGAAGAGCTTGTACAACACACTCAGCAGGCATATTGGACGGTAATTTCGAAGATCTTCCCGTTCACCCTTCTTGAAAAGAAGGACGGTTCTTGACGTTCTCCACTGGTCGGGAATCCTCTCCTTCTGAAGGTAAGATGTCAGGTGCGACGCGAGAATCTCGTGTAGACGTTGTCCTCCGGCTCGCAGAAATTCGACGGAAAGATGGTCTGGTCCTGGAGCCGTGGATGTCTTCATGGTCTGAATCGCCGTGCGCACTTCAGCAGGTAGAATTCGTGGTGGTACTTCTCCAGTGGGAACAACGGGCATCGGCACGGGTGTTGATGAGCGGAAGAGGTTGGTATAGAAGTTCTTCGCGATAGATTCCATCTTGTATCGGGAAGAAGTCGGAGTCCCGTCTTCGTTCAATAGTGCAGCCAGCGGTACGTGATATTCACAGAGGTCCCTTCGGCATTTCTTAAGACTTCGTCTTTCTTCGGCTGCTTCCAGTATCTTGGCTTGCCTGTACTTCCTGAGATCCTCTTGCAAAGCAGTTCTGCAACTGGCGTTGGCTATCAGTCGCTCGAGATGGGTTGCATTCGGATCCTGCCTCAGAAATCTTCTTCTTTCGAGCAACTCCTTGGTGGTCTTCGAAATACGTTGCAAGTTCTTCTCAGAAGTCACTGAGGCACATTCTCCGCATGCTCGCAATCCTTTCAGAAGCCGGTCGTAGTCGTACGTTGGGTCCTCCTCGATGGGCCAGTCACATCTTGATATGAGCTCCTCCAGCCTGTTACCGTCGTAAACGACTTCCTTCCTTCTCGCGGCACTGTGACAGACTTTCTTTTCCAGCCTTCGGCTGAGTCGTATCTTCGCTCGAAGGAGGCGGTGATCGGAGCCACTGCAGAAGGATGGAACTACTGAGACATCGAGCAAGCTCCACCTTCGGTTGGCGAGAATGTGGTCGATCTCCGCGTGAGTCGTTCCGTTGGGCGATTCCCATGTCCACCGGCGATGTTCTTTCTTCATGAAGATGGAATTTCCATGGAAAAGTCGTGCGGCGGAGAGAAGCCCAACAAGACGGTTGCCGTTTTCGTTCCGGAGCCCATATCCAAACTTCCCGATCCTATATTCCTTTTCTAGTGGCATCCCGATTTTCGCATTGAAGTCGCCCACAACATACTTGTAGAAGGACTTTTCGTTGCGGACGACCTCCTCCACGTCTTCGTAGAAAGCATCTAGTTCTGAGTCGTCAGCTGCTGATGTTGGAGAGTAGCAGTTGATGATGCTGATGGTCTTCTGACGTGGAGGGCGTAGTCGTAGGATGGCTAGTCGGGGTGATAGGATCTCGTGCGAATCGACAAGATGGACGATAGATGGGTGGACGACAAAGCCAACACCTCCCACGTTTCGTGATGGAACCTTCTCACCACGAATGATGAGTGTTCCATCATTCATCTGTCGCACGTCCTTCTTCCTGGACTTCGTTTCCTGCAGAGCGATGATGTGGTACTTGATGTGCTCTGCAGCGTCGAGAAGAGCGTGGAGGTCGGCGTTTGTGGAGACTGTCCTGGCGTTGTAGGTGCAGAGCATGAGGCAGTCTCCGTGGCGTGTCGTCCGGGCAGACGTGTCGTTTTTGTCCAATCCAAAAGGCGCCCTGAGGACCCTGACATCAGTCTTGCTACCACCCGGCGCCGTAGGCGGGATCGATGTACAGGGTTTCTTTCTATTCTTCTAACTGGTAGAGTAATGAAATTTTTCCCCTACAAGAGCAGACTTACTAGGCCAACTCTTGATTTCCACGGGGCGATCGCTGACCCCGGGTTTGGAGCGGGGAGAACCGCCTAGCGACCTGAAAACCAGACGGCGGCGGATCTGGCCTGGCCGGCTCTTAGCTAGGCATCCGGCCGAAACCGGAAACGTCGAACTCCTTCACAGCTTGGGAGGCCCTGCCAGAGTATACACTCGGCTGTGCATCGCAGTTCGACACCCAGTGTCACCCCCACGCCACGATGAGGCGGCCGACCATTGTGGGGGATGAACCAGTCATTTAGTTAGAAAACCTCTGCTAAGCTATGGATAGGACCTGACAGCTTAGTAAGACTCTTAGTGGCGAAAATGGGTGAACCAGCAATCACGAGAGTCGAATAGTTGGCAATAGAGCCTGCCACGCGGGTCTTAGGCCTTGATTTCCTGGGTCCTTAGAAGGAATCGCCGAGGAAATACAAGGAAAATCACTGGCCGATGCACCAATTTGGTGGGTACCAAGTGATTAGGGGGTAGACGAGTTGTGGAATAAGGTTTATTCGCACGGGCGTAGATTATTCGAGAAGAGTCCGAGGTGTCCCGGTGTGGACCGGGGAGCAACCCCTAATAACATTCGGAGGCTCCTCTTATACGAAGGAAGGCGGAGCTGAACCGAATACAGGGTACAATGTACACTTGGTGCTTGAAAGGAGATGCCGCCGATTGGCTACACTCCTGGCGCACGGATACCACTCACTCTTGAGTGATTAGATACTCAAGAGTGAGTAGCTCACCATTTAGCCTACGGGGATTCCGTAGGCTATATAGAATATAGAGTTCATGAATGGTTGATGATACAGAAATCATCAACACAACACAACACACACAAAATCAATAATTAAGTGCTTATTTTCGAGCTCTACAGCAAATTTTACATGCGTAAATGAGTCAACTTTCCAGACTTTTACAAAATAGGCATTGCTGATAGCGGCCATCGACGCTCTTTCTGCCCATCTACTTCTCCAGAATACGCCACGAAGGACAAAAACACAAAAGGATTCAGGTAGTATAGTTTATTTTCACTTATTAGTTAGCACTCCATCCTTACTGAGGAGTTCTGAAAAGGGCTTCCAATAATTCCTTCACTCCGTCTAGAGGTAGGAACGAAACGGAAGTTCCGTTCTCAATATATTAAATTCCCTCTAATAACTTATAAATAGCTCTTGTCATTAGATTTTGTTATTTTGACTTACACCATGGAGCGAATCACTAGGCTTTCTTCGTCCTGCACTGCGATAAACTGCGAAAATCGTCGCACCATTGTAAGTCAAATCTCTTTGGAAACTCCAAAACATATACGTCATCAGGTTAATTGGGGCTTATGGTTCAAAATAGAAATGAGCTTTGCAGCATTGCAGCATACGCACACTTTCCAGAACACTACTAAAATTATTTGTTGGAAACATGATTTACACCCAACTAGACTGCTTTGCAAACTTGCATGAGTAATTCTGAGACTTTGCGCTTCCAAAACCACACCACAAAGGTTGTGAATGTTTTGAATTTTTCTCTGAAAGCGCAACTAGTTCGGGACGTTATCAGACTAGAAGTTCTGAACATAATCCTGCAGCAGCATAGGCGGTAATGACTTTTATACCTCAAGCAGTGGGGACATCATTGGGACACTTTGTATACGGGGTGTACACACTTCTTGATCGTTAATAACCCTTTTCAACAGGGTCTTTTGCTTAGCATTATGTATCATTCAGTAGAGCAGATACAGCTCAGATTTACAAGGGGATTACCCATCGCCTCCTTCATTATAAAGTAAAATCCTTGAGTAGGTTTTGAACCTTCAGTGGCTGCATTTTGCCTCAGCAGATAAACAACGAGCTGAAAGTTTCGTCAGTAACCTGTATCGTCGCTGACTTTGAACAATGACACTTTAACCTAAGTTTTTTTAAGTTATCCAAATAAACACAGGGTTTTTCAGTGTTGTTCTTCAAAAATGTGACCGAGGCATTCAAAACGCTTGAGAAGCTCTCAAAACTTGTCTAGAATCGGAATGTCTGACAACACAACCCTAATTTTTTTTTGGAATTTCGCTTCAGACGGCCTATCACACGATGGCCGTATGCTTGAAAGTTTCCATCATAATTTTATAGTAAACAAGATCTATCAGTGATTCGCGCTAAACTTCGCATCTGAACCAAAGAAGCTCTACAAGTTGGTTCTTGAAGCTAAGCTAAGTTGTGAGAAGATAAGTATTAGCAACTAAGAAATGAGCATGCTTTTGGAATACCGTGTGTGAAAACGAAGCGTTTTGTTCCTTAATCACAAGCAGCAGAATCACGATCTCTGCCTTCCTGGCGATATTGGGACTGCGATGCTACACGAGTTTACGGGGTAGGGGAACGAAAGTCGCCAGTTTGGGCTGCCTCCGCGGACTACCACTAATCCTGAAACGACATGCAACAACACTGCTAAAGGACCACTTGGCCGCGAAAGGCGGCTCGAATTGGCAGCCAGCGTTCCCCTGTCCGAGTTTAGCAATTCAGTATCTGCTTTGAAAGCGAGTGGCTTAGAAGTATGGTTGCAAACTTGCAGAGCACAAAGCTGCCGACGGAATAACAAAATGTATTAGGTTGTAAAGAAGGTTCTGCCAATAGGCGCTGAGCTGAATTGTTTTATTTATATCTTCACCAGGAGTGGCTGTCAATTAGCGATATTTCGGTCATGTGTACTGACAACCTTAGACTCAGAGGTGCGATAGGGGGAGCCGGGTCCCCCAAAAGTGAAGGTGGTTTCAGCTACCACTGGCCGGCCAAAAGTGAAGGTGGTAGTGTCGGACACTCACCTCCCAAAAACGTCGACGGGGGGGGGGGGGGAGGGGGGGGGAGGTGCGGGGGGAGGATAGAACGGACGAACGGAGCTATCTTTCTAGGTCTAACGTCGACCCAACGGCCCTCTTTAGGGCCACAGATACGATGAATATTAAAAATATCTATAAATTTTATTTATAAAAATTTAAAATAGACGTGTTTAGTAAATGGTGTATTTGGAAGTAGAAGTTTGTTGGACTGTACGGATTTTATTAAGCAAATTTTGTTATAACGTACAGCGAAGAAAGTAGATCGATCCAGGCAGTAACGGCCGAGAATCAGAATTTCGAATAAATAAATAGTGAAAAATCATGCAAAATTTCCACTGTTATAAATCTGTTGTTTGAAGATGTCAGCAGTTGCGACTTCATAGGTTTTAAAGAGTAAATGTTGCTCTATCAGCTAGTGAAGGAATCTGGTCGATTTAAGAGATAGTCGTTGAAAACCAGAGTTCTAAAACTTTACGCCATTTTTGCGTGTTTTTTGACTGTTGAGAGTTAAACTTTTATAAATCTCGAATATGGAAGTGTATGATGTTGCGACTTCATAGGTTTTATAGAGTAAGGTTTGCCTTATCAGAATATGTCTTGTACGTTCCGATCCATTGAAACACCTCCGAGATCCAGAGTCATGAAAAAGCAGGTAAAAGAGAGCTTTTTGAAATTCAACAGCTCATAACTTCTTCAGGATTGCACGAATCATGTTGCGACTTCATAGGTTAGATTCTTCTCGTCAAGAGCTTTCAGATGATATATAATATGTGGGGGTTTCGCGCCTCCTGCGAATTATGCCCGGGGGGGGGGGGGAGACTTTTTAGGCCAAAGTCTCCCCCGGCAGCCTCCAGCCAATACATTAAAATGGGCGAGGGGGAGACTTTGGCCTAAAAAGTCTCCCCCCCCGGTCATAATTCGCAGGAGGCTCTAAACCCCCACATATTATATATCATCTGAAAGCCCTTGATGAGAGGAATCTAACCTATGAAGTCGCAACATGATTCATGCAGTTCTGAAGAAGTTATGAGCTGTTGAAGTTCAAAAAGCTCTTTTTTACCTGCTTTTTCATGACTCTGGATCTCGGAGGTGTTTCAATGGATCGGAACGGACAAGACATATTCTGATAAGGCAAACCTTACTCTATAAAACCTATGAAGTCGCAACATCATACACTTCCACATTCAAGATTTATAAGAGTTTAACTCTCAACAGTCAAAAAACACGCAAAAATGGCGTAAAGTTTTAGAACTCTGGTTTTCAACGACTATCTCTTAAATCGACCCGATTCCTTCACTAGCTGATAGAGCAACATCTACTCTTCAAAACCTATGAAGTCGCAACTGCTGACATCTTCAAACAACAGATTTATAACAGTGGAAATTTCGCATGATTTTTCACTATTTAAATATTCAAAATTCTGGTTCTCCGCCGTTACTGCCTGGATCGACCTACTTCCTTCGCTATACGTTATAACATAATTTGCTTAATAAAATTCGTACAGTTTTGCTAAGCTTTACTTCCAAATACACCATTTACTAAAAACCTTTATTTTAAATATATATGCCGCCGTATACATAAATATATGCTTTCAATAATCTTTTTTGCGTTTGTTTTGCTTATTTTCCTTCTTTGTCGTCCAGCGAAAAATTTTTTATTCCAAAAGTGAAGGTGGTCACCCCGTACCAGCTCAAAAGTGAAGGTAGGGGGAGACTTGGCTCCCCCTATCGCACCTCTGCTTAGACTACTGATTTGGTGTGTCATAGATGCTCTTTTCCAAAAAGCGCGCTGGCTGCGTTTCGAAACATGTGGAGAGTTCGATTTTTTAAACCCTGAATTCAATGAGTTATTTCTTGCTTGCAAAAAGACCCAGATACCGGGGCAAGTATTAGTCGGATACTGCTTCACCTGACTAATACATAGGGTATAAAACGAATTTTCAAATCAAGCTTCTGGAATTTCTGCGCGTCCATGATCTGAAAAATGTGCGTTTTCGCAGACCTGAGCGCAACGGATTTTTCTCCTTTTTGGGCATTTCTTCCTTTTGATTCTCATTTCGAGCTAAATAGCGTGTCAGGTAAGTAATTGGAACCATTGCACACTAAAAACACATTTCAAGCTAGCCCCTCGCATTCGCATTCATTTTTGGTATTCAAGAGAAGAATTGGCAAAACTTTCTCTACAATCTAATAATTCATTTCAAGAGTTCAAGTTCCTGTAGAACAATGATGCGGCTGTTCCTTGCTTATAGTAAAAATTAGCCCTGGAAACTTGAAATGAAGTTAAAAATCACTCTTACAAGGAAAGCACTTCCGGTCTTGTTGAAATACTTGTTTAAGTCAGGGCTAAAGCCCTTTTTTGAGACCAAATCAATTTTGTGCCTAAATCTTAACCAACACATCATTTAAATAAGAGCCCTGGACGTGCTATATAGAAAGGTGCATTGCAAGCGTACTCAAGGTTTTTTTTCATGAAATAGGTTCATAGCGCTCATTACAACGAAACAGCAAAAGGAAATTTACTCATACGCTGAATCAATCGCAATAATAAATCGTGATGCAGTATAGTTTGAGCAATCTTCCGTACTGAATTTCTATTTCGGGTACACGCCGAGCACAAGGTAACACTATATATGGCAGAGGTGTCATCTTGTGATTACCAAGTTGGGGGTCCTTTCCCTACATACAGATTGTGTGTCACAAAGGACCATGCGGCCGTCAACAATCTTGCATATTCTTTATTCTAAAGTCCACGGGAATGTTGCCAATGCGTCGTAATAATTTATGAAAAAACAGCGATTGTTCTCTGAGCGTTCGTCCAAAAATTGGTAGACAGTGTCAATATCAATGTATACTTCCGACCTCGGCAACACTTACTCCTGGTACTCACCTTGCGCCTTTATCTTACTCTGTACTTGGCCCGGTTCACCTATACATGTCACCTTAGACGGCCACTTTCGAGTTAAATCTCGCTAGTTTCGAATTGTTTATAAGCACTGTATTTACAGAGATTTCCCTGAAGGATGAATATGTAGCATACCTTATAGCAAGCACCAGGTTCGCAATGACCTAAAGTTATGCCCCGAGCCTAAGAGTACCAAACAAACCTGGAGCAGCGTTTCTTGATGACTGAAGCTACAACAATTTCTGCCGATAGGACCAACGTTAAGAGCACAAACTTCATAGCGGAAATTCTGAGTATGATATCTGCTTATAGCCACGCATTCTCTATGTAAGATTAAGAAAGAGTCGTTTCCCGGAATCTTTACTCGATTGAAATCATAGTTATCAAAAAGGATTAGGTCGGCGGATTTCTGTTATACTTTTAGTTTTTAATACTCAAAAAATCAAACCAAAATCTGAAATTCTCATGCACAAGGCATTTAGGGCAGAGTATAGTCAATAGTTCTCAGTCGAGTTTAGAGAGATGGCACATCATGCCTGCATACGCAATCTAAATTCACGGTGCGCATGTTGGCGCACACTCGTATTTTAACACGGAGAGCATTTTATAAACCTTTGAAATTGTTAATTCTGCTTAAAGTCCTACTTTATACACGGGATTTCTTTGAAGAATTTTGATCAAATCGAACTTTTGATTTTGGTTAAAAAAATATAACGAAAAATGGAAAGGAGCAAATTGTTTCATATCCTGAGGATTTTACCATCCGTTAGTTGGATTCCTTCGCAGACTTAGTATAACATAAACAGAAAAATGACTAGAACCTGACAAAAACCATGCGTCGTAGTTTTTGGCAATTTTCTGAAAGGTGTTTCATGCAATGCAATTATAGCCAGTTGCAAATCAATGAGAAGCTGTTTCAAAAAGACTCAGTATTCTCCGAAAATTTTTGATCCTTGCGATGTAGTGCTTGTTTATAAAAAGCGACATTACTTCCGGAACATATTTTCATCTCATATCTTTCACAACTAACTTTCGAGCCCGATAACAACCTTTTTCGTCTTACCATTTACCACACCTAATATGCTTTATTCAAGTACAGCTCTTTTGCTCCAGACTAATAGAGCATGGTCTTGCTATGACGTTCTAAGTCAGCCAGTGAGTTACTCATGAGCATAGTGCTGCTTCTATTAGACTGGTCGAAAGAGTACTGTGTGATTAGAAAATCGTCTCCTTTTTATCTTCAATCTGGCAATAGTTGTATAGGGAAGACCATACTTTCTAATAGCTCCTTGCCTGTTATACAACCGAGGAAATAACTGTTATTTCAAACGGACCCGTCAAACAAAAATGTGCAAAAGCATCCAAAAGAGTCACTCACATAAGTTGCATAACCCAGGCCGTCAATCAGCAAAGTTTGTGCTGATTGACGGCCTTCATAGAAAATTGTGATTTTTACGAAACCGTGCAGAACTGCAAATCATTTCTGTGGCATCTCACTTGAAAAGCATGATTCTTTATGGAATTGTTCGTAAGCACTTACTTCGTTCAGGTAGAAAGAATAACCGTGTGGTCTCATGCTAATGCTTGTTTTTGGATTTTGTTGCGACATCTTTGAGCTTTTTGCAGTTGCACAATATTATCAAAACTCAACTGATCATCTTCTTCCGCCTATTTCTGCAGCATGTGTCTAATAGAAGTTATGGGAATGGGAAAGTGCGTGAACTTTCTTGCAAACAAAATCATAAACACTGAGCATGTATTAAGATGGTAAAAAAGCAGTATTTTCGTATAAAGTGTGATAAACATTTGAACCGAAATGAAGACTCAAGTTCCTGTTGGAGACGATGGCAGCTTAGCAGAAATGGAAAAGTTACGCAACAGTTTTGTTGCAGAATTTTTCAGAGCTCGATCAGTTTTTGGAGAAAAGAGGGCACAATGTCCGTGAACACTAAGCATAATACGAATCAGTAAACCTGCTTACTTATAAGAGACAATAAGAGGGCGCGAATGTTTGACAATAAATCTCTGGAATTGCCATACAATAAACATAACAAATTGATACGTCGTTATCAACGATTTTAGAATTTGTCACGGCGCTAAGTCGTATACATAGTTAATGCTATATGTATCGTTTTTCTATTGTGCGAAAGTTGCAAGGTAACAAAGACCATCAAACACGCTATAGTGATCACATCTAAAAAATCACAGTTGTTTAAACCGAAGGAAATCATTCTGAAAGAATAACTTCAGATAATGTGAAACTAGCTTATGTTTGCAGCTGGAAAGTATACGACTAAATTGAGTCCTGTTGCGTGTACAAGTGGCTTCACATCGCGTAACGGACCTCGATCGTTGAAAAACTGCTGTTTGATTTGAGCAAAGGAGAGCCGAAATTGTTGCAAACGAGATCTAAAGGATTTGCAAAAAGAAGATGATGTTCTTCATGGTTTTATGATATTCTAGTCATTTTTCTACCTATATATTTATTGAAACGAGGAAAACCCACACAATGACGAAAATGATGTTTTTTATGGAATGTGAATGTTTTGGTCCTTTTGCTTGACGCAGATTGTGTGATATTACCGCACTACCCAAACGACGCCGCCAGCAAGGCGCAGCATCACGACATGATAGGGGTGCGTCGAGTCGTCGAAATGCCTTGCTCTTTCGGAGCACACTATTTTCTGTGCTCTCTCGAAATAGCCCACTATTTCTAGTGCTCTCTGCCTGCCACCAGTGCTCTGAATTTCTCTCAAATTTCGACGAGCAGGTAGCTTTCAGGTTAGCTCTCGAAGTTGCTAGCAGCATCTCCTATCCTTCCCGATATCTTTCTGTAGGGGGGATTCCGGAGATCTCAAATCTCAGTTTAAGTTTTTTCAAAGTCGCGATGGCATCTTCATAAGGTAAGCTTCTCGTAAAAAAGCTTTGGGCGGTCTAAATGAAATAGCTATTGGCGACCTTGCGGCAAAGTGTCGGTGACCCGCCGAGAGACCTGCCGCCAGGTCGAGGGGATTGCTGCCGGCCCAGATTCAGTCTTAAAAGCCCCGTTCACTCAAAATTTCGACCTCCATGTTTTCGCCTTTCCAGGGCCTTCTCATACCACTGATTTCGAATATCAAGTCGGAAATCCGCAAAAACCATGAAAACCCCCGTTTTCAGAACCCGCAGAGCGATTTCTTCGGAACGGTGATTGGTTGGGAGCGCACAGATGGACGGGACGAACGTCACGCCCACTCAAAGGGGAGGAGCCAACGTGGAGAATCTGTCATCCGAGCGATTTTCGAAGCAATTTTCTCGCTTCGGAAGCAACTTTTGCCAGCGCGAGTTGGATAAGCATACAGCTACATAGGGGCCCCATTACTGTTAGGCATCAAAATCTCATCGACCCATTTTGGGTGGACGGTGCCTTTGAAAGCAGTGTCCAGGCAGATTTGGGCACTTAGGTTTTTCGTGTGAAAACTGTTGAAGAGGTCCTAACTTAGGCCGTGCCCAGGTGGCAGCATAAAGTATCCATTCACGGCTGAGAAATCCACCTTCAAAACCCTCAAGCCTTGCGCCGTGACCGTACCGCAATTGACTCTGCTTCGATTAGCACAATGCGCGCTAGGACTCGCCCTACTCACTCGCGAATTAGGTTACGGCGCAGGCCTGAGACATTTGGAGATGGATTTTTCAATCGTGAGTAAATCATTTGCGCTGCAACTTCAGCAACGCTTAACCCCCTCAAAAGTTTCCACGCGAACGCGCATTCGCCCAGATTTGCCTGGATACTGCCTTTAACTCTTCACACTGTTAAGATTCTGCTCGAACAAGCCGAGTGTGAACTCTCCTTTTTTGGTCGCAAAAAGCTGATTCCGCATATACCCATGCAAAAGAGCAAATATGTGAGGCAGATATTCATCAGAACTTTCTTTGAGAAGAGTCTCTGGTCAATTATAGTTCAAAAATCTGCGCGTTTAACTGAGTTCCTTATACTTATAGGAATCTCATAGATCACTATCATTATCAGGGAGAGGAACTACTCTCGGAAGAGTACAGACAGTGCTAGCGCCATAATTATTCATGACAATTATTCGAAATCTGCAAGCGCTGTCCTTCCGGTCTAACTTCTAGTAGTGCAACATAAATAGCTCTCGAATATTTTATTACAATAATGAAGTCATATGATTGGTCTCATTCCTTGTGAAAGTAATGCTGCTTAAACATGAACTAAATTAGCTGTCATTACGCTCTACTGTTCTCCGCCTCTCTGGAAGTCTCCTTTTTCTCAGTGTCTTCTTCTCTATCGCGTGAACCAGCAGCTTTCTTTCTGCTAGCGCTTGCTCCTTGACTTCCTTTTTTCGACGCTCCCTCGTCCTCGTCCATCACGGAGCCAAGAGTTTGTGTTTGCAATTCCAGAAATTCATTCAATGCTTTCTTTAGCTGAATATACCTTCGTTCTGTACCAACGTTAGTGATCTATCGTAAGGCAAAGCAATAAAAATTTCTGGCAGAACTAACTGTTCCTAATGCATCAAAGAAGTCCTTCCCCGTTTCAAGAACCTTACCTCTTGGCTTGGTTTCAGTGGTATTACTGGTTTGACACCTCTCGACAACCTCTACAAAATCACGCGGATACACCGTGCAATGTAATCTTTTCCTAAGCTTCTCCCTACCTTTCGTTTCCGTTTCTTCTTCTTCTTCTTCCTTCTTTCCTCATCTTCTCTTTCCATTTCTTCCATGAGTTTCAACTTTTGTTTTCGTTTTCTCCGTACTATCATGCAGTTACATATAAGCACGAGGACTACTATAACTACAATACCAGCTGCAATTACTACAAGCATTTCAAAACTTAAATTCATTTTCTCGAGAAGTGTGCCCGGTTTTCTGAAATCAGATTTGTAGATCTGAAATTGAGTGAACACGGTCCTTACTGGGTCTGTGAAGCCTTAGGAGATGTTGTCACGCTCACATTTAGAGCTTCTGTGCTTTCCACACTGAAGCTCGACGTCATCGAGCAAACATCTGTCGAAACAAAATCAAAACCATTTCTGTTGAGGAAATGAAAAATAGATGTTGTTTTGTAGTTTTCCAACAGAATTTCCACCTAATACCCGTTGTCATTCAATATCTGCAATGGTTGCGAGAGCACTTTCTGGGAGTGCTAATAAGTCTAGTTTTGAACGCCTGCTAAGTTTGCGTATACCTAATTGTTTGTACTATCTAATTGCAACATTGAACGCTACTCGACAGTTAATGAACTTGTAGATGAACTCTGCTTCAAGTATGTAGAACACGCTTACACTCTCTTCTTACTAATCACTCTTCCTGTCTAGAAGAATATGCGAGGAGACAATTAGTGCTCATGAACAAGTTCGACTTGATATTCAAACCGTTTATAGTTGAAATTCTATTCACATCGTTCAACCAAGACTGCTTGAAATGTTTTAATGCAGTGATCGGTCGGATTCGGTCACATCAACATTGAGGCCACTCTTTCCGTGGGTGAGAATGTGGTGTCATTCTTTAAGGCAAAGCACTAAGGTAGTAAGCCTCCAAAAGATGGGTAAAGAGTGCAAAGGTGCAAATAGCATTTTTCTTCATTCTTGTGCAGCAGCGAATCAAGCATTAGCACAACACAACATTCACTTCTCAAGCTCTGTCTCTGAGCCAGAGCTCCGCACGAGCTGGCACCAGGGAAATTTCAAAACGAATTTTCCTTTGATCTTGGAAATTCCGAACGCAGTTCTTCAATCTGTTTCAAAGGCCCGTCATTATTATTTAGATTCTGTACCGGTATGTAATATGGTTTTCACGCATGCTGATTTCATAATATAAATTTACACAAGTTTTCTGAGCTTTTCGAGTGGTTGGATCACACATGAGAAGCAGTGAAAAAACAGATTTTTCAGACAGCGGAGCAGACCAAGAAATTTTTAGATGCCTATAAAACGCCGAAAAGGAAACATTAGATCGTTTTTTCTCTGTATGTAAACTTGTACAGTGTAGATACATTATGTAAAAAAGTATGAAAACTTATGTGAGTAAAGTGTCGGTGCTAGCTCAGCCTGCACCTAGTTGTTACGGTGCCAGCTAATTCAGAAAAAAGTTCAGCACAACTTTTAATCACATAATTTTTCATAAATTCTTGGGCCATAGTTCGGGTTCCCCCAAGCGCATGCGCACACCAAATGTGGTGTCATACTATTGCGTTTTAGCTGAAAACAACGCCTTTGTTTCTTTGATGTGCGGCACGCTAGTGGCGTGCCGGCGGCATTCTTGCGGCTGCCTCCTCCCCGGACCCCGGAAAAACGATATCTTCTTTTACTGATTTGTTCAGCTTGCACAAGATTGATATATCTCTTTATTTAACCGACGTTTCGGCTATATCGCCTTCTTCGGGGTGTGAAAAAATCGTGGCCATGTAAATTGATAAATCAGCAACTTCATCACGATTAAGCAAATTGTCCAACCTGTTAGCGAATCAAAAGAGTACAGATGACCAGATCGGGACATTGCCCTGTCAACAATTCAATGACTGATACCAACGACTGTCCACCATTCTTTCAGATCTAGCAACTTGGTCTCAACCTGCTGTTACCGGTTGATCTGTCCCGGAAGTATGTCTATTCAATCGTTAATTCTCCTCGGCAAAAATTTTTGCCGAATTTTATGTACCACCTGAAGTACTGAGTCCAACTTAAATCGAATTGGAGCAACTCATCTATCGCTCTTCACTGTTGTAGGTTTGGGGTAAGAAACTTGAAGAGAGTTTGAAGACACCGTGATTACAAACCGTGTTTTGCCTAAAGAAACGGGAAAGTAAAAAATCTTACATTAAGAGTTTTACAGTCATCCACTTTAGATGTAAAATTGCATTCAATCGTTATGCTTTTTTCACAAGTTGTCAAGTACACAGTAACAATGTTTTTCAATGCTTCTCATGAACGTGATTACACATCTGCAAAGCTTGAAAAAGTCGTGAAAAGCTCGTAGCAAAAGCAGCATGCAAAAAAGCCTGCTACATAAATTCTTAAGGATTTTGGAGGAGTTCTTTTGAACGTCTTTTCCCGGTTTATGTGCTGGAAGTCCCCGCTGTTATCCCATGATAATGGAAAACACAGTTGATCCTCTTTCTAAGTGTGAGCTGAATCCAGCAGTACATAATGTTACCCAAAGGCTGGTAAAAGACTTCGTAAGAGAAATATTAGCGATTAAGCAATGTAGATGCTTTTGAGACACTCCATAAATGCTATGGATTCGAATTTTCGAACATTCAATGCTCCGAACTTTATATCCGGTGCATCAAAAATCTTCTAAGCTCGATGAACATCGAATAATCGGCTATCGTATAATATTCGAAATCTCGGATTTTAAAAAAATCCAATTTTGAATCATTCGCAATTAAATGATTCCTTCGAATAATGGAATCATCGAGTAATGACTCGGTGCAGTGCAAAGACGCGGTGCAAAGTGTAGTGCACATGGTCAGTACTGCGCGTCACTCCTTCTCATACACCCTGGCCGCTTGTTCTGCATCTCTTCTGGTCATGAACTATCCTTAGGACGCAACAGCGTTGCTCCGAGCATGTTGACGATGTACAATACCGCTCATAGTTCGTCAGAAAAGTCGCCGCACTCCAACGGATCTACCACAGCGCTCTGCAGTGCTCCGGAGTGCGCTAGTGTGCCGGAGAGCAGCGGTGTGCGCCGCACTCCACTGGACTGCGCCTGAATCCGCGTCGCATCGCCATATCTCACTTCAGAATAGACGTATTCCGATTACAGTTACCTCAGCGTATCTCTGCATAAAGACTCTGTACCTGACAGAGATCACGATTTTCATAAATAGCGTGATCGAAAACTCAAGCGGAGTTTTCTTTCAAACCAAGACCATCAACATTTCGACCAAGACCCACTGGCGAGCTTCAGAATGTGAGACGAAAAAAAATCAAGTAACCCGAAATTCTCTGAAAACCTGCTCATAAAAAATTCATCTAACGCTTTTATCTTTTTTGGAAAGAAGTCTGCAGCTACTGCTTAGCACGATAACCCAAAAGAACAGTACCATCGAATTGTACTTATTGGAATCTTCTATGTTGGATAAGCGCTGCATTACATCTATGCGAAAGGATCCCCGCAGAGGAAAATGGAGACGGAATATCGAAGGCACGTTGTATATCGAAAGATTTGCCTTGACGAGCTTAACACACTGCTGTTTCCGGATTCAGCATAAAGCAATTTTTATTTATAGCTAAGGAAGTTATAATGCTGCGTTGTTTGAGTGATTCCCGTGCTTCCGCGGAACTTCTGGAATTGTCGCGGAATTCCGGGAAAATTCCCGGATTTCCGCGCCGTTCACGGAAATTTTGCACATTGAGCTGTAGTATACCTTGAACTGATTTTAAAACAAATCCATCAGAGTGATTCTTCCATACTCCTACAGTATCGTTACAATGTGCCATGAGCAGCAAATCAATGACAATATTGTTATCAGCACACTGGACAATCCAAACCAAACAAAAATCTGCAAAATCGAGCGATCCACTGTTTACCGTATACCTACTGTATCCCGACATTGTAGCACTTCTATACACCAGGTGGTGCGTCTCGCCGAGCTGAATCGAACGGTCCTTGGAATAGAATGCGTCTATTCTGTAGCGAGATATGGCGATGCGACGCGGACTCGGGCGCAGTCCAGTGAAGTGCGGCGCATTCCTCTGCTCTCTGGCACACTCTGCTGTACTTCCGCGCACGGCAGCGCGCTGTGGTACACTCCGCTGGAGTGCGGCGACTTTTTGACGAATTATGAGCGGTATATATGTATACCACTGCCTGCGTGAGAGACGTTGATGTATTAATAAAGCTTCTGAAGCTAGCATGTCTATAGAGGCACAAAAGGGGCCACTAAATTCCACTATCGGACCACCATAACAGTTGTGAGGCAACACATTTGGGACTTCACCATAAGAGTGGTAGCCAGCACAGTTACGCGCAATTGAGCTTTTTTGATTCATCAACACAGCAAGGATGTTGCGCTCGATGCGAAAACAGGATATGATTCGCACAAGTTTTTTGAACCAGTTAGGGCGGAATTGGAATGGTGGGTTCGCCACGCAACGGTTTCGCAACTGGTATGTCTATCTCGCTAACAAGGGAAGGATACTTGGTCGAAGTGGCCATTTGGAATGAGCTGTATATTAGGAAACTGTACTCCGTAAGGCAAACTCAAAACTACTTTCGCTAGGTGCCGAGCGGTTTTGTGGGGGGAGTTACAAGGCCATTTTCCTCCGGCGCAGCTGGTGCACCCAGTGATGGGCGAGGCGCTAGAACAATGCAGCAGTGTGGCAGTGGCGCAGTGGCAACGCAGTGGACTACGAAGCAGATGGTCGAGGGTTCGAGTCCTGTTGCTGCTATTTTGTTTTGCAGTTCTGTAAAAAGTCTATTGGGTGACAGTAAACGAGAAATACTATTTCTAGGCAGTCGAAACAAGCTAGTTACTGCAGAAAAGCCACTATTTCTGCAATAAGCTATAATCTTCTAAAATATGTAAATCTGTGGAGGTTATGATGTCACAACAAGGGATTCAAGTGATATATTAACATGTATGGAATACAACCACAAAATGCTCAAAGTAGAAGAGCTTCTCGCAGCGCGCACTTGCAAAATTGCAATCGATTCACATCCCATTTATTGGCTCTTGATCTGAACTTTACCTTGCAATATAGGGATTCCATCCTTAAGATCTTATCGCTCATTTACACACAATTTTGCTCGCCGCGATTCAAAAATTTGCTTTCATACCCATGGATGCAGCCGGATACATTGACAACCACCCCGGCGAATTCGAGTCTCCTATTCAGTACTGTTTTTCACCGACTTTGATAGGCAATTGTGAAGCTGCTGATTGTCATCGTTTTATTTTATCCGATGTGCGCGCTGCGAGAAGCTCTTCTACTTTGAGCATTTTGTGGTTGTATTCCATACATGTTAATATATCACTTGAATCCCTTGTTGTGACATCATAACCTCCACAGATTTACATATTTTAGAAGATTATAGCTTATTGCAGAAATAGTGGCTTTTTTGCAGTAATTAGCTTGTTTCGACTGCCTAGAAATAGTATTTCTCGTTTACTGTCACCCAATAGACTTTTTACAGAACTGCAAAATAAAGTAGCAGCAACAGGATTCGAACCCTCGACCATCTGCTTCGTAGTCCACTGCGTTGCCACTGCGCCACTGCCACACTGCTGCGTTGTTCTAGCGCCTCGCCCATCACTGGGTGCACCAGCTGCGCCGGAGGAAAATGGCCTTGTAACTCCCCCCACAAAACCGCTCGGCACCTAGCGAAAGTAGTTTTGAGCTTGCCTTACGGAGGACGGTTTCCTAATATACAGCTCATTCCAAATGGCCACTTCGACCGAGTATCCTTCCCTTGTAAGAACCATATCTGCGTTCTCATTTTCTGTGATCTTCAAGTGGTCAAATTCCAGCGCTATGCGCTCACAAAGCCTTCAGTGAAGCGGAGGTGTTGCTCCATACGAAATGCATTGTTTGACAGACTGTAGGTTGTTCCGTTTGACAGGCTGTAAGTTGGTAGGACAACGCAGGCTAGTGAGGCGCTAAATAGTAAGTTCCACTGCCGAACGAAGGTGCAGTAGCACATTGGTTAAGCAGGCGAGAGGCGGCGCGGACAGCTACATCGTTCTGAACCCTGCGCATCATAAGCCTCATGGGTAAAAGAGCTGCGTTCGCAGACCTGGCACCTTCGTGAGCTAGTAAACTCTGTAGAGAAAGTGCACTCACTCAGGGCTACCTTCTTGAGTGCGAAGATTTTTAAAAGTGGTGCAAACATCAGTTCGACAGATAAGAGGATCTTATACGACTTCCACTGTAAACATAATTTTCATTAACCAAGATTTCAAGTTCATTCGTGTGAAAAAGTTGATGATTCCTTGTTGCTTCTTGCAGCCTCGTACTCCTCTACCTACCGACAATTACTCGATTACTTCGTTTGAAGAGGATCGTTTTCTTTTCCAGCAGTATCTTCAAAGCAGAGACGAAGACTGTCGAAGGAATAATTGGACTGCAAACAAATTGGAAGAAGACTCTGTCCATGAGAAACGCCCTTTCACGAAATATGAAAACGAGGGAAGTCACTCTCATCATGGAAACGTCTTCTTAAGTTTATCGTGAACATTCCACGAACATGGAGAACGACTTGTAGATATTAACAGAAGGTTTGAGTGAATCTAACAGGTTATGAGAGCTTTTTCAAGTGATGTTTTTGCTTCAGCTACTCTGCACTCTGCTCTGGTTATGCCGTGACTTTATTCTTAGCGGTAAACTGGAATGTTGAGGCCCAACAGCTTTTTGAAAAGCTGAAGAAGCGACGTAGTACCAGGATAACTTCCAAAGCTGCTCTGAGAAAGTGAGCTAACAAGTTGCAATGCGCGACGAGAGGCAATTGGTATACCCGGCAGACTTCTATGATCCTCGAAACCGTCTTGATGTGGTCTATGCAGTTGAATTCTTTGCGAAATCCAGCTTGTTATTGGGCTGAGCTTTATCCAGTGTCCTAAATATGCAAGGGAGGAAAATCTTCGTAAAAAGCTTGTACAACACACTTAGCAGGCATATTAGACGGTAGTCCTGAACATGCTCCCTATCGCCCTTCTTGCAGAGAAATACGGTTGTTGAAGTTCTTCACTGGTCGGAAATCCTTTCTTTCTGAAGGTAAGATGTTAGATGCGACACGAGAATCTCATGTGGACGATTTCCTCCGTTTTACAGAAGTTAAAGGAAGGTTGGTGTAGTCCTGGAGCCGTGGACATCTTCGTGGTCTGAATCGCGGCGAAGCAGGTAGCATCCATGGTGCTTTTCGTGGGAACAACGGGCATAGGCACAGGTATTGATGAGTGGAAGATTGGTGTGAAAATTCTTCGCGATAGATTCCATCTTATATCAGGAAGAAGTTGGAATGCTCTTTTAATGGTGCAGCCAGCGGTATGACTCACAGAGGTCTCTTCGGCACTTCTTAAACTTCGTACCTTCGGGTGCTTCCAATATATTGGCTTACCTGTACATCCTGAGATCCTCCTGCAAAGCTGCTCTGCAACTGATGTGGCTGTTCTACGACTGTCAGTCCCCGATATGAATTGCACTCAGATCTTGCCTCTCGGATCTTTTCTTCCAAATGACTTCCAAATTCTTCTCGGATGTCACTAAGGCGCACCCTCTACAGACTCGCGATCCCCTCAAAGTCGGTCGTAGTTGTACGTTGGGTCCTCCTCGATGGGCCAGTCACAACTTGAAAGGAGCTCCCAGAGCCTGTTGTCGTCATAAACGACTTTAATCTTTTTTGCGGCACCGTGGCAGTCCTTCTTTTAAACCTTTATGAATCGTACATTTGCTCCAAGGAGGATGTTATCAGAGTCACTGCAAAAGGATAGAACTGCTGAGACATCAAGCAAGCTTCACTTCGGTTAGTAAATGGATCGATTTCCGATTGAGTCGTTCCGTGAGATAATTAATATGTCCACCGGCGATGTTCTCTCTTCATGAGAAAATTGCCATGGAAAAATCCTGCGTCAGAAAGAAGCCCAACAAGAGGTTGCCGTTTTCGTTTTGAAGCCCATATAAAAACCTCTCAATCCTATATTCCTCTTCCGTGACATACTTATTTTCGCATTGAACTCGCCCATAACAAACTGTAAAGACTTTCGTTACAGACGAACTTGTCCTCGTCTTCGTAGAAAGCGTTTAGTTCTGATTCGTCAGCTGCTGATGTGGAGAGTAGCATTTCATGATGCTGATGGTCTCCTAACGTGGAGACGTAGTCGTAAGATGGGCTAGTCGAGGTGCTTGGATCACATGCGAATCGTTGTATGGAAATGAGAGATGCGTGGATGACAAAGATAACGTTTTGTGATGGAAGCTTTTCGTCACGAATGATGAGGCATCACTTCGCGCGCACTCTCCAGTGGATGACCGCTGACCGAGTGTGCGCGCGCCGGGTGGTTGACAATTGCCCGTGCGCCGCGTGCGCGACAGCCTTCAACTTATTTGGGCGACCGCCTTCGTCATGCAGCAGATATTACTTGATGTGCTCTGCAGGACAAGAGCGTGGAGGTCGGCATTCATGGAGGCTGTCATGGCACTGTAGATGCAGAGCATGAGGCAGTCTCCATGGCATGTCGTCCGCGCGGACGTGTCGTTTTTGTCCGATCCAAAAGATGCGCTGAGGACCCTGACATCGTTCTTGCTACTAAACAGCGCCTCAAGCGAGATCCGATGTTCAGGGTTTCTCTCTCTCTCTCTCTCTCCTAGCTGGGGAGTGATAAGATTTTTCCCCTACAAGAGCAGACTTACTAGGAGTACTCTTGTTTTCCATGGAACGATCGCTAACTCCGGGTGTGGAGCGGGGATCGTCTAGCGACCAGAAAGCCAGACGGTCGGGATCGGCCCCTTCCGCTCTTTGCTGGGCATCCGACCCAGACCGAAAATGCCAAACTCTTTAGCTTAGGGTATACCCTACAGAGCATATGGGGCTTATCATTTCCAGAGTCGGGTGCACCAGCATCTCCATTCCCGCGCGGGGCTCTCTGTACCTCTTTCGCGAGTATGCCCTTGAAGCATTGCAGTTGACTGAGCTTCGCCTTTTCCACGCTCGCGGTTGAAAAGCGATCAGAGAGCATCTTCGCTAAAGCTGCACAAGGAAAAGGCGAGGCGGCCGCGCGGGAGCGGAGAGCTGGTGCACCCGACACTGCAGCTGATAAGCCCTGTATGCTCGGCTGTGCCTTGCAATTTGACGCCCAGCCCTCCCCCCCCCCTCCCCGATGAGACAACGGACCATAGTGGGGGGGGTGATGATAGAAGATGAAATTCACAGATGTGAAATGAGATGAAATTCAGCGACAAATGTCAGAAACACGAGCACTTGCTGAAATTCATGCGCTTCTCCGAATAAAGGGACGATGAAAAGAGGCTAATTCTCAAATTTGTTAGTTAGTCAATTTCGTTATGGTTTGCATTGTCTGGACGACAGAGCCAATAATTACTTTGACTTCTCGGATAAGTGTAGAGCTGCTAAAGACTGCGCACTTATCGCAGTTAATGGTAGTCGTTCGTACTTTATAGACATATATCAACGAAAAGGGTCGAAGTTACGAAGTCGGTGCTATTGTGACCCCTGCAAGGTGAGTGTTAATACTGAAGCGGTCAGAGTAATTCTTCTAGTGCGTTTGTCCTTGTTGTATTTATGGTTGGTACTACAATTTGCAAACCCTGGAAGATCTAGCATCGTAGGCACTTGCAAAGCCATTCCGGAAGTAATGATGTGCGTGTAAAACTAATTCTCCGCTTTGAGCGCGACTTAATTTGCTCAGGATCCAGCTGCGAAGCAATCTCTACTCTTGTAAAGTGTTTGTGCATCTGAGGTGGGCATCGCTTAGCGGCCGTTGTAAGCGTGAGATCAGAAGACTCCGATTTGCTTGTATCTTGCCTTTCATTTTGGAACAAAAGCATCTGCCAAATTTTCCATTGAATTGAGGGCAAATTATTCTTTTGGCTCCACTTAAAAAATCGCTTCCCATGTTTTTGAACACTGTCGGGCCTTCTGCGACCCTGATTACAGCTGTGAATCAAATTCTCCAGAGCCCCAAAAACCGCCGATTCCTGGACACCGTTTCGATGGGGCGGACGGCCAGCTTTCAGCAAGTGGGTGGGCGGAGCTTGATAGAATCTGGGCGGGGCGACACGTTGGTTGTTCCAGACCAGGGTCCGGCTCAGATGGTTGGGAGTCAAACTGGACTTCGTTTTTGTTAGAAGCAACGGGGATATCGTTTTTATAAGGTCCTGGGCGAAGCACCTGAAAAAAACGACAAACATGTTAGATTTCACGAGTTGACCGTGTTCTTTGGCAAGCGCGCGAATTTCAAACGTAAGACCTAGACCCAAACAAACAGATTGCTTGTTTGAAGCGCACAAACAATCATATGACGCCGAAGGGCTATGTATGTAAATAATACTCCAAACAACATTATGTAAAAAGTTTCAAAAACTTAGCAATGTGTGCTAATACCCGTTCCCGAATTTGTTGGTTCCTACACCAACACCAAACCAACTGGGTTGGTTCGGAGCACAAATATCGGAGAGTTCACATAAGTTTTAACCTTTTTGATTTGGACGAGGAGAACGCTCCAACGCTTCAATCTATCATATAGCGAAGAGAGCGAATCAAACCACTGCTTCTCCTCTTTTTTAGGCCAATAGTGTAAACCAAAGCCTTGATAGATATCGCGCCCCAATCACATGCGTTGTCCTTTGACTATGTGGCGAAAAATGCATCGTAAGATTGTTGAGGCCACAGATTTGATTGGCCTAGGAGGTTTTCGACATTCTGAGCACTAAAATGGTACCATACTCAAGGATTGAATCAACTCGGATGTTTTTTGCTTTTTTCTTATATTAGGTACCTCAAAACTCGCTTTTTTCGCTTTTTTATCGTTGTGTTTTGTTATGTTGATTGAACAAGGGTTTCCCTACTGACTTTTACGTCAAAAAGGGCTTCGTAATCGCGAACTCATAGGGGACTTCGTTTTCAAAAATGCTTCAAACCAACGCGTGTCGGGCCCTGTTCCAGGCCCATTATCACCATTTAGAGACAACATTAGAGGACTGAACCAACGCAGATGCCCTTCTCTTGGAGTCTACTCTCAGGATCGGTACTAATCCAAGGGGTCAGATTTAGCCTGGATGCTGCCTTTAAATCTTTCTCTTCTGCAAGCTATCTAATTCACAACTTACAAGAAAAGCTACCTAACCTAGCTCGGCCTTTTGACAAGGGACATATATAGTCTAAATCAGCTTCAAACGCTGCTTCCAAATATGCTATTTCTAGCTGCCACGCACCATTCCGAAGCCAGTTATGGGCTTTTTCCTGCGCAAAACTGGCATGCTCATTGACTCACGGACATCACTTCATCATCATTTAAGTGCTGATACACCTGCGTTAAGCTTTTTTTTAATGAGATAAGATTGGATTTGTACTATTTCGATACCTCAGCACCTCTTTCTTGCAGATTTTTATCTACAGGCAGTCTTCGCGTGTTCACTAGTATGCAAATTTTGCGTAAAAAAAGCCCATAACTCGCTTCGGAATGGTGCATGGCAGCTAGGAATAGCATATTTGGAATCAGCGTTTGAAGATGATCAGAATATATATGCCTTTTACCAAAAGGCCGAGCTAATTTAGGTAGCTTTCCTTATTAGTACTTTCAAGATTGCATGCTTCAAGTTGAACTATCAAATGTGACCTTCTTTGCATTCGTTATACTAGTGCAAGGTCGCATCTCAGAGTCATACGACAGTAATTAGTCAAGTAAAACCTATGAAAATCAGTAATCATGTGCGCAATCATTTGTTTTTCACTTGAAACAAGTTTGACTTGTTTCTAATATGTGGTCAACAAGTCAAACAAACAACAATGGCGATAGCGAATTCCAATAACCCATAACTCATACAGCAGTCCCCCAGAAAGTTCCTATATCTCGTGGTCAGTACTTGATTAATACTGCAAGTTTTAGTCCAAAGTTACGAGTAATCACTCTTCTCGTTACTCCTCCTATGATTTGAATTTTTAACTCCAAGATTATGTACCATAAAACTGCAAGCAAGAAATTGGTCCGATTATACAATCATTCGAAAGCTCCTGGAAGCTCCTGCTGAAAGCTCTAAACATTTTACCATGAAAGGACTTGATCGCACGAAAGAGCTTTTACGCTTTAGGAGTGCTGTGAAAATTGTTGAGAAATCAAAATCAAAAAAAAGATCGTGCAATAGGATTCGGTCAACGAGCAGTCATCAGTGGAAAAGCTCAAGAAGGGTTTTAAAATTATAAGTGAGTAATCTTGTCCAAATCCCACGTTGGCAAATTTTGGCGCTTCAACAAGACAAACTCAACTGTTGGATGTAGAACCGCACATCGTTCATCTATGAATAGCTAACAAGGGGAGGATAACTGGTGACCGTGTCCTTTCGAACAGAATTGCGCATCGAAATGCTCGCCTCAAAACGCTGATCTGGAGACTGTTTATAGTGTGCAGAGCGCTTCTTTGAGAGGAGATAGCGCTTGTGAAAGGACGCAATAATGTTCACCCAATAGAGATCAAGCCGGTATCCATTGCGCAATAATCAACATCGCTAACCGCTAGATTACTGAAAACTTTAATATCTATCCACCAGTGGCGTACCCAGGATTTCGGCTCGGGGGGGGGGGGGGGGCGCGACAAAAATTTTTTTCTAAAGAAGGTGCGCGGCGTTAGCCATGCACTCCGAAAAAATTTTGGGGGTGCTTCCCGGAGTTTTTTCGGGTCCCCGACCCCTAAAATTTGGAAAAAGGGGGCGTGGCGTCAGCCACGCTCCCGAAAAAAAATTTTTTACAAGGCTAATTTGAATTTTTAAAAATTTTTAAAAATTATTTTAATTATTTACATAAATAAACAAGTCACTTACACATTTTTATGACCCATATAAGTAACTTTCAAAAATTTCGCGACCCATTCTCGGGGGGGGGGGGGGCGCGCGCCCCCCCCCCCCGCCCCCCCCCCCTCGGTACGCCACTGCTATCCACCAGTGGCGGACCAAGGGGGGGGGGCGCCCCCTTTCCCCCGAGAATGGGTCGCGAAATTTTTAAAACTTACCTATATGGGTTATAAAAATGTGCAAACGACTTGTTTATTTTTGTTAATAATTAAAATAATTTTTAAAAATTTTTAAAAATTCAAATTAGCCTTATAAAAAAAAATTTTCGAGGGCGTGGCTGACGCCACGCCCTCTTCTTCCGGACTTTAGGGGTTGGGGACCCGCAAAAATTCTGAGAAGTACCCCAAAAAAATTTTCGGAGTGCGTGGCTACCGCCACGCACCTTCATTTGAAAAAATTTTTTGTCGCGCCTCCCCCCCCCCCCGGTCCAAAATCCTGGGACCGCCACTGCTATCCACATTACTCGTACTCCTGTAAAAAGTCGTCAGATGCGAGGAGAAACGGTTTTTCTCGAGAATAATTCCGCAAATAACGAATACAGTTATGAGTTCATGGTTTTGGAGCGAATGCCATGACATATGCCACATGTTGAAAGTCCACCATCACCAAATATCTTTTCCCAGTAAATTTAACATGAGCCCAGTCTAGATATCGCTAATTATGCTTTCGAGGTTTAGTAGAAAATGACAATTCCGTAGTTAAAGATGCAAGCTTTTTGATAGGCGGGTTTATCTGCCAGAGCTTGAGATAATGGAAGTAATCTTGTGATCCTTCAGCATGTAACAAGTCATTTTTGCTTTCGAATAAGATCTCTCCTAAAGTTGCGAAAAAGTGCTTTCCAGTCAGAAATCTTTATCAATCTCTTGAAAATCTCGATTAAGTTTTGCTACCCGCGTTCATGTATCCAAGTTGTCACTACAGCTTGGTGGTATGAAGCATATAATATACTTGCGCCTGATTCACATCGCTTCTCATGGTATAGAGCATGAAGATGTATAAATGTGAGATTGCACAACGCCGCTTGTATTTGAAAAAAAAAGATCATAGTATGGTCATATCTTGCTTCAGAGTGGACGATCTTTATCCAAAAGGGAAATTCGACTTAGCTCGGCGCGGCGCATCTTCTGATGTATGGAAGTGCCCGCTTGGACATAGCAGGAGGTCAGATTCCACGGACCGTTTCTTTTTGCTTACGGTAGGTTGCCCAGTGAGTGCAATGAATAAGCACACTGAGTAACTCACCGTAAGCAAAAATCTGAAACGATTCACTGGGTCTCACCTCCCACTGTGTCCAAGTGGGCACTTCCATATATCAGAAGATGCGCCGTCCCGAGCTGAGTCGAAGGTGCCCTTAGATTAAGAATTTGTTCACTTTGAAGCGAGAAATGGCCACGCTACGGTCTTGTCACATAAATCGGGCGACTGTGCGTCTTTCAAAAAATTACGAGCGGTATAGTATGTACATTTCGCTCAGAGCTATAGACAAGATCCACTCTACCCACAGGCTAGCCAGCGCAGCCGAATGTTGACCATTCAGATCCGCACTGTTATGGCGAACAGTGTAGAAAGGCTTCCGCTTGCATGAATGAGCAACGCAAATCCTTCACTTCGTTCAACTTCCAGTTTTTGTAGAAGCTCAATTTTTAATCCTATTCCAACGAGCAGCATTGCTGTTTGATAACCCTGAGGTTTTTCAAATTTTCAACGTTGCGAAATGAACTGATATGTGATGTCTGAAACACAAAAATAGAATTGGAAAGCTGGTCATTTAAGTCGGGAAAGTGAAAAGAAGCTGATACTGTCAAGATAGTGCTTGCGTAGAAATATTTCAAGTACCTTTGAAATTTGTTGCAATGGGACTCAACTGTGTTTGTTCATTTGAGCTTTTCCGAACACTGCTTCGCTCAAGATTATTTATGACCACACGGTAAAATGTGTAGAATTTGCCGTAAGCAAATACTGCATTGCAGGCAAACATAATCCCTCGTATTCCTAATCCAAGTAGAAATAGGTGCATGTGCTAATTCAGGCAATTTTCGACTTAAAATTTCTTTTGTTTCATAAGTCTACTGGGTGATATAATACTATACATTGTCAAATTTCCAATTCAGTTTCGCTTCGTACAGTGTGAAAAGCTCATGTCGAACTTCCGCCCCTTCTCACCAGCGATTGGTTGGTGGGGCCAATCAGCCAATCGCTGCCGGGATGGGTGGAGATAATCGACTGAAATGCCAACCATGTGAACTCTTGAACATCACTCTCAAGTAGGATGGCAGACGTACCACGCTCAGCGTCTTTCATTTGGCCAAAGAAAGCGAAAGACGACCATTTCGCACAACAGTACCGGCCCATTTGTTCAAATACGTCGAGCACGCTGCAAATTTTTTTCCTCCTTTCTGCTCAGGCAGAAGCCGTACCGAGTGAGCGAGCACCTTCCGTATGAGTGCCCTGACAGCCTTACGGTCGTGCAAAACCGGCCCATACTTCAAAAAATGATTACAAATGATGATTACTTGACATGTACGGTGTAGTTCTGAACCTTTCTTGTTCAACGGTATTGGCGGCTGGAAGGCGACCGCTAGCGCCCGCGACGCGGTCTGCGTCTCTCTCGCGAAAGTGCTCTTTGATCGTTCTCTAGCCTCAGTTACACGAAGCTTCTCCTTCCAGCCGCCAATACCGTTGAACAAGGGTTGGCGGCTGGAAGGAGAAGGAGACGGTTGCATCAAAGGGTCTAAATTTGACCTGAAGTCAAAGATCTCCCTGCATGCAGCCTTATCTTGTTTGTTATTACATGTGCACATCTTTAAGTGTGTCAAGCCTATAGTGTTTGCCACTTTTGATATTTCGCTGTAGAGGAACGATTTTTAGCAACTTCAACAACTTTTTCCATAGTGTGACATTAAAACATTGCTTGTTCTTGGACTACTGCTGCACAAAGCTTAAGGGATGATGACGTGCAAGGAACAGTTGCCGAACGTTCCATCATTGAGATGAAGTGGGTGGTTCCAAACCATCCAAAATATGACTTGATTGTAAGGGAGCGCAAAGCTTCAATTTATCACATCAGAGTTCTTTGGACCTAGCAAAGTTCTATAAGCGTATTTTTTAGGTATCGACGAAAATTGACATTCAACCTTTTTTCTATGAACTCCAAACAGACCTTTCATTATGTCGTACGGAATTTCTTGCCTACTTATTCCATAAACAAGTGGACAAAACTGCAACTTTTCGCACCAAGTACCGAAAATCATTTTCTCAGTGGTAACTATGCCACAAAATATTAGGTCGTTCCAAAAGTATTTTCGCTTTTTTTTGAACAAGCGGCATAGAAGCAGCATCCTCTCCGGCCCAATAGCACATTGCCTTTGCCCTGCCTACCACATAGTCTGACCAATCACAGTCTATATCCAATGTTCCACAGGTTGACGAGAGAGGCTGGGAACGTTGCCTCTTCTTGCCGTAAAAATACCTCTTGACTCCTTCTTCACTTTACAAATTGAATCGTCGTTTGCTCTGAAAAAGCACGGCTTTACCGGCTTTACAAGAACTCGTCCTTATCGTTAGGGACGGATAATAAACGTGCGCTATATAGAACTGCGATCGCAGCACCCATAAGTAGCCTTAATAGCAAGTTCGACCAGTACATAGGCGATGAAGCTCAGAAAAGGGGAGTATTGGGCTGATCAAAAGTAATGGGGCACTTTAGATTTTGAACACTTTTAAAGGTTTCTCTTGAATATTTGAACAACCAGCAATTAGAATGCTTTTTTATAAAGTCCTTCATTCTGGGAGCACACCACCTCACCCCAATCCTTCAAATGGCGCTTTGAAGAAGCTAGACAAACTTGTTAGAGCCATCCGCATTTGTGCTACTGTACACCAAAGTCCCGATATGTACACGTCGTTTGAAAGGGCTTGAGCTTTTCCTAACGGTCACTTAAATGTAGAAATTCGATATTTCCGCATATTTCCGGGTTATTCAAAAAGTGCGGTATTCTGTGCAGATTTTTCGGCCAAAAAAGATGTTTTGGCTCACACTTTGTTAAAAAAAGGAGAAGTTGAGGTATGTCGCATACGCTTAAATAGACCGCTAACTATCATTTTGGTGACAGTCCTGTCACCCACCCACTGCGACAGATATATCCGGTAGCTTCCCTTGTTTTAGTGTGGAGTCTGCTAATAGTACGAAATTACTTGAAGTGACGGGCATTGGTTTCAGGCCCTTATAGAAATAACGAGATGCGAAAATGCCCATATATTCCACCAGAAGGTTTCATATTTGCCAAAACTTGAGCAACCGCTTGACTTTTTTTCTCAAGAAAACTGCATTTACTGTCTAAGGGTCCATTCTTTTGGATCCCTTATGTTATAAGATTGACATGTTGCAATTCTTCACATCATTTCATTTCAGGCATGAAATTTAAGAATTTTGATTAACAAGTATTGTTACTAAATTGGAAGCGCTTATAGCGCAGTAACACTCCTCTTTAACTTTACTGGATTTTAAGGCAAATTTTAGGAAAAATTTCCAACTAAAATAATCTTCTAAAACGATGTAGTAATGAAAGTGCTTGACAGGATAATGTTTTGTATTATCTCTGTAGGTAATCCCATTTAGAGGAGCACTCCATCATTTGCTAGATTTAGGCTGTTGTTGTCTGTGATGCTACTGAAAATGACCAGTCCAACCCTTGACGTCCTATCACTCACATCGTTAACTGTTTCTCGGCCTCTTTCTCAGCTTCGCTTGTCCATTTTTTTGTCAAGACAACAAACTTTCCTGGGTCTATCCTTTCTTCTCTCCTTATGGCTGCTCTCTGGTTCTTCTACACACTATATGTGCCTTCCCGAATAACTTTGTTGATGTGAAGGGCATCCTTGCCCATCGGAAGGCAAGCCATAATAAGCAATGTCTACGTTTCGCTGTTTTCGATGATGACAGACTTGAAAGTGCATAGCAGTCACTCAACGTAGATGTGGGGAAGGCTCGCGATCCAAATGCCTTTCCACATGACTCTTGCGCTGACATATGATATGGTGAAAACAACCAAGAGAAAACGCTAACAAATAAAATGAGATAAATATCTTAGACCCAACTTACGATAAGAAATGCGCCAAATTTATTGGCATCAATCCTACGCTACAGTAATTTGACTGCAAGATCAGCGTGTTAGAGTAAGTGAAAAGAATATGACTAGAATTTTATGACAGTTTATCAACCATACTCCGCATCAAGCGCTATACAAATTTCGGTGGTCCCAATTAATAACATAGACTAAAACAGTTACATTGATATGAAAAGAGAAAAAAAAACCGATTTTTTGCATTCGCATGTTTCTTCGTAACCGAACAGGCTTGGATTCTTTTAACTGTGTAATGCCGACATTGAGATTCGGTTCATACTATTACTTGCTGATAGCACCGATAGCCAAAAGCTGTAAGAACGGAGAGACTTTGTTTTCAAAATCAATTTAGGACTTCAAAATTGCAGAAAGGCCTAGGTTTATTAGTCGTGTATCTGATCAAGGCCGGTATTCAAGTTCGAGCCGACTCTATTAGAAGATATTTTTTGGTTCCTTGCGCGCTTCAACTAAATAAGTAGTGTTTATTGATAAGTTGAGGCTGCGTACATATATATGTAGCTGACGGGTTAATGATAATTTTCGTCATGAAATGATTTGAAGATTTCTCTGCTCAAGTATTCTACAGGTAAGGACTTGTTACCATAATACGTAATTTCTGAATTTTGAGGGGTTTTGAGGATATACTGTGTAAATTTGTGATTCTATGTTTGCGCATGGCTTAGAATTAGCAAGCAAATATACAGACTAAGCAATTTCAACTAAGCTGTCAATACAAAATTATGCTGGTTGAGTCCTCAGTTATTTGTTTAGCACTCAAGTATACCTAAGTCAATGATCTTGGGAACAAACTTTATAATATGGGATTATATATGGTTAACAGAAAGACTTGTGCAGTAAGCTTGGTATGTTTTATGGTTATGCTTGTTTCGTGCGGACTGGCATTATTGGCAGCAAGGCAGTCCTTCATATAGACTGCAAAAATAACATAGCAAGAACGAAAACTGTAACTGTTTTCACTCCCGGACATGTATACTTCTCAACAGGGAAGGATACCAACATAAGTTGAAAATCAAAGACGTGATTCATATCACTAGAAGCGTCTTTGAACGCTGGGTTCCAATTCTGCTTTTTCTGGCGGAACAATTCTACGAAAGAAGTTAAGAGCCTTGAAAGTCCAAAATTGTCAAGCGTCATCTGGCTTACAGTTAGCAAAAAGCTCCACGAAAACACTTAAGCCGATTTCCACTGACTGTGTTCCATCCTTGCAGTCAGCATTTTCGTAATATAAAATGACTTGCCCAGGTTGTAGTGTTTTTGAGAGTTTTTCGCAATTTTATGCCAATTGAAACTTGACAATTTTGGAGTTTCAAAGGCTCATGACTTCTTTCGGGGAGTTGTTCCGCAAAAAAAGGAAAGCAAATTCGAAATCAGCGTTGAAGGCGCTTCTAGTAATGTACATCTCGCCTTCAATCTCCAATTTATGTTGGTATCCTTCCCTTGCCGGACTCGTTGTTCAAACGTCCAGACCCTTTTTGTACATGTAACGTAAATGTTATATTATTGTCATAAGCTTATCAAACCGCTGGCGCACTTTTACAAAAACAAGCGTGGAAAGTTCGCAACATTTTTACGAGACACAAACGTAGCACGTACTTTTACATTCTGTAATATTAAAAGATGACTAGAAATCAAACAATATTGTGAGATGATATTTAATGGAGTGGCAATTTAAGCTATTGTCTTAATGTCAAATTGATCAGCTAAATTTTGGACTTTCAAAACGATATCAAAACGGACTTAATTGTTTGTTCATGGCTCAATCACCTTCGAATGCGGCAGCGTTGACGAGCCCGGTTGATCAAATCAAAACATGTACCATTAACTTCAAATGAATCATCCTTCAATTTTTGCAGAGATTTCAACATTCACATGTCATTCACGTAACAGCACATAGCCGTAGACCAATTTACAAGACATTCAAAGGCATCACTGAAGTGTTAGATTGGCTGTTAATCTCTGTTACACTTCTCTTTGAGGAACATTCTGTCCGCATGGCGTGAAGATGAGATCTTATTTTTGAGAATTAGTAGTAAAAACGAGCAGAATTTATTGGTCAACCTAACAGAATGCCTTGCTATAAATCAGAGCATCTTTCGGCACAGTATCTTTTGATGCCCTTGTCTGTATAGACATTTTGGATGGATATAGTTTGCTGACTCAACACCCTCAGAATTTATAGGCTCAATTAAAGGATGATAGGCTGAGCGAATAATTTTTTCCTCATTTTCAATAACAAATTGGCAGTTAACAAGTATGGGCTGCTATCCATCTCTGTAAAGTTTTGGTTGCTACTTCTGACTCAAGATAAAGTAGAATGTTTACTTTGTAGATATTTTTTACACAAAAGCGTACATCGCAAACGAATCAATGGGACCGACAGTGTTTGATGCGATATCAGAAGTCTTCCGACTTCCCGGATACAATTTGGGTACGGACTTCGTTGTGTGCTCAATGGGGATACAGAAGGGGCGGGACGGGGAGAAGAAGAGGTGAGAGGAGGAGCGAGGCGGCTGGCGGGGCGGGCGGACGGGTAGGGCGCGGTAAGCGGAACACAAGCTGGTGCTGTCGGGGGGTGTAGGCGCGGAAGAAGAAGTATCGGAACAAATCAGGGCAACAATGGTAAGGACACCGGTAGGAGATAGCTCGACACTTATGTACAACTGTCCTCACGGATAATCATCTAGCAACGGAAACGAGAGAGCGGGCCGGAAAAGAGGAAAGAGGGAGAGAGGGGGAGAGAGGGAAGTCAGAGTCTGGCGGAGGGAGAGAGTGGGCCTGCGGGAAAGAAGAAGTACTCTCATTACGACACTATTCGTGGCTCTTCGCTATCACACACTATCGCAGCGCGCTCTCTGGAATACTCTCACCTGAGAGTCGAGTGTAAGAGAAATAAGAGACGCAAGGAGAGATGAACGGACACTGTGCGCACGGCTCGCGACTCGCGACACCGCGCGTCTACTGCACCGAGCAGCAGCCGCACTTCCTCTTCTTCACGTGCACCAGCTCGACCTTGCCCGCCGGCGGAAGATCGTCGAACTCGGCCGAAGTCGCGTTGTTGCCACTAAACACGAACAATGACTCTCAGTAGCCCGAGTGCTTCCGGACGAGAAGCATCTAGTCACCACATGCCACCACCGGCTACGGCTACCAACCACTACACAAACGCCCATTGAAGCGTCTAGCTAGAAGAACTAATGTGCGAATTCTGCTCTCGCCAAAAGCTGGTAAAATGCACGTGGAACTCTGACTGGCAAAAAACTGCTTTTAGTCGAATGACCTTCCCAAACGAAATCTATATGGTTCTGAAGACAATTGAACGCTAATTCCAAATCTGTTTCCGACTTGCTGTGCGCCTCTGAACGACGAGTTATGAATGTATTTGTGTCGAAAAATTAAACGCGCAATGAGACCAAATATATTCAAAACCGCTCAAATGAGCCAGTGTAATATATCAGCGCAGTTTATGTGATGGATACCTTCTAATAGGTATACTCACTTTCATCACTATGCTCTATTTTGGCTAGAGGTACCGCAACGACTAATTTTATCTTAATGCTTTCCCTTTTCGTTCCAAAATACATTCATAACTCGGCGTCTAGAAGCGCACAGCAGATACTGAAGACAGTTTAGAATCAACATTTGATTTTCCCTTGTAGAGATCCAAAAGGGCCACATCGACTATAAACACATTCTTTGTGAGTCTTTTTTCTCATATTTAATTCTTAAAAACTGAAGAGTCAAACATTTGCTCAATCGTCATTAAACGTCATTCTTTTTTGACTATGTCAATAAAGCAATGATGACTTCGATATTCATATTTCCAATAAATACTTCAAAACCTCCAAAAAAAACATTAAAGCTTCAAGGATTAGTTAAAAGATTCGCAACTGGTGTTAGTAACCCATAAAACCTCGCACTCTGGATAAGAAATGCATATCAAGGCACTAGTTGAAAGAAGAAGGGAAAAGTGTTCATCACCACCGCAGTTCGAAATTTCTCCTTCATTCTGAGATGCCACAAAAATTTTAAGTGCCGCTGAGGTTTCCAACAGCTATTTTTACATCCGTCGCAAAAAATTTCGGATATCGATTTGGCATTTCACAAAGCACCCACTAGAGTTGAGCTAAATGCGACACAGGGGAGCATTTTTAGCAAGAGCTCATTAAAAGAACTGCAGAAGAAAGTTTCGATCTGCGGCAGTAACGGCTTTTTCGCGGAACTTCTTTGCAACATTGAAATTTTGCCCTTACAAGATACTTGCAAAGCGCAGGACAAAGTTTCAGTTTGAAAGCAGGCTAAGATCGGCTCTAGGGAATCCGTCGTCAATGAAGACTTCTCACTTTTTCTCAGGACTAGATTGTCGCTGATCCGGTTGCAGGAGTGGCTGTGTCTGTGCTTTCTCATTGTCCATCAACTGCTCTTTGGATAAACCATTTTGGAGGTAGGGTGGAGAGGATATGGAGCTAAAAAATGGGGTTTATTCAATTATTTGCTCGCAAACAGTACAAACCATAACTGACCCATCTTTTTGTTGTTTTGTTGGGGTATTATTGGCACTACCTGGCCTACTTGGTGGAAAAGGTTTGTGCATATACTGCTCCACTATCGGATCTACCTCATGATATAAGACCTCTTCTGGTCGGAAAGGATTCTCGTGCTCCGCCATTTTTCTGAACAATGGATAAACTTTTTACCACAAAGAAATTATTGCTCAAACTTACTTTGAATGCAAAGGAGGACTTATTGCCACCCTGCGTACTTCCTCTATCTGATTCGGAGGTGATATCGGGCTAGGAGATTCCGGTAGTACGAGATCCGAGGTCACCGTAACTCGGTTCACAGGTGCGTCGGGACTAAAAAGTCAACAATAAAGAACAAAACTAGAAATCATAATAAAACAAAGTCCTGCAATAGTCAGAAAGCCGAGTCGGACTAGAAATCCTCAAAAACTTTTTTTCGTGTTCACGAAGTAAGCGAGCCAACATTGCAGTGAATCAAACCAGAGACACAAAGGCAAATGAGTTTTGCAAACATAAATCAAAACTCAATTTCTAACAAACACCTAGATTTATGACAAGAGATATATTTAGCCACTGCAAAAAAATTGAATCCAGCGAGTGGTAAATTATATCTAGCCTTTCTTTTTTCATAAAAATTTTAGCAAGAGGTGGATTTAGCAACCTCAAAAAAAAACTGAATTCAGCAGATTTTGTATCGGAATAATTTTACCTTCCACAATAAAGGATAATATCAAGCGATAGAATTGAGATAAAAATAAGCTAACGGGAACCAACTACAAAAAAAATCAGACTAAATGAGCGTAAGTCTAATTTGCAAAGAAACAACTGCAAGATTTCAAGACAAAGCCGAGAACATGAGATACTCAGAAAACAAGATCAATGTGGCACCCCGAATGTGCCCCCGAGATGCTGAATGTGTCCAGCTGCGGGCAATGAAACACAATTAATGGACAGCATTCGGAGGGCAACATTGGCGAAATGAGCCAAGAGAGACAGACAGAGTGCAACGCTGCAAAAGAATTTCTAAAGCAGAAAAATCTTCCAAAAATCGACGATGTGCAGCTGTGGATAAACGTTGCCATCAGCGAACGCGTGCAGCAAATGGGCAACGAAACATCAGCGAGTGCACGTTAAATATGGACGAGGTGGCAGTGCTTATGAATGGCCAGATGTTTGCCATCGAGCGAAAGAAATCTCAGGGATTCGTTAGTGGGAAATGTGGAAAGCTTTTGCAGTGGCGTTGGCTTCCAGTGCTTGGAGCGGCGCAAGAAAGTGATTCAATTTCCGGCAGTGGAGCTGCCTCTGCACGCAGAGAACGTCTTTGTAGCCGGGAGAAGCTTGTGGGTGTGTATGTTTATGGCGTTATGGAAGTTCTGAATGTTGTGGAAAACAATTCGACATTCTGTCATAGGAAGCGAAAACAAAAACTAACAGATAAATGGGAGCCTTCCAGAAAAAGCAGGCGTTATAAGCGATGGACGTGGTGAAAACAAGTAAGCATCTCAATAGAACAAGGGAAAGTGTGAAGAGATCATGACATGCGGCATGCCGCCAGCATGCGATTTTGACAGCGCTCAGCCAGCTTAACCACCAAAATCGCCCGGCGATCGGGGTGGATCAGACGAGATGGGTGGTCTGGCTGGCGAGGTGGGTGGCCGAGACCTCACAGGCGATCGATATCTCGCAACTCCGCTCGCCAATCAAAAGTTGTCAGTCAGTGCTAGTGACATACGCAAACACTAGGCGAATGTCTACAATATCGGTACGGTTCGCGCAAACTCAGCTGAGAGCAGTGCGCCGCGCAAGAAGAGCTGAGTTCTTGCGTACTTTGCGCTAAGATTATTGGGGAAATCTTCCGGATGCGAAGTTTATCCGCGACATAATAAACAATTTATTAAATCTGCTGCTCGGATGCTTTGTCTAATGTGTTTGTCGAAAAAAGAGAAGGTGAAGGCGTTTGTGCAGTTTCAGTTACATGTGCGAGTGCACACTTTATCCAAATTACGCGTGTTATCTCGGATATCGCTGGGCTATGAGGGCGGCTTTCTTTGGGATAAGTGCTTTTTTAGTGTTTTTTTCTGGAAGTTTCCGTTCATTTATTGAAAATTTTCGCCGATTTGTATGCAAAACAGTCAATGCATCCAGGATCCGTACGCGTACTGCTAATGGTGTGAGGATTTACGCAATTAAAACATGAAACGACTGGACTGCACAGAGAATCCCGATCATGCTCAAACTGACCTTTCAGCGACTGGAATGGTAAGCGAAAGTAGAGAAATGACTAATATGCTTACGAAAATGTAGAAGTTTGCACTTCCACGCCTATTTATGGAAGTTGAAAGCAATTCGGCGCGCTAGCATGATTCATTGAGCGTTGCCAAGCCATGAAGTTTCAATAGTTTGTTTTCGCCACATACTCAGACGTTCAGAAGAGCTGTCAAGCCGAGTGAGAGCCCGCTAAATGTCCTTTATGAGGAGACGCACTGCAGAATGCATAAATGACAGAATAACAGCGCATTTGCGAGATTGCGCTGAAGGAGAGGAAAGGGAAAGAAGAACAGAAGCAGCACGATATCCAAAAAAGAACTCTATACGGCGCTGGATCGATCCACACACCTAGAGCCGCTCATTACTGATGAATAGAGCAGACTGTGTGAGAGCAGAACAGCGGCTTAATGAGCGTCATACCGAACCGAGACGGCTCTACCAGCTCACAGCCGGCAATTGATGATGGAGCGCGAACCGCTGTGGTGGGGCCAGCTATCGATCCAGTACAAAACGCCTTCAGCGATGTGGGGGTCAGGGAAAAGGGGCGTGGCGCGGGCAGTGGACGAGATGTCAGCCGAGGTGAAGATGTCCGGCAAGCTTAACGCGCGTGCGCGGTGCTGCCACAGAGGTGCTTCGTCGGCGGCGAACGACAAAGACGAACGTTTCAGGTTACTCAGCAAGTGTGTCTATTACACATACGACTCTGCTGCTTGGATTTCGGCCTTGTGGCTGTGCTGCGCCTCGTGCGATAGGGCGTCATATGCGCTCGAGGCAAAATTAGCAGCGAGTGATTGGCCAAGTGCAACCTGGAGCGACGTGATCCAAAATTAGAACCGCGCCGCTGGCAAAACGGCCAATGGCTCGTTTTGTAGCCGTTTTTTCCGTCTGAGACTGAGACGGCTAAAATGGGGGGTAATCATGACTTCGTTGCCATTTAGCCTCAAAGTGCATCGTGCTATTGCAGCTCGATCAACGGCCAGATAAAGGAGAAAGGTTTGAAATATTAACCTGGAGGTCCGAATAATTTTTGCGGAGTGGAGGCGACAAATATGTTCATGAACTAAGCTTCCAAAAACATTTCCTGGCTCAAATCTTAGGAGGAACTATACCCCCAAAATTTTTTTGGAGAAAAAGGTGACGTGACGGCAGCCACAACACCTTTTTCTCCACCGGCGGAGAAGAATAATTATCAAAGGGCTAATTTAATTTTTGGAAATCTTGATATCCCAATCATTTACAAGAGAAGAAGTCCTATTTTATTTATCAGAAAAGAAAAGCTGGTAGAAGAATATTCTTATAACCTTTAGATAACGCTTACTAGCGGAAAAATTCTTCCCACGAGAATGATTAATAAGATTCTCACAGGCTCCTCACATAGAAGAAGAAAGGCTCATATAACCAATGCAAGTATGGTCACTTGAATATTTTAGCTACGAGTCATGTCTGTTCAACATAAACTGCAGGGGAATGTATTAGGTTGTCCGGAAATTAATGTCCGTTTAGAATTTCAACCGTAGTAAATCATACACTTCTTATTTCTGAATAGGTTGCATAGTACCATTCGATAGAGCAAAGCAAGCTCTACTGAATGGCGATCTTGTTTTTGCAAAATCTCTCATTAACCTTGAGTTTCGAGCCAAAAACTAAAATGCTTCAGCTGCGCGAAACATTGAGAAAATTCGTATCTCAGTTCATAAAAAATCCTACAAAAATTCTAACTTATTCACGTAAACACTATCCACATAGGACATCTATATACGCCATCGTCGTCTTTCTTCACTTTCTAGAAGTCAAGAAAACGGAAATTTTCGTGCATTTTCCAAAGTGATGCTGTGCAGTCCCCACATGCATAGTTGTGTACTACAAACCCGTAGCAGTACAAACGTAAATTTTCAGCTTTCTACAAGCCTTGGTTCTCGAGAAAAATCAAATGTGGCTTTCTCTAGTCAGGTGGTCCAAGCCAAAATTCAAATTTCTCGAGAATTAAAGCTTGTAGAGAGCTGAATATTTACGTTTGTACTGCTACGGGTTTGTAGTACATAACTATGCATGTGGGATCTGCACAGAATCACTCTGGAAAATGTATGAAAATCTCCGTTTTATTGATTGCTAGAAGGTGGAAATAGACGGCAATGGCGCATATAGATGTCTTATGTGGATATTGTTTACGTGAACAAGTTAGAATTTTTGTAGGATTTTCATGAACTGAGTCACGAATTCTCTCAATATTTCGCAACTGAAGCATTTTGGTTTTTGGCTCAAAACTTTAGGTTAATGAGTTGCAAATCAAGACAGCCAATCTGTAGAGCTTGCTTTGCTCGAATGGTGCCATGCCACCTATTCAGAAATGAGAAGTATATGAGTTATTAAGGTTAAAATTCAAAACGGACGTTATTCCGGACAATTTGATACTAACAAAATCCTGAACACAGAAAGAAGTGGTGGGGCTAGCTCAGAGCTTCAGTCTTCCAACACTGTCTTAGAAATTTCTATGCTGGAATTGGAAGAGCAAACAGACTTACACAGACTAGAGTTTATGAATGAAAATAATTTGGAGGGTGCCGCCACCAAATTTGTCTAACTCTTGTTACGACTAAATTTCAACTTCAGTAGATTGGTGAAAATTACTGACCAAGTGTGGAGATTGTGAAACTCCATTTTTGATGTTTTCAAAAGTGGCACAAAAATTATAAGGATACTTTCATCAATGACACTAGCGACAAAAGAGCGAGTAGATGAATTCTCTCTGATGGAGTGCTACTGAAATTGCGAAAGTCCAAGGTCTTTGAATTTCGTAAAGCACTAATGCATGAATTTCATTTGCTCGATAGCTGCCTGGCACTACCACTGTATCCTTTCATAAAGCTCAAATAATGGATGGTTTCCGAAAAGTCGACTACAATTATTTTTAGTTGAGGGAGAGAGGGGAGGAGGGAGATTGAAAATTTCTTGATAAAATTTCTTTTATAGGCTGGAGCAAGAGTCAACTTGTGGGGTGAAGAAAAAGGCATTTTGATTGCTAGCAGATGGAAAACTGAATTTCAATTATTGATCTATGATGATGGTTACTTGATGTAATTATGGGAAAGACAAAGAATTCTAGTCAGTGCACCAAATAGCATTTTGTTCTTTTTCTTGAAAAATCCACTTCTCTTCTACTCCAGCCAAACTCGAGTGACTACAAGTTATGAACCCGAAAACCTTGTCAGAGAAACCATTGGTCTCACGAGTTCTTTCATGTTACAAATTGAAAGAACATGTCACGACACGCTCAATACAAAGAAACAATTGAATGGGGACACGTAGGAACCTGTTTAGTCTCGTCGGAGATACACTTTGTGACAGGCAATCACCACGAAATTGACCCTGAGAGCGGGTGAAGGATATGAGATGCGCGAAAAGAACTATTTCTGAAAGGAACTAAAGGAATTCTCGCGAAGTTTTTCACGTTTAAGATCTTCAATACTAAAATTCTGAGTATTTATTCCACAGATGCCAAAAATAGTGTGATATTATGCCGGAGAACACCTCGCATAAGTTTCGAGCAAATTTTCCCCCTATAGGAACCACCGTAACCAAAAAAATGGCGTTATCGTGCAAATTCAATTTGATATTCATGTAAATATGTTCCCCAGAGCGAAGTTCAACAAAATGGCTTTGAAGTTTTGGGCCGGATAGCCGAATAGAGATGTTGCAGTTCTACAGACCAACTGCTATCAGAAAATAGGATAGTTCTAGGTTATTTCACAGATCGAACTTCAATTTTCAGAAAGACGCTGCGTGAATCATGGATCCAAATTTGAGTGTTTTCCTATATTCCCAGCGCAATCAGAGAGCGATTGAAAAAATAATATCTTTTGGTCCCAGAAATACGCACATGAAAACAGCATAACAACACTTACTGCAAAATAAATATGAACTTTTACAAGATCCTAATCCAAAGAAGTCAACAACTATATGGCTAACAATGTCATTAGCAACTTATTCAGAGGCGAGAGTGCAAGGGGCTAAATAAACAGACATTCAAAAGGACTTGCAAGCATGTTATGCGTTATTTATAAAGTTCACAAGAGGAAAACACATAAGTTTGGTGAGCCTTGCTCACTGAAGAAGTGAAGAAACATTCTGCAAGGTTTACTATGGAAGAAATAATGTAATTTGCAAAGAAAAATAGTATAGACAACGGTAAATTTGGAGGAGACTGTAGTGTCTTTATGGCCCCGGACAGACTTCACGCGATTTGATCGTCGCGAGTGAATCGCGACGAGACAACTGTTACAACATCATTCCATGCCGATCAACTTGCATTTCGGTTGTGATACTTTTCCAGCGCGAAATTTTTGAATGTGAAATGAAAATGAATGGAAATGTCGGGATTGAGTCGCGACGATCAAATCGCGTGAAGTCTGTCCGGGGCCTATAGCGGGCATAAACTCCACGTAAATAATAGGATGGTGATTGAAAACATGTGCTCCATGGCCATTTTTCACGCACAAATGTTGTGGTCATTGTAAATGCACTATACTGACCAATAGATTCACTAGACTGAAGCATAAAGGAAACTTCTTCTTGAACTTTGTGGCAAAGAGCCAGACAAGCACCACATAACGACAAATGGCAGAATTCTGAAGTATTTTCCAGAAATGGCCGCTTAGCGTGCGACAGCATCGCACTAAACACGAAAGTACTTGACAAACATGTTCTCGCCTCTTTGCTTGTCACGCTAATCACTCTCTTGACAATTTCTGCGCTAGACTTTGTTTTTTTTACGCTTTTTTTTCAAAAGCCGTAAAAAACTTTGCAGTTGAGAAAGTGCTCGCCTAATCGCGCCTGCATTTGCAGCCATCGGTTCCACTGCTGCAGCTATAGCTACATAAAAATCGAGTACTAATCAAATACTCAGGTTACAATGAACAAAAAAAGTCTTCGCGTCTGATTATGCAGAATCACGTGAGGCTCAGCACGTTTCTGCCTCCCCATCACATTCTTAGAGAAGATAATCTGACATGTACTCTACTGAATTTCAATCAATAACGCCGTAAGCGTACAAAATCAAAACAATGAAAGGAGAAAATAATTTTTTGCAAAAATATTACCTATACGAGCAAATAACTCGTGCAAAGTAAGAAAGAACCATCAACTTTTGTTCTGATTATGAATGCACTCATTGACAAGATAATGAATGTTTGTCCAATCTACCAACAAATTCATCCATCAAAATTTATTAAGCTTGTGTCTAGTTCGTCAATTTACAAGTTCTAGATGCTCACTTCGATAAGAAAAAATAATCATTTTCTGCACTGTCATAGTAGGACAGATCAGGGAAATGAAGTCGTATTTTGTTTCTTGAGGTATTTATATTTCTTGAAAACTAATGCACGTGCCAATCAAAGAATTCCAAAATTGCAAGGGAAAGAAATTGTCATTTCTTACTTTTTTTCTTTTCCCTAATCATGAGATTGCATATTGATATGCGTCTACTATATGTGAGACCAAGCAATAAAACCGTAAGATCGTCCTGGGCTAAATTTCGTTTTCTAAAGTACTCAAAAGTTTTGGATTTTCGCTCTAAATTTGTGCATAATAATCTATGTAGATGTCACCTAATAATTTGCAAAGTTGGTATACATCGGCTTGTTTACACGAAAGGAGAAAATTAATCTTACAGATAGAACTTGCTGATTTAAAAGTGGTGTTCGTTGAATTTGCTGACACCAAGTGTAATATCTGCTCCAAGACGAAGGCGGTCGCCCAAATATGTTGAAAGCATGCAAGGCCGCGGCGCGCGGGCAATTGTCAACCACAGGGCGCGCGCACGCTCGGTCAGCGGCCATCCACGCGAGCGTGCGCGTGACCCGTGGTTGACAATTGCGCGCGCGCCACGTGCGCGCCAGCATTGCATGCTCTCAACCTATTTGGGCGACCGCCTTCGTCATGGAGGAGATTATACCTAAAAAAATCTTGAGACTAAACAGTAGAAATTTGCTTCTCAGTTCAGTGAAGAGAGCTGAAAAAGCTGTACTCTAGTAGATATGACGACCAAGATAGTACCTTTGGTGCCGAGAACATTTGCGCACAATGATGGCCATAGAACGCAACTTTTTAGTTTGCGACCCAAGGCCATTTCCCACGCGCAAGTATTGTCGCTACCGCAGAGGCAGGCACTGTACTGGCTGTCAAATCTAAGTAGACTGTAAATATGAGCTAAAACTCAATGCAACAGATGCTGAAAAGGGAAACCGCATTTCGTAACGCCGGCAATTTCCCATGCAATGGTCGCGGCACTTGCTTCAATGCGCTGCTGTCGTTACAGACACTGGCTCTATTTACTCAGTTCTAACTTGTTTGCACAAATGAGCGCTCATGCAGTTTTTGTGCTCAGCGGCCAATACCCCAACCAGCTCTGTTGACTTTTCGTTTAAGACCATCGCTCATAATGCGGCCGAAATTTTCGCTGATCGGCAACAAGGGATAGCTTGAGTGCGCAAAGGGCAGGGGCTAAAGTCCATAACATTGCATGAAAACTTTGTGCGCATTTTGGACTTCGGCAAAGTTTTGTGTCCATGACAGCAAATTAAAAGCAAATACGTTGACTAGCAAAAATAGAAAGCAGAAGTTGGACGGCCGCCCCGAAGAACTGGTGTCCATGACAGCAAATTTGTCGAGCTTATTTGATAACAAAAATTAAAACTACTTGAAATAGCCTTCTTTTTGGTCCGATCGTTTGGAAAAGAATTTTGGGCATTCAGTAAATCCAAAAATATTTCTGAGAGAATGGTTTTGTTCTGTACGTATAGGTTCTGCGAACGAAAGTGTAATTAGACAATATGATACGAATCTATGCTCTACTTGTCCTTTTTTTTCAGTCGAATTTGGAGAAAAAAATGAGGCAAAATAAAATATCGGGATAACCATGAAAATATTTCGTTGCCAAAATTTTCAAAAAATTCATATGCTGCACAAAGGCACGTGGCTACACTTAGCCACCTTAAAGGCAGTGTCCAAGCTAAATCTGACCCTCTCCTATTGTTCCTGAATGTAGGGCTGAGGAGATGGGCATCTGCCCTCGTCCGGTCCTTATTGTTGTTTTTAAACGGAGGTAAAGGGCCTGGAAAAGCCAAAGTGCTATCAAGCCCCGCACAGATCCCACCAAGCTCCGCCCATCCATGAACAGAAAGCTGTCCGCGCCCTCCTGACAGAGTTCCCAGGAATTAATCTTTATAACTGTAATCAGGGCCACGAAAAGGCACCAGAAAAAACATTGGAGGCGATTTGGATGGACGCTTAAGAAGGCGATTGGCCACATAAGCAAAGGGGAGTAGCAGTGAACTTAGATTTAGCAGCTTGCTGTCGCGTAAGAATGTCCAGCCTATTTGGGCAACCCTCTACGCCTGGTGATCGGCTATAAAAGGAACATTTGCCTTGCACTGGAATGCGAGTAGCTTAAATCGCAAATCGCTTCTGTCCGAGACCCAATAAGGAAGAGGGCGCATTTTCTTTTTTTTTTGAAAAAAGTGGTTACAGTACCGTAATTGCACTCAGAGTGGGCGTTACGCCAAGCTTTTCCTTTGTGCACTATGGACGTGCAGACGGCTATGCCTTAATGCAAATTGCGAGCTATTTTTCCAAGAGCACTAGCCGATTGAAATAGACTGAGCAGAATGCGCTCGGCTGCAGCGAAAGAGATGTAGAGCAATGCCCAGGACGTCTGCATCGCTCGGGGGCTGTGTCTCATTTCGACGCATATAACGCTGGGAAAGCGCCATATGGCGCATACGCATCATCTCCACTGATATATGCAACCGATGAGAGCTTCACTACAATTATTTGCAAAAACTCGTCCGTAGAACATTTGCTATCCGCGAAACTGGTGCTCGTAGAAAGGCGGAGTCTGAATTGGGGGATCGCGTGCGCGGGGTCGGGGGTTTACGCGGGGATTACACGTCTAATGGGCAGGTATGTAAAGAGCAGCAATCTGGATTGGTATTTCAAGCATGAAAGACAATAACACTGAAAGGACATTTCACTGCCTAGCAACGGACCTTTAACGGTGCAGAGATGGCGATTGAATTACAATGCAGCATTCATATGACATGATCCCATAATCTTTTCAGTGAGAAAAGATGGCTTCCTTGAAAGTCCTCACAGACTCAGAGAAGAGACTTGTAAGACAATTTACGACCAATTTTGAACACTCAAAATTTATGATTGCATTGTAAATTCAGAAGAGTTCGTCCAAAGATACTTCAAAATACTTCTCAGTCAATTATCTCAACTTCTGAAAAATGTTGTAAATCAAAACATGTTTCATATCTGCTTTATTATGTTATTGGGGCATCCTGCTGAGTATTTTTTCACATACAAGAAATATCAGAAGAAACGGTCAACAAATCGATCATAACTGTCTGCATAGAGTCCGCAACAACATAAAATTATTTCTCAAAAAGAGCAGGTCATGAAATCGAAGCTGCAACCAAAATTAGACTTCAGTGGATGTCTTGGCATTTTCAGATATCTAATGATATAATTTGGGTACATCCCTTTATCAGCTCTATAGCCATGTTAAGTCAACAATAAATTTCGCAGTGAATGATTAGGAAACACATGATTTCCACTCTTTAAGATACATCAAGATCAACAACCTAATCAGTTACAAAATAGATTACGATTTTCTAAAAATTTTGGGGCAAGTTATATTCCATTCTGATGTGATGGGGATAAATTTTTCAAATGTAATCATTTGTAGCATCCTAGAAAACCATTCTATGGGACTAAATCTCAATGTTTGGAAACTTTGTCCAATACCATCAATAATTCTTACTTTACTTTACTTTTCGGAGGTGTTGTGAAACGAGGAATGTCCACTATCGCTTTACACTAGCAATCAGCATGAAAAAATTTGGGAAAAAATTCAGCGGGAGAGACGCCGAGAATTGATTTGAAATAATCTTGGGGAAAAGGCAAGAAGGCAGCAGCGACACATTATTGATAAACTATTGCATGCTTTCCAACGCTATTATTCATAAATCAATTTCTGAAGAGTAGGAGAGAAAAGGGAGAGAGAAAAGAAAAGAGATTAGATTTATATCGCTTTTTCTAGATCTAAAAAACACCTCGAAGACGCATCAAAGACTTAGGTTTTCCTTCTCAAGGTAAAGTCAGACTGAATGAATTTTGTTAAAGGTTCAGCATACTAAAAAGGTTTTGTCTTTGCAAACAGTCGGTGTAAGACCTAGACACTCCAAAGTATACGGTAGCAATAGCAATCACTAAAAGTGTGGCATTTTTCTCGTTCAATTTCGCAAAAAGTGATTAGAGTGCTGGTGTATTGTGATTGATTGGCGAAGATTTCAATGCATTCACTCTTTTTAGTTTGGAAGAAGGGTTTTTTAGCGTTAAATGAGAGCACTTCAGAACTGGTTTCGGTCGTTCACATTTCTATGACACTAAAACTCTCGATGTGGTCGCTCTCAAACAACAAAGATCGAAAGCGCCAAAATGACTAGGCAATGAGCTCGCGCTTTGGTTCGGAACTTTTCTGCTGTGTCTGCAATTTGCAGGAAAGCTTTGGTGCATTTGCAAACGAAAACTCTTTGCTAGAAGAAATTAGAAAAGAAATTGATAGAACGGAGGGTATTGAATGGCCTTGGTAAAATATTCTGCATGTTTAATTCGAATGAATTTGAGCCGGGAGTTACAGAATATGAGCGAAGAATGTTACTCATAAATCAATTATTCCATGGCTAGGAGTGGAGACAAAATTTTGAATTGGCTCTAAATCAGGTTTATTGGGAAAAACGATTTCGGTAGTTTTTGAAAGTTTCTAGAGAACAGGAAAGTACTTCTATGAATGTTTAGTGCGTGAACGTACAAGCAGAATTAGATGGTAAACTCCGGCAAAACTTGTTTTCCATATTATATCTGAATTACTGTCATTTTATTTGGAAAATTATTCTTCATAGTGGAGTCATAGTCAGAGTTTATACCCTCCTAATGTGTGAGTTTGCACACATTGCGCAACATTCTACGGCTACTAGCATCACAAGAGCCATTGTAATGGAAGAAATGTCAAGAAATTTCTACAAGTTTTGTTTTGCCCTATATGTATAGGAAGGAAATTTAATGAAAGATTATTTTGAAAACAGATGTCTTGACATGTCACTTAGCACAATATATTATATTTTGACTTACATTAATGGTCTCTACAGTTGAGTCGGCCTTTCTGTTACTGTGTGCAATTGCACAATTTGCGATATTGGCAATAGAATGCCGGCTTCTAAGATATGATTAGAAATGCATAAGGTTGAACACTAATGCCACCCCATAACTGCGTACAGAAAAATAAAAAAAAATCAAACGAAACTATATTTGGCCCGCATGGGCAATCCCATATTGGAAAATGTGCAATTGCACATCAGCAAGGAAAACTCTACTATATACGGTTTATTTCAATGTTTCTGTCTAATGCGCATCGATAGATATGTGAAGATGAGAGAATTATTGCCATAGATTATTTTATAGCGTCAATTTTTTTCCGAAATTCCTGACCATTCATTTGAGTGGGCTACTCGCGTAGTGCTAGCAATCCATCACAAAACATGCGCTACAAAGTTTTGTGTTCGAGTTTTTACGAGGTGTGACGACGGGCAGTAGCCAATTGTTTTCGTGGTCGACAACTGCTCGAAGCTGGCTAGAATCGCAATAACAAGCACATGCGTCTCAAATTCGTGCGAATTTATCGAATCATGTCCTATTTCAAGACGGTGAGAAAATAAAATGCGAGACGAACATTTTCGCTCGGCCGACGGCGACGTCGCCGTCGGCCGAACGAAAATTGCAACACCGGGAGAAGCCGAAAAGCATTGATTTGATTGTCGGCTGCTGGGAAAATAGTGTGAATCCGAAATTCACATGCACCAACAAAAGCGCAGCAGCCGAGAGCCGCCGATTGCGAAGTGCGAGTTGTGTAATTTGGAGAGCGGAGGCCGTTTGGAGAGAAACTAGTTCGAATGAATACCGAAAAAGGCACACCAGACAGACTACGGTTGAGGTGCGGAAAATACACATTGATTTTCGGCAATTCGATTGGATATTGCTCAAATTAGCAAATCGCAATTGAAATCGCAATCGACCTTCAATGGTGGAGGCTATATGCGCTCGCTCGGCCTTCTGACAATGAGGTTTAATCCTGCGCAAGCTATGGCGCAAAGTTCGGCGGATGCAGCAAAAAAAACTTTGGGACTTTCCCGAGTGCCACTTGATCTCTAAGGTACTGTGTAAATAGAGGCACAAGTGTATGTTATCGGGAAGCACTCATATCGCTGTCAAGAAACTCTTTAAAAAACCATTCCCATTCAATGAAACAGCTAATCTTATTATATTCGTGAATTACATTCATTTGCAGGCTAGTTGGAGAAGAGCAAACATAATATCAGTGCATCACGTGTCGGGTTTAAAAAAGAGCAATTTCTCATTTCCGGATTTTTAATTTGACTCGGAATGAAAGTGGCCAAATAACAGCGAAATTCATATCGAATTGGTCTGCATAAAAAAGCTAGAAAAGGCAAAAAGGAATTTTTCAAAAAAAATTTGTTGCTTAAATTTTGCGCCATACATAAGAGCTACACTGCGGGCTCTCCAGCGCGATGCGATCGTAAATCGTAAACGACTGCGATATCGCGGCGAAGAACTATGAGCGCCAAAGAGCGGGACTTACTTCGTCATGCCGTGCTGCCGTGCCGACGATGCTGCCGCAGATGATCTGATGGCGTCTGCGGGTCGACGGCGGTGCCGCCGCGGCCACCGCCTCGCCGACGCGCCCCTCCTTCCCGCGTCGTCACGCACGCGGCAGAGTCGCCGCTCCTCCCCTCCTACATGTGACATTGAGCTCCGCGTTTGTACTCTCACACATTCAGCTTATCTACTTGTGTGTATGTGTGTGTGTGCTTCGCAATTTACTACCATTGATATGCGGAGCGGAGTTTCCCGCGCCCGTCGGGGTCCGTGCGAGTCTGTCAGCAAGCAAATAGGAAAAGAAACCCCGAAAACAAGGCAACACAATCCGCTGATTGCGTGCCCGTCAGAAACGACGATGATGTGTCACACAGCTGCGACAACGAGTACATAAACGCCGGAACACGAACGTCGTCGTTGAAAAAGCCTTCCGAGGAATGCACATAGTCGAGTAGTCACTGTGAGAAGAGCGTGCCTGGGTACAAAAGCTATATTCATGGGAAGCAGAGTTCAATTTGGAGACTCTCGTAATATTGTAGATGAAGTCCACAGAGATAAAGTAAATAAAATGAAAATAGCGGGAACCATTTCCATAGATTATAGTTAATCAGTTTCAATATTTTCGACTGCATACGGTTATCCATATAGGGTGAATCATTACATTCTCACCAATTAATCAGTAGACAAAGTTCCAACTACATTATGTATTCTTGTTTGAGTTTTTGTTTCGGCTGTATTCAGCGATTAACAGTTTTCAAGTTTTTCGTATACGAAACGCCATGTGTGTAAGCGAGAATGAAAATGACAATGAGAATGAAGTATGCTGAATCTCGCCAGTATGAGAGGGATTTTTGCCAAATTCCACAAACGATCTTCATAATTCGTACAATGAAATTGCCAATTTTAATTATTTTAAACAAATGAGGGCCTAGAAAAGTAATTCGTATTTGTCGCCAACTGTTACATAAAATGAAAAATTCCAAAATTCCTGCAGTAACCATATCTTCGCTGGAAATTCTAACGATTCTTGCAGTAACCATGCTTTCACTGGAAATTCTAAATTCCTTCATGAAATTTCATTTTTTGTTTCAGCTATCGCGCTTCAAAACCGGGATTATCCTCAGCGAATAGTCTGTCACTGTAACGGATTTACCTGTTGCGTCCATTCAATCCTCATTTATTGTGTCATGTGCTACTTTTTATAGTTTTTGGCACAGGTCCATGCTATGAAACGAAATAAAGTGAGAATCTCTCCCAAATTTTTTACCACGGGTGATACGTTGGGTCAATGAGGAAACAACACTCAAAAAGGCAAGATGGTATGATTTACAAGTAATCTAATCTAAGCTATATAATTTATCCCTCCATTTCGTATCTAAAAAAGTTGAGTGCATCATAAATATTCTAGAATGACCACTGGCTGGGACATGAGTCGAAAGCTGATTAGCTATGCGCATGTTTCATTCACGCATTTCAATGAGTGACAGTTCGAGTCCATGAGTGAATTCGTACTTGCACTTAAGAGGATTAGTTTCAGAATTAGCAACCGACTCTTGCAGCCAAACTAGTGGTTGGAGTTTTAGGGTTCAAAGCTACAGTTATTTGAGGAGAAAAGGACACGCGGTCACGGACTATCACATTGGTCCTTTACCTAAAACCTCGCAAAAATTCGCAACTTTCGCCGATTTTATGATTTTTCGCGTCCATTTTAGAATATTGTACATCATGTTTTCTGAAAACAGAGATAGATTGTGGTGGTTCCCAAACAAAGTTATGGTTTTGACTTCAGGCATTAGCGGAGATAGAGGTTGACAAAGAATGACTTGGACTTTAGAATTTACAAATTCTATAAAAAAAAATCCAGAGATCCGATAAAATTCAAATGTGGCCATATGCATCGTAACCTATCCTACACATTTAAAAAAAATTGGTTTTGAAATGTCTCTACTGGTGGTCGTAGTTTTCAAATGTTACTTTTTTTTGATTTTGTATCAAAGATCTACAGGATTACAACAAAGTAAATGTGTTTTGCATATGGCAAAGATAAATATGATTTACACCATAAATTTTTTTTTCTAAAGAATTTTTTGAGCTCTGGTAAACCTTCGGATCTCATAAATTTTGGTCCATTTGCTATTCACACAACTCTTTTCTTACTTGTTCATCTCTATATTGCTTTGCTCAAAATTTCAAAGCAGTTCAAAGCGCTTAGACGTTTTCGATAGTTTGTCGGAAAACAAATCTCTCGGCTAGTTTTATAACGCTTAAGAAAAGCTGTCAAAACCTCAGCTGTTGATGTTATGACTGATCATAAATGAACTCGAGACGCGCGTTCTCAATGCCACAATGAACTCTACTCATCCCACGTGCTTAGCCACTGCTTTGAAGCATCAAATACACAGAGTTAAGCACTTGCTTGAGTGGTCGAGATGAAAGAAGAAAAAACTGAAAAAAGAAAAGAAGAGAAGCAAACGAACTCGGTGAACGATTGCCGTTGTAGAATCGGGGTCGCCTCCTCGGATTCCTTCTCGTAGATGAACGTCTTCACTGTAGCGTCGTTGCCGAATGATACCCTGAAAAGAGCAGCTGAACGCTAAATCAACAATCCTCATGTAGGGAAAGATCTTCTGTGTAAATAAAGAGCTCCACGAACTTTTTCTCCTTGTCATGACGTTGCAGAGCTTTGATTATGTTTCTCATCCCTAAATCTACCGGCAGGTAAGTGATACGTGCTCCAAACGCAACAGGTGAATAAACATCGACGATGCATTTCAAACAAAGGTTTAGATGAGCCGATACGGATAATAAACCCAGTGAATGGGTAGAAAGTGATACAACAGGGGGATGAAGACTACGTAAAACAGATTCCTTCTTAAAAATAGGTTATTCTACAAGCAAAGTAATGAAATTCGGTCAATGATTTCTTCACCTAAATCGACTTTATCTTTTGGTGCGTAAACCAGCCATTTCCATTACGAGTATCCACATGCCAAGGTTAAGAGACAGCTGAACCTTGTTTTCTTTGTTCAAAGAACACACGGCGCTATAAAAAGTTCTCCGGTCCAGCATTTTTTCAAGGGGAAAGAGGCGGGAGTCTACAAGAGTTGCCAATCTGTAGCCATTCTCGTGATGCATTCATTTGTTACGTTTTAAATCTACCCAAATGTTTGACTACCAGTACCAGTAACGTTCGCGCAGAATTATGAGGTTTGCGGTCAAACGTGTCAAATTCAAAGATTTATCGTCTCTAAACATCTAAATCTAGGCGCTTACCAGAATTCACTATAAGCGAATAATTTCTAGTAATTTATGACTAATTATGAAAATTCTTCATAAATGATCAAATTATTTTCAACATTTAAATTACAGTTGCCACTCTCCTTTTTGAATTTTAGAGTTGTAAGCTCGCAAAAAAAAACAAAAAACAATCTAAAATTTTTTCAAGCAAAGTAAGTAACAGACATGAAAAGGCACCGTCACGCTTTCTCCCTCTCCCCATCCGCCTCGATAAGATTTCGAACCGCCACTTGCCACAGGTAATAAAACTGAGTCACTCCGTACAAATGCAGCAGTCATCAGAGAACTTGTTTCTTATTGTTAGTAACTCCAAAAAATTGCGCAAGAACTCTACATAGCATCTGAGCTATTTTCTTCAAAAAACTTATGTTCCTTTTCTTTGCTATTTTAATCCGACTTAAAGGCAGCGTCAAGGCAAGTCTGGACCTATGGGGATTTTACGTGGAAAGTACTTTTGGGGCCCTAACTAAGGCACTGCCCAAGCGGCAGCTCAGGTAGTGCCCTAACGGCTGAGATATTCCCCTCGAAACTGGAACCCGCGACCGTGTTCGCATGGATTCATGGCGCAAAGCGTGGATCCTAGCGCGAAACTGCCATGAATCCATGCGAATACGTTCGCGGGGGCCAGTTTCGAGGGGAATTTCTCAGCCATTAGAGCACTACATGAGCTGCCGCTTGGGCAGTGCCTTAGTTGGGGCCCCAAAAGTACTTTCCACGTAAAAGCCCCATAGGTCCAGATCTGCCTGGACGCTGCCTTTAAGTGGCGAGACAGACAGTTGCAAGAGTCAGTGGAAAATGGGGGGGGGGAGGGGCACACGCTTCTTGTATATGTGAGTTGTAAAGAACAATAATATACGAAAATGTTCACCAGAAGTTTGGGTCTCTGACGAATGGGCGAGAGGAGGAAAGCTTTTGCTTTTGACGTCATGTTTTGTGCACTCGGATAATGCGCAATCAGAGGGAGAAAGTTGGTATTGTAAAATGCGAATCTCTTTTCTGGCATTGTCTCAAAAAAGAATATTCTGCATTTAAGAGCTTTAAAAAACTAGAACAGTATATAAAAGCACATAATATCTAATCTATCTAATCTCGTGCTCAGAACTAGTTTTATGCCAAGTCTCACGCCTTAAAATGAGAGTCCAATGACACGAAAATTTTAATGTCTAAAGTCTCCAGACTCCTTTTTCTCTCTTTAGACATCAAATTTTCGTGTTCTACGCAGGCGCATATCAAATAAAACGTGTGCATTGTTTGCTGACTCGGGCGCCGAAAGTCTGAATACTCAATGCACTCCCCGGAAGCATTTTGTTTAACCAGCAAAAAATAACGAGCCGAGCGCATGAACCGAAAGTTCGAGAGCGAACATCAGCGGATAAGATGGATTTAGTGATAGTTTTTTGTTCTAGCAAAATGTACCTCAATGATTTGCAAATCTCAACAGAGTTCACAATAATAAAATATTCACGTTAGGTCTATAACTTCTAAAATTTTTCAACAACTTTCTTCATTGATTTGAAGATAGTTAAGAGAGGGAATCTTGAGATGACTTTTCAGATGAAATTCTTTATTTTGATAAAAATCTTTGTTAGCTTAGGGCGATAAGTTTATTGAGGTGAACATTCAAAAAGTAGTTCCTCAGGTTTTGGTAGCTGAATTTGCCGAGCCGTGAACTGAAATGCCTAATTTTGTTCAGGTTTTATGCATTGCTTCATACAAAAAATTCTTGCTGACCGGATTTTTCTACGCATTCAAAATTTTCATGACTTTTTATCCATCTTTTTGATTTTAACTCAATTAAAGCTTCTTAATGTACAATGAAATATTGACTACATGTCATATGATTTATTGAGTTTTCAAGCGAAATCAAAACGAATGATTCGTCTTTTTGTCTCTAAACTTATGTCAATCTAACATCTAATAGCAAGTTGGAGCTTTAGCGAGATTTCAGAATCAAAATATGATTTTGTAGGAAGCAACGACGACTACAAAAACGCTCCAATCATAAAAATTCTAATCTAACAAGAAAAGTAAAAACACTCCTCGAAAATTCATCATACTGATCAATAGCTGGATATGCTCGCGAGAATAATATAATAATATTCATAGACTACAAATGGTGCAAGCACTTTTACTATTTCTATAGATATTTATAGACCTTTTCACACACAAATGCTCGTCCAAATCACAACGTTGCACTTTTACGATGTTATCTTCAACACATCACACCAATTTTGATGTCAAAATTGAAGACAAACAATGTGAAAAATGACAGGCGTAAATTATGTTTCGTATCGATCTCTAGCGCGGATACAAGCAATTTAAAATTTATTGCTTTTAGGAGAATGGAAGTGACTTATTTCGGAGTCTTGTAAAAATCAAGGACAGAAGATCTCGATTATTCAAGATTTGAGACTCAGGGAACAAGAAATCACGGGGGATGCATTACATTGGTGCTAAAAATATGAAGATTTCGTTGTAAAAACGATTGAAAAAATAATGATCTATTTGATTGCTGCTTGTCATGTATCTCAAATGTAGTTTTTTGAACACATACTGAAAATTCGAGTTTGAAAACTTGAGGTCAAAAAGTCGAATAAATTGATATTCATAACTATCCGTATAGACATCCGATCGCCGCAAAGTTCCTTCTAGTCAAAAAGTCATGAAACCAAAACAAAAATAAAGTTTTTCTGCTTTTGCAATTTTGTTGATCAAAATTCGAAAAATCACTTTTTGAGTACCAGATTTCCTCCTAGCCAAAATCCAACAAAGAATTCAGACTGAAACACTTCTAAAGCGTAGTTTCTCTCTCCACTATATCAAAACATCGGTTCCTTTGAGGAGAAAACGCAAAGTTTCAAAATACCATGGAAGAATTATGCATCAACCCAGTATGAAGATGAATTCGTAAATAGGTGAACAGACTACTGTCTTCGATGGGTGTAATGGAAGCAAATGATACGGAACGATGAAGAGAGAATTCCTATTCCCGAGGCTAAAGTGGGACGTAGCGAAGGCGGCGAAGGGAAAGTGTTTCGAAAACAAGTGCGTAATCGACGAGTGATCCCACACTTGCGCTCGATAGTAGCGCTACTGGGCAGCCTAAAGAACGAACAGCACATGGCCACATCATTTAAGACCCCCCCCCCTCAGTGACTTGATTTTTTGCGCTCGCGCACTGGCGCATGTTGCGGTGTATCAAGCCACGCAATACAAATAGTCGCGAGTGCGATTGCGCAGTGGCTGAGCTCGTATCAAACAAACACAGAACGAAGGCAAGGCTTAGATCAAACAGGTAGATCAAGGTAGCCGTCAGCCAGCGATCAGGGAGGTCCGAGCGGATCTGCGCGAGCAGGGAAAGGACAGCCGTCAGCCGCGTCTAGGCTGTAACAATTAAGTTGCGCAGGGGCTCGGCGTCGGATCTGCAAGTGTTCCGAGAAGTTCCGTCTGCATTTCGAACGGGAAATCCCTGAGCGAGGGGAACAGTTCGCTAAGTTCAAACATCTAAGGAACATATAGGTACCCGCGATGTATCGCTGACTTGAAGTAAAACGGGATTTGGGTGATATATCCGTCCGCATGTGTGATGTCCATACAAAGCTGTCCAACCTTAGGCTTATAATCGGCAAGACAGTGAGTCGGGAAAAAAAGAAGAGATGGGAAAAGAATAAAATTCTGTTTCTTTTTGAGTAATAAGAAGTTATCTGTCCCCGCGATGGAGAAGATGCTGCTATTCACTAGTGCAAAAAATTGCATTAGTTTTATCATTGTAGATCTATGTACAAACAAGAAAACCAACACAAGTTAGTTGCTTTCTTTGGTACAGTAAATACCCGATCCCTCAATTTTGTTTACTATTAAAAAAGCCCAACAAAATTTAAATGTGCTCGAACTTCTAATTCAATGATACCCTAGTTTAATATACGCATATTATTAAGTTGATGCATAGGTTCTGCAACAAAATTCTTGAAAATTCGTAATTTCTTCTAATAAATTTGTTCAATTCTATGTATACCACAGAGAGGAGCCCATGTGCTTTCTAGCGGTTTCTAGTGGTGCTCTGATTATATTATATAATGCTGTTTGCATATAGCGGCGATAGAAGCTACTTAAGAAAAAAACCAAGATCGTCTCCTTCGAAATTACAGTCGTCAAAATTGCTGGAAGGACTAACAAATATTGAGTTTGCTTTTGGCCCAGGTTTTGTGACCCAACCTTTCTGCGTAAAATTTGTCTCCATCTTATGCCTTGACGAATCGAAGATCTTCGTTGATTATATGAGCTGGATTGGCTACAAATTAAATTCTTAAATTTTATAGATTAATCAATGGTTTTCAATAATTTCTGGATGTATCTTCATATTTTTTGTTGCAAAATTTTTAATGCTCAATTCTTCAATTAACTGTTTTTTGCTGTTCCCAATGATAGTAGTCACCGAAGGTATTAATAGAATTTCTACTCCCCAATCGTTATACTCCGAAGAAAATCGAGCATAGACTTTCTGTTTGTTCTGTGAAGGAGCTTAAAGGAATAATATGGTATTAATCACCAAGGTGACAACCGAAGATGAATGTATGGAATATAGCGAAAACCTCGGCAAACGAAAGGAAGAGCATACTTGCCACATCACAAAGCTCAAGATTTGTAAAGCCCTAGCGACGAGCATTTTGACGCTTTGCTTTTTGAGCCCAAAAGGAATTTGTTGTGGTTGAGACAAAAAAGATTTTGTGTATGAAATGAAGAATCTAGAAATGCCAAACAGAAGCGGTAAAAGCCGAAAAGTGGTTACAGTAGAGCAGCAACACTCTTCCATAGATGATTTCCCAAGGGATTCATTTGACGATCACCTTAGAAGTCACACTAGTAAAATTTGGTAAGTGAAGAATGCAGCAAAATGTAGAGGGATCTGGAGATGTTGCGAAATTTGTTTGCAAATCTGTTTCAAAAATTTTCTCCCGTCTGAGCAATTATAAGCACGAACTATGAAGTTTGGTTTCGAATACAGATTCAGTAAGTTTATTCAGGTCGATATCCGAGCTTCAATGCTTTTTTGTGCGTTTTATTGAAAATGATAGATGAGGCAGTCTTTTCACAAAGCTTTCTATCGGCCGAAATATAAGTGTCGTGCGATGTTGCATTTACAGTTTTAGGCCTGTGCTTAATACAAAAAATGTTAGAGGAATTAAGAAATTGGCAGGCGAAAGCGCTAAGATTTGGTATTCCAGCGATGCTGGAAAAATATTCAAAAATTGTGTGCTGCACAAATATACCTGTTCGGCTGGCTGGCTTAAGCAATTTTCCGATATGTTATGTTTAGGTCGTATGACAAGCTTTGTTATAATCGACGAAAATAATTTCCACAAATTTCTCATTTCCTCATTTTAAAACCATGTGGGAGGTTGCAGCATTGATCTACGAGATTACACACATGTAGAGTAAGATATTTGAGTTCTAGAGATTTTTCCAAATTGTTCTTGACTAAATTCTCACAGTTATTGGAAATCTTGAGCTTCTCAATAGCCTTCGTGTTAGTGCTGGTGTTCACGAAATTCCATATAATTCAAAACACCAATAAGAAGAGTGGAAGAATCTTCTAGAAGGTGAAGGGCAATCAGATTGAAGCGTCGCTCCAGAATTGCCTTCCTGTCTGTAATTTTTACCCGCCAAAATGAAAATGATGCCAGTAGACAGATTTGTTCCCTCCTATATTTACTAAATGTGGGACTCACTAGACTTTTCAGAGCAGAGAATGAAGCATATCCTACGCCAAACAAGAGGAAATTTTGCCAAAAAATAGAGGAAAATCGAAGATTGAGAACAGCTGGAAAAGTCAACAAGATGACTTGCGTACTCCACTTTATGTAAAGGTGTCGGCAAGCGTAAGAAGATGTGTGGGAGCGAGACTATCAAACATCGAAAAAGTAAACAGTATATGATACGCTGAGCAAATACGTCACTGAGCTGACTTCATGGAATTTCTCGATCATCGGCTGTAGCGGAATGCACTTAGAGACTTTTCAGGAAGCAATCTGTGGATAGAAGCAGTGATGAAGCATCGCCTAGCAAGGAAGAAGTCTCCTTGATGTCGAGTAAAAACTTTTCCAGGCTTGCTTTTTGTGGAAAGTAAAAGGCTCTGCTAGTGTTTTTATTTTTATTTATGGTACAAATTGTTCAGAAAGTATTTGACACCTTCTGACTCCATTTATCTACTTGTTTACTTGTATACCTATTTGTTTGCGGCTTCTTCGTCCAATAAAGGGTAAACTCAATAAAAAATGCATTCAAGTCGCTTACTACATGTTAATTTTCAGATGAGTTTTGCAAAAGGAGGGAATGCTCAGCTGTAACTATATTCCTTAAAGAACAATTTTAGGCTTGTGAAGACTGTAACACTCAGAAGAAACGCCAAAAAATCAGTGTGATTGAGGTAAAAAATGAGTAAAGCTCTCTTCAGCACATAATCTTTCGCATACGTGACGATGTGTACGAATAACATTCAAATGCTGCCTTTTGATGCCCTTTTAACCTTCTAAACACCCCAATTCAACTTTTCTAAAGAGCTTTTTGTGGCCATTCGATAGGGAGCAGCGCACACTAAATCACTTCAAAAACCATTGATGGGACTGATTTCGGGAGAGTCCAAAAGTGCAATTAAGTTGTTGAAAGCATCTCTAGGTTCCATTCTTTGTCCAAGATGCGAACGAAGTTTGATCCGAAACGTTTCAACAATCTTAGTAAAAATTTAAAGAAAAAGAAAATTTCAAAACGTTTCGAACTTGTAAGATCAGAACCTGTCCTCTTCAGTATTTCTCCTTATTTCCTTGCCTCTTCTGGTTTGACTGGATATGTATTAATCAAAAGTACGCACTTTTACAGCTTGTAAACCTGCAACGAAAGGTTTTACGGAAAAGTTATTGATAAATATGCCGTAGGTCGCCGCGCATTGGGTGCAGCCTCACATACTGGGTTACGAATAACTCAGCGATAGACAAACTACTATTTTTGACTGAGAAGTACCAGTCAATTCACTGGCAAACGTTTGGAGGAGACGGGGGGGGGGGAGGGTGAGCGAAAAAAGATGACAGAAAGTCTATTCATTTTGTATAATCTAGAGTGTTTGTGTCTTAGTACATGATCCATTTTGGGGCTATGCTCCAATGAGGCCAACGTCTTGAGCTCCAAGAATAAAGTACTGATCGTGAGAATTTCAATCTACTCTACCCTCTATTCTATCCCATTCTCCGAAATCTCGTAATCTTAGTGCTCCTGAGGTTATATTGTTCCCAATGTTCTAGCTGACCTTTTAGAAGACATATTTTCTTGCATAATCTCTACTTTATGCGCTATCATAAGCTAACCATCAAAACCAAAATTTTTATTGCAGCGCACTCGTCCATGGTAAATGAAACTCATATCATCCCTTTCACACGATTTACTCAAAAACCTTATACTACCTCCCTTTCTATGTGCATGGTTTCAGTATACAAAACGTTTTTTCTCATGGCACGCGAAAGTTTTCCATTAGAGGCTATACTTCCGCATTATTTTGGACCCTCCTATTTCCCAAACTATTCACTGGCAAAGTGCATCCATTTGCGTGTCTCACTAAAAACTATACTTTCCGGTTCATATCGAATTCACGAGCGAGTCGAACGGATAGGGCGAAATGGAGTCGATTTAGACATCCAAATATTCTTCTCAGAGTTCCCGGCAAGAAGTATAATTATCACCAACTCAGATGGTTGCTCCATATAGATGTACGGTAGCATCGCATACAAAAAAGATAGATAGGGACAGGCTGTGCCAAGGGAAAATAGCGATACAGGGAGAGGACCTGTTCGCAACAGGCTTGCGAGGGCTTATAATAGTGGTCTATAACTTTTTTCCCGAGTAAGCAAATAGACATATCAACGGGTTTTGCACATTGTTGCAGACAATGAAGGAAGGGATGTGCAAGAATGCATCTTGGAAGGTGTATTTTTGGAAAGATTCAAGCAGGAAAATCTTTTTGGAAGCGTCTGGAGTGAAACAGACGTACTTGGAAATTTTGTGGACAAGTCCTACACAGTCCTACACAATCCTTCAGAGGTTTGGACTTTTAAGTTCGAAAATTTTGGTCCCCGACCAACCACAAAAACATGAGCTATACGTCATTTGAAAGCCTTTGATGCTCTTTAAGAAGCTTCGACTGCTCAAATCCCACTGCATGAAAAAGGATGAAGAAAAAGGTTTGGATCAGCAGCAGGGCTCGGCACGAGGTGGCTAGATGAAAATGGAAAAAACGAAGTCCTCCTTGACTTTTGGGAATTTTTACGAAGTACCCTCTGATCCTCAACCAAATTTCGTCTGAAAACCTGAAAAATTCCCCAAAATCCCCCAAAAAACGAAACGTCGACTAAAAAAAACGTCGCCAAGTCGCCAATTTTGCGTCTCTCTTCGGTCACAAAAACGAAACCCCCTTTGCTTTTCGTCCCAAAAACGATATCCAGCTTGCTTGTAAGCCACCTGTGCCGAGCCCTGACCAGCACTCTGCGAATTGCAATGGCTGACATCAAAACCAAAATAAAATGTCAATAAATGGATTTGGCTAACAAAACGTATACCAGTGAAAGAGATTTCAAGTGCTATAGAATAATAAATAATTCCTATTCTTTCGCAATTTCGTTTTTCTGCTAATTTGAAAGTCAAAAATTCAAGCTTTTAAAAAAGCAGAGTTATGTACATGAGTTCAGGGCGCATAAAAGATATTAGGTCTTTACCCAAGTTTTAGTGCCCTTGATTAACGAAAAGATCTTCGTAACTTGCTTAGATGATTGTTTCTCATTTCCATATTATGTGGAAGATTGCTAATCCTCAATAAAAACTTTTCCACTTGAAAAGCCCAATTTTTGAATTGTTTGAAAATTTTCCAACTTGGCAAATTTCCAGCTTGCGATATTGAAAAGCTTGACCTTTCAAAGGCTTTGTTTTACTTTGACTTAAAGTTCAGAAAAAATCTTAAACGATCAGAAAGAAGGAGGAGGATATTTTGAAGGATAGATAAAAATGGAGCTTGAGACGTCCTTAGAATATCACCTTTATATATCTGCTGTAACTCATATTCTTGAAAGAAATGATGCCAATGAATAACCCTTTCTTGCACACAGTAATCGCCAAATACGGGAATTTCCCTGATTTTCTGGAGTTTTCCAGAGGAAGGCGAAGGAAGTGTAACAATAATTGTTATTGACCTAATAATTTTGAAATAGAATTTCGAAAAAGGAAAACCATCTACGTGATTCCAGAGTGGTTCAGAATGCATTTGATTTATAAGTAAAGTTATTCGTTAATAGAGAGCCAAGGCCTAAGTGGAACTAGCTTATTTCTCAAAAATCAAAGAATTCCATTTTCTCCGGTTTTGTTGAAGCCACCATACTTTAAAGTTCAGCAAGCTTTCAGAAAAGCGAACTGACAGTATGGTGTTTGCAAATAAATTCATTCGTTGTTGTTAAGAGAGCATAAAACTATTCTTCGTTAAAATGAGTCAATGCCCAGAGTAGAACTAGCATACCAGGGTGTCTCATAATTTTTTACCGTTTTTACCCTAAACATCTTCTCAAGAACTGGGGCACCTACAAAAGATACAAATACATGGTCATACTTTCTTATGTATGAACTATATGATCACATGCATGGGAGTAGCTCAGAACATATAGGGGCGGAGTTTGCCATTTTACCTCATTCATTTTTTTCTTATTTTTCTAGCCATGAAAAAAATTCGAAAGTGACAATTGAATGTGCGATGTGTCAAGCATATGCTAGGATAAATTGGGAACTTTTTGGATTTCTTGGGGCGGAGATACGGATTTTTGAAAGAAAAGTTCGTTTTTGACTACTATCAGCTTTCAGCTCAAAATTTCACGTGGGATATGATTTGTGATTATGATTTGTGCGGACTTTTGATAGCCATCTTGTAGAGCTTGATTTGCGCTGTCGAATGAACCCAAGCCACATCAGATGAAGGAAAGATACAAAAAGACGACGGTTATAGTAAAAACGGTAAAAAAGTATGAGACACCCTAATATTTATCACAAAATCAAAGATTCCTATATTTTTCCAATATTAGTACAATTTTCGGAAAGCTGATTGAAAGATACTTGTTTTGTGAATGTTTGTGGTTGAATAGAGCCAAAGCCCAGAGTAGGACTAGCATGTTTATCGCTCGTATCATGCTTATAGTAGCAGCACGGCTGTGGCTAACAAACTAAATATGAGTACAATTCAACTCGTAATGCACTCATGCTTGGTAATAGAGTCAATGCCGCTTGCGAATGCCGAACTATTCAATGCGAATCTCAACCAACCGTTTATTGAAAGTGCCGTTCGGAGAGGTGGGCGGTGAGGGAATGTCGACCATACTTGGCTATCGCATGCGGACCTGAAATATACTTCTAAATATAGTCATACATTTATAATCCAGCAGATTTGACGACTTATGAAGAGCCCATGCGGTGGCGGCAACGCTTGCGCGGAAAAAATCAACGCTTAACACACATTTTCAAACTTCGCGCAGTGGCCATTTTTCACGCGCAAGTGTTGTTGCCACCGCAAAGGACACCAAACTACCCATCAAATCTAAAACTATATACATCGAACATTCGAATCTAGAGAAAATTGTCCCAATGCGATGAGCAATAGAAGACAGCGGAATGGGAACGGTAGAGGAGAATTACACGACCTCGTCGTAAATGGAATACGAAGGATTGATAAGTGATCAGAAAAGTGGATCGGAGAGCGACAATCTGCGCAGTGATTGCCGTGGATCTGGACAGCACTACGAAAAATATTCATTGGAATAAAAGAGTAACGAAAAATTGGTAAATGAAGATGCCTTTATATGTCATTTACTAATTTGAGTTCTCACTCGAGCTTGGACATCAAAGCTGGAAAAATTGAAGTTGAATATTCTTGTAAAGTTTCAGTATGTCGATAGAAAAAAAGGAAATTCTATTTTCAACGTCTCAGCACTCTGGTCATTTTCGCAAAACCCCCGTTTGCATTGTTCACTTAAAGAAAGTTGTATACAGCTACATTGTACGCTGGGATCTTGTCCATGGCAAATAAAGCAGTGAAGTTTCAACAGTGAAGAAGTTTAATGTGGATACTTGTTTTCATCCACATTTGCCTATTTTTGGACCGAGACAGAAACCAGTCAACCCGCTGGATTTTTTTGTTTTGAATATTTGAATGAGCAAGCGTTGCTTAGCGTTTACTGGCATATCAAATATCAAAGATCAAATATCCAAAAACAGCAATACGTAAATAAATATAAAGTGACTGGCTGTCTGGAGTAAATATGGAATTTCGGCAAAGTAAAGACAGTCTGGTCAAACTTGATAAAGATTCCGCGCTTAACTTTATCGCAAAATGAAAAATAGAAAGCACGAAAGTAGGGCGAAAAAAACATCATATATAGGGGAGGCGAGGGAGATTATCACAAAAAAAAGATGTATAAGATTGCAAGATTGTGTATTGTGATTGCCTACTTTTGATTTCGAGCAATCGAGATGATTTCATAGATTTATCAGGGCTGAATTAGCCCATAAAAGGTTTTTTGTTGATGTTCAATAACTTGCGGAAGATGGGAATAATATAAAATTTTTTATAAAGGTAGTTGACATTACATCTATACATTTGAAAGTCCCACCCCCCCCCCTGAATATTGGAGTAGATTGGAGTAGGTCCAGACATTTGCCATAAAACTAAATTATGAAATTTTTGGGCCAAGCAAACACTAACTCTTGAAAACACTCATGGCGATACCATGCCCTTATCGTGTGGTGATGAGTTCAATTGCACTGATGTTTATGATTTCTCTAACTTCGTGAAGGCTTGTTGTTGCCTCCGTTTTGCATTTGTTAGAATAATTTGCACTATCGTAATCCCTGGACTTACACATTTTTAAGCCTCATAACTTGGCAGAGAGCCAAAATATGACAAATCTTCCATCAGCACGCATGCCAACTAGAAGGGAATATAGGGAAAATAAAGTGGTTTTTATCACGATAACGAACTTGGGCGAAATGATAAAAGATTTATAATATAGTTAGTTTATCACTCAAATCTAAATACTTAGCAATCTTTTTTTTGTAATTGTGCGTTATGACAGTAATTTTACTTGTTAGGAAGGAATAGAAGAACACCAGCAATTTGAAAAGTAATTGAACACATCTAGGGAAAATATCTGGAGTGCCACTGTTAGTCGCTCATGACAGAATTATTGCTTCACCATGACAACATTAAAATCACGTTTCTCGAGGAAAATCTAATTCTTAAGGCAAACATTTTGCAGACTTTGATGAAGATTGATATCGGGACCTGAAAGACAACAACTATAAGCAAGCTGGATAATACTGTTTTTGGAACAAAAAGCAAAGGGGATGTCTTTTATGTGGGTCCAAAATAGGTTTTTTTTAGTCGATTCGGATAACTCGGACAAGGGTCAAAGGGCGTAAAGTTTTGCGAAAATCAGGAGGAACTTCGTTTTTTGTTTTTTTCGAAAGCCACCTCATGTTGAGCCCTGAGGATCATACAAGCTGGAAACTAGCCTATGTAAAGAATGCGCGGATCTTTAAAATTTTGATTCGGTGCACTGTGGATCAAATAATCAATACGAAGTTATTATTGAGATAGAGTGAAGAAATCAAAACGAGAGAAGTGTTGGTATAAATCCAAGTGGTTTTCTCTAGATTTAGATAACTTCTCGAATGCGAATTTTATTGAGGAGATTTTATCAGTGCAAGAATATTACGAGTTCCTAGAAAATGAGTTGTCACTTGGATATATGCCAAACCAAATAGCGTTTAGACGTCCATATATAATTTATTTCGCAAAGTTAAACTATTTATTACCACAATGAACATAGAAGAAACTCAATTTTGATTTTCAAAGTCTCGCAAGATGTCGATTAAAGGCAGTCACTTTCAGCAACAAATTTTCTTATATTTTATTACTCGCTGATTTTTCTTGATTTTAGTGGAACAAGTGTTCTTCAGTGAAGTGTTATGTTATGAATGCAAAATAACTGGTTTCACTACCTTGTTCACTACGTCGTACAGCACATTTACGACAAGAAAATCGTTTTTGAAACTGTGCACGATATGGCAGAAACGGCAAGAAAAATGTGCTATGGAATGGACAGCTCTATGGCAACAGTGGTGAGGTATTTGGAAACACTCAATTATAAAGGAAAAAATGCAAAAAAAGAATGGTAGGATTGGCACGGGCAGCGTTTCAGGAGTGGAAAAGAGGGAGTCTCGAAAATTTGTAGGCCACTTTTATGTTTATGATCAGCTAGCTTTTGCCATTGAAATTGTGCCCTTGCAGACAACATTTTCGCATATGATCTTGGAGTGCACGTAAGCAAATTTGTGACCCATGGTCAATTTTTAAGCGCAAATGTTGCGCGCTACGCATAATCACATATTGATAGTATACTCTATAGGTACATAACTTTCATATCAGAGGAGTTTGCAAGCAAATCGATGAATTTCTTAATTATCAAATATATTGAAAGCCGCCGGTACAAGTTCTCTATACGACTAAAGATGGAAATAAAGATGGATTGCGTTGCCGCGAGCGTTGATGGGGCGGATTGTCGCCGCTAAAAATGAAGCGATGTCCTATTCATAGCAAATTCGGAAGCGATCGATTCGAACAACGATGACGGAAGGCCAAGTGAATGAAAATCCAGCAAAAGTCGGGACACACCAGTGCAGCTGTAGCCCCATTAAAAAGAAACGGTGCGAAGCGCGAAATCAGACGAAGCCTGCAAGTGCAGATAAGAGCCTCTATCAGTGCGAAATCGTAGTGAAAGTGACGAAAAGTGAAAGTAGAGATCAAAGAACAGTTTTACGTAGTTCTGGAAGAGTTATTGAAACCAGAGACAATTTTTCGCAAACTTTCCGCTCGCGATTGATCAATAAATATTTGATTATTGTGACCACAACGGATATCAAATGAGAATCTGACAGACTTCGTGAAACGATTGCAAGAACAACCATCAAATTCTGCTCTCTCGCTTGCAAAATGGTAGAAATTCAAGGTCTTAGCTAAAATTTTCGAAGCAAAAACAAAATTAGTACAAATGGATAGAATGCAGCGCAGTTATATAGCATAAAAACCAAAATGATAATTAGTACGCTTTCCCTAGGACTGAGATTCCCTCGCAAATTAACTGATACTCGATACTTACGGCGAAAACATTGCATAAGAGATTTGAGACATTACAAGCTCATAAACAAGAAGGCTAAAAGCACTTTGAAGCTGACTAGCGATGTAATAATCTACCGTATTAACACATACAAGCTGTGTGGACTGCAAAGAAAGTTGTATGGTCCCAAGATGCAAATTTTACTTCTCATCATTGTCTGGAATGTTGTAAAGCAGATAATGAAACTTGTAATACCTTTTCGATTTTTAAAGCAGATTTTATGTTCTTACTCCATAAAAGCAAAAAAACGTTGTTAGTAACACGGTGAAATATAAACAGAAAACATGAAGGGAGTCAAAGAGCTCATCACGTTCTTTGGGTCAAATCTCAATTGGACTAGTGAGTTTCAGACCCTTTCAGCCCAAAAAAACTCAAGATCTGAATAATTTTCTTTTGCCGCTTGTACTACTACATTATGAGCCGGTAAAAAATCGCTAAGGTATCGCTGTAAAGACAAATTCTTCGTCAAAATTTTATAAGTATGCAAATACGTCCAAAAGCAGAAAGACGGGAAATTGCGAAAAATAATTATAGTTCCACCGTTATAAAAGTACTTATCTTTTTAGATGGAATTCAGAAAAGAATGCTGGAAATCAAAGAGATTGAATGAACGAAGAAAAACGCGAGAAGTACTAAAACGAATCTCCAAACGTTTGGAAAAGTGCCATTGCCAATTCTACACATTTTTGTTTTTTATTGTTTCGCTATCAGCTCACACAGACATACCACCACAGTTCAACCAAAAGTGCAATGGATTTGGCAGTTTTTCTTGCTATTGTGAGAAGCAAAACGAACACTGGCATGCCAAACATTCTCCCTTACGACCTTAGAGAGGGCAATACACACAGCTCGAAAGGATTATCTGTCATTAACAGAAAAAGCAGCTGTCTGCCGAAGCAATCGAAGGAACGAAGAAGGCTTGCGGCAGAGCCATATTCGTACGACCTTCACGGCGGACAATTTTTGCAGAAAAAAAAACTCTGTTCGGATCTCAATGAAATTGATAGTCATTTCTGACGTCCTTCGAGATTCTCGTTTTACTTTGCTTGTTCGAGACTTGGAAGTCTTTGCAGGGTTGAGTAAAAGGTTGGAAAGAATAGAATGTCGTTTATATGATAAAACAACAAGAGGAATCCGGAATGATGTATGAATGGCAGAGGGAGACAAAGTGAAGCAAGCTCTACAAGGGTGACACCTATACGTCAGCATAAGTTGAGATTTACGGAGTTTGACGACAAGTTTCACAAGCACTTGATGACACCAAAAATCGGATCCTCGCTCAAAATCTGAAGAATTTCTTTTTCCTACATGTGGCAGATACATGGGCTCATCAATTTATACGCTTTTATATTTTTTATGACCTAAGAATCAAGAGAAAGTGGAACTGGATAAGTGGCAAACACCGCCCCTAGTAGTCATAAGTTGCCCCCATATGCATTTGTGTATTGTCGGCTCTCGGAACTTCAACTACAAAATTTCGCTCTCATAAATATTCTAGTTCCTAGCAAAGTCAACTTGATCTCAAGAAAGTCGAAAGAAGCGACACTTTTTTCTTCTCAATCTAATGTCCTTTCAAGATGTGAAATTTGGAAATTGAAACTTTGAAAAATAAAAATAAATGATTCAAGAAAATGACATGATGAAGTTGCCTTACCTATAAAAAGAAAACACTTCTTTTTTGCTCTATAATGATGAACGAGATTTCTTGCAAAGGGAAATTTTTATGGATTTTTTTACTCATGAAAGAGTAGATTGCAGAGTAGACAAAGATTCCATTCGCGTAGCGCGGAGCGTGAAAATGCTACGAAGAGATAATGAAAATGTACTAGGAAGTGAAAGTGGGGGAAGCGTGGCGATGCGATTGGAGTTACTGAAGCGTACGGGCCAAACCCCTCCCTCTCCATCCTCCCCCCCCCCCCTATTGATATGCAGTGTTATACCTCTGAACGTGGACTAGTACGGGGTAGAATCGATGCGGTTTCCAGAGCGGGGACGAATGTCGCGGATTGGCGGATCCTCGGGAAGGTAAGCGGCAAATTGCAGTGCATTGGTCGCTGTATAATACGTGGTTACGGAACCAGTCCGTTTGCCGTGCGCATGGACAGCGGCCAACTATGCGGCGAATAAGCACGGGGGGGGGGGGAGGGAGTCGGGGAAAGTGCAGCTTGCGCTGCTTATGGCAACACACACTGGCGTCGTGTTAATTCTGGTGGGAATTGAGTAGGCGAGGTCGCCTAGAGACGAGCCGCCGCCGAACTCGCCGCGCATAACGAAGATCGTCGCCGATCGCTGAAGACGCAGCCAGAGATGAAAGGGCATAGCACTAGCACGAAAGTAGAGGAATGAAGGATGAGGAACATGCATTAGGTTGGTCCGAAAGTTCTGTCCCACCATTTTCAAAAAATCATAACTTCCTAACACGATGTTTTTGCATGGCTAAAACCATATTGAAATGGGCATTCATGCACTTTCTAATGCTACCTTGGCTGCTATCTACTAAGCTCTGAATGCAGAGATAGAAAAGGAAATCATTTCAAATTCGGAATTTTTAAGCAAGCCCGTTAAAAAATCCAAAACTGTGCCATAAAATCCCAAAACAACCAGTATCCTAGGTTTTTTGATCTCCTCTTTCCAGCTGAGCAAGATTCGCGCTGATGGAGCCCTTCCTAGAAAAGTTATGATTTTCAAGAAAAAATGGCAAAAAATCAATTTGTTAAGAAAATTGATTTTTTGACATTTTTTCAAAAAAACATAACTTTTGAAGCAACGGCTCGATCAGCGTGAATTATGCTCAGCTGGAAAGAGAGGGCCAAAAAGTCTAGGACACTGGCTGTTTTGGATTTTATGGCACAGTTTTAAATTTTTTAACGGGCTTGCTTAAAAATTCCGTACTTGAAATGATTTCTTTCCCAAATTTATCTCTGCATTCAGAGCTTAGTAGATAGCAGCCTAGATAGCATTAGAAAGTGCTTGAATTGCTCTTTTCATTACGGCTTAAGCCATGCAAAAACATCGTGTTGGGAAGAAGTTATGATTTTTTGAAAATGGTGGGACATAACTTTCGGACCAACATAATATTTATATTGTCCCTTTTTGTAGTTTCATAGACATTTACATGATAAACAAAAAATTTGCTGGCAAAGAAAGGTACATAGAGTGCCCCGGACTTCTTGTCTAGTCAAGAGTTCGCACAGCTTGGATCTGAGTAGTTCCAGCTTATCTTCAGAGTCATCCACTGTTTCCTTAAATTGTACGAGGAAAGACCTAGATATTGAAAAAATTCTCATTTTACTACTCAATTTTTCTTTTTGACTTCGTAATTGGGATGGAACATGGGTCTAACACCAATTTGAAATTCTACTAGTTGCTCTAGATTTGATAATTCCAACTGATACAGTATTGGAAAGGAAAATCGTGCTCTTTGTAGTAGTGCAAGCAAAAATTGTTGTTTTCATTTCGTTGCAATAAATGCTGATTATAAATACTCTTTGTTTTTATTTCTAGTCCATAAAAATACCATACTTCACTAACTTCTGACTTGACTTCCGTGGTTTACGATCAACTCTTCTTAGCAAAAACAATTTGTTCTAATTCGATATGAAAAGCCGTTTTCGCCTTTTTCACATTCTAATTTTGTTCGAAATAAAATAATATGTACGATAAAATACTATATCTATCATACACAATCATACACATATGAAAAAAATCATCATAAAAGTTGAAGACAATTATTCATTGATGCCAAGATTACGTTCCAACATAATACTGCTCTAGTTCTATTTATTTTCTAAACATCAAGCGTTCCAAAGAAAAAGAAACAAAAAGCTGCGTTTTTTTTTCTTGAATGAATAAACTACATCACGCTAGTGAGCGTGCAGAAAATAAATGAATAAATTATAGCTGTTATTACTTTTGATGCCAGAGAAATTCAACTTGCAATATGGTAACTCAGTATTTACCAGAAAGAAGAACTTCGAACTTAGAGTGGCCACTCATAACGAAATGTATTCTGTTATAAAAGTCTGAACTCTCTTCAATCCGTTTTTGTAACGGGCGCAACTCGTCCAAGGAAGAAAATGCGAACTTTTGCCCGACAAATCATATGCGCTTTATTTGCATACAATTGCATATTGACAACAGGCGTAGGGATTTTCCATTGAAAATGCAAGCGGCTTGTCTTCTAATCACAGAAGAAATAGCAATGGACAAAATTAGATTTCGTCAGTGAAGAAAGCTGTTCCTGAGACGTGCTCGTCGTATATTCTCAAAACTGTTTGTAACAAAAATCGCAGATTCAAATATTCTCAGCTTTCATTGGAAATCTTCTGCGCATAGCAAAAAATCTAACTATTAGGTTGTCTCAAAAGTAAACTTCATTTTCAAAAAAATTGAGCTGTTTTTGTTTTTCTGACAGACTTGAAGAGCATTCGAACTACTGAGCAGATGAAACTCTACAAAAAGACCACCAAAAATTCATTTAAGTCGAACAGGTAAATTTTGGAGCCAAAAATCAAAGTTTTTTAACTACACCAAAAGGATTCCTCTCCAGAAAATGCTTACGGACATCCAGCTTGGTCTTTTATAATAGACACATAGTAGTATCGAAAAATGTATTTGGTGGGTTTTTCTTCGGGGCTCAAGAAGCAAAGATGGTCTGAAAATGCCAATATGCCACTTTCCTCGGGTTTTTCATGCAAAACTTGGTATTTTTCGATTACAAAAGCCAGGGCATAGTTTTAATATTAAATATTATACTCAGTAAGGATTGTAGTTCATAAAAATATAGGGAGAAGCTGGGGGAGGGGGGAACTATTTTTGGACTTCTTTTTTTCTCGCTTTCTATGCCCGAAAAAAAACCAGCAAAGCCATATTTGAGTATTACTACATATGTGTCCGTTGCATAATCACCAAGTTGTTCGTAGGATTTCTCATGGCAAATTTGCAACTTTCAGGTGATAGATTTTTTTCAGTTTTGAAAGCTTCAAACTTTACATAGATCAATTAAGCGGATCTTTAGTGGTCATTTTGTAGAGCGATATACTCTGTCGAATGATACTAAGTCTGCAAGGAAAAAAACAGATTGGTTTATTTAGAGAAGAAGTTTACTTTTGGGACAACTTAATAGCTTTACCTAACCTACATATGACAGTTACGATTTCGATTCCGTAGCCTTTGCTTTGGCGAATTTTTGATCCTAAGCTAGATGCAAAAACATACGTATTGCAACATGCTTAAGGTAATTCATTCACTTTATCGTCGACATCCAGACATATAAGTAATCCGCTTTTTAGACGAAGACCTTGTTCTCCGTGTACTGATAGTGTTAGCTCTTTTTTGTATTTTTTATGCATTTTGTAAATTTTTGCGTTTCAAATGCTAGCAACGTTCTGCCTTCTCTCAAATCATAACTCTAAAAATCAACCGTCAAAAGTGTTCAGATAAACCTTGCCTAACCTCTGGAGAGAAAAAAATTGTTAGATTAGATGAGCAAATTCCCAGCTGAGTGGTTGAACGTGCGATTCCCGCGTTGAAGTAGCTCGCGCTTTGCAAAAAAATCATGCAACGAAGCGGTCTGTACAAATAGATGGTCCAAAGAACTAATCCACAAATTGGCCAAAGCGCATTGAGTGCGAGTGGGAGGAGGGGTTGAGAGAATTTTCTAAAATGCGCCACTCGAATTAGAAGCTTCCCCAAAGGTGAGAGATTGGAATCCCGTAAACTTCGCACAGAGGAAATGCGGTGAATCAGTTTGCGTCGCAAATCATAAATGCAATTCACTTCGCGTTTAGTCTATGAACTTCGTACTGCTTCTGTCGCTGTAGGAAGTTTCCGCCAACATTGAGTTGCAGTTCGGTAAAATTTTATTCAAATAAACATAGAAATTTTCAACAAATATCAATGCACAAATCGAAAACAATCTTCGTAAAAAAACGGTATTTGAAATTTTGCAAAGCAATATAGTCACTTTTCAGACTAGATCTATCCTTTAGTTAATGGTAAGTTTTTTGTCGACAGTGAGAAGCTTGCTTAGCCGTCCAAATGGTTTGCCAATAAATATAGCAACTCAGGTCTGCAGCACTTTTTTGGATGAATTTTGATTCAAAAATGTATTTTCGCAGCCTGTCAAAACAAAATAAACAAATTTCTGAATACTCTTCTGGATCATTATATAATTGTCTCCGTATCCTCGAACAATGCAAAAAAAATTTTTATATTCGAACAGAAATGATTTCTATGTAGTGTAATCTGCCATTTTGTTGCAATTTTTTATAAAGATCTGTACAGATTAACTTGATTATATACACGAATATAGATCAGGTCCCAAATTTACTAAAAAATTGTTTGATAAAAGTTTTCCATCGAGAATTGTCTGCACAAATTGGGAATGTTTACGGAAATTTGAGCCGTGTAAATAAAATATGCAATTTATTCAAAATGAAATACAGAGATCATAAAATTGCCAATGAACATCACCTGAGAGTTTAATCTCTCAAGGTATACTACTTTTTTCTCTTTCATTACCAGAATACGAGTGATAGATGTTTCTTATAAAAAAAACTCTCGTTAGCAATGAGAGAACCGTCTGTTGATTAGTTCGGACATACTACGGTGCGTTGTTTTGGCCATTTTCCCGGTTATGTGCTCTTCTCTCAAAATTTGTATTAGTATAGGTTGCAAACAATTCGCGCTACAATGAGGACTGGATTGCTAGCGTATGGCATTCAATAAGAAATGTGGCGTGCATAAATAAGTGAGATACATTTTGTTTCATAAATTGGTGCTAGATGATTAGTGAAATCAATATTTCCATCCCAGGAAAACCCAAGTAAAGCGCAGTAACTCTGCATGGATTTTTTTCTTGTGATTATCAATCTTTCTAAACATTTGCGTCTTATTCCCAGGATGGTATCATACATTCCACGTTTACTCTAAAAATTATGCAATTTCTACTAATATTCAAATATTTTGATTATTGATTTATAGGCAAAACCGAAATACGGAGTGGACATCATAATCCACTCCGTATTTCGGTGGAATAGAATAGTCTTCAAAAAATTGATCTGCTCAAAGCATATTTCTAAAGTCATATAAGGAGAAGACATAGGAAGAAGCAGAGTGATCAACAAGAGTAAAGAAACTAGTATAAATGCAGAGCAACAAGTGATGGTACAATTTCATGAAAACCATTTCAATCACTCCTAGTTTTATTGGGAAATTGACGGATGTAGATATCAAACTTCAGATAATAAACTAGTACGTAGATTTGTGTACTGAATAATTCAATAATAACAGTCAAAATTGAGTTTGAACAAAAGTAATTTATATATTATTCTATAAATCACCATTATGTAGGTCCAGTTCGCTGATCAAACATATTCTAAGTAGTTATAAATAACACCACGCTATATAGGTAATAGACAACATATAAGCAATCCTTTTCCAGAAGCTCGGAGGAGAACTTGGTGATTTTACACTTCGTCTGAGAAAAGGAACGGAATGGAGTTTGGAGGTCATATTGTATGATTTGGTTTGATTACGAATTTGAGTGTTTGTAGAAGTTTATATGCAAACGACAACGAGTTGCTGCAGTTCAGAGTTCAGATTGGACGCTAAAGTATGCCATTAGTGGGGAAGATATATGTGACAGTCGCGAATATGCTCTAAAAGCTGCTGGAGGATAAGATTTTAGGGGCTTACGAAGGCTTTGCAGAAGATGTTGAGAAGAAAGGCGTCGAAAACAAGCTCTCTTGTGAGAAAGGCGACTCGTGCTGATTAGTTGTTGCCACAACAGATTGGGAGAGTTGTCAAAGTGAAAGGGCGGCGGCGCGAGAAGAGAATGGGGAGATTCCCTCGAGAGGTGCGCGGGTGTCGTCGTAAATAGGTCAAGCACAGTGGCGGAAGGGCGCGAAAACATCGTCAGTGTGTGAAATTCGAGAAGTTTTGACGCGTCGGCAGAGGCAAACCAGAGATCGCATGGCAACAAATCGTCGCCACAATGTGTGAAACATCAACGAGATCGCATCGCACACTCGCAAAAAACCTGGGAGGTGAAGGGATGCGAAGAGAGAGTGGGAGAGGAAGTTGTTGAGCGCGGTGTCTCCTTGAAGTGTGCGATTGTGGCCGGGAGAGGAGAATGTGTGTTGGATGAGTGTAATTCAGCAATTGTTCGAAGAGCGTGCGCACTGGAAACGCACTCCGCGCTACCTTCGCCATCGCACCGGTCCCGCATCGCTATTTGATGCATCGACTACCGCGACGATCGCGGAGAGTTGAAATGAAACAGTGAAGGATCACTGCGGCGATCAAATGTTGATAAGCGGGAGCGAAGTCAGTGGAAAAGTGAAAGTTGGCAGAATATTCGGGCGAGAACGGGATGTTTTCGGGGATCGTGTTGCCGAAGCGGCGCCAACGACGACAACAAGCCCGACCGCCTGAAGTCGACGCCGGGAAACGGCCGGACGGGCGGAAGGCCGCACCGGATGAGGCAAGCCGATAATGTGCGCATCCTCCACTGGAAACACTCTGCTCAACGCAATTGATTTTCGCGTTTCTCTGGCAGTCGCTGCTCCGAGCGCTGCCTCGTCTCGCTTTAGTTGCTGCCAGCAGCAGCTCCGCGCTCGAGCTGACGAGCCGACACCAGTGGCGCGACTCCGCGCGCAAGCCGCGGATTATCCGCTACTTCATTCGCGAAGAGCTTCTTCGCAGCCTATCGCTAATTGGAGACATACGTCGCGCAGTAGTCCGATACCTTTATTCGGGCTCAGAAACACTCTAGGGGCACTTTCTTTCCCTTCTCATCAAAGTGGCAGTTAATGAATTGGCTTCGTCGAAGTGTTCTCAGATATGTTGAATAACAGATAGACGGACCGATGACGACACTTTTGACCAAGGTTTGCCATATGGATTATCACAGAGTAAAGTGGCTGATTTTTGGCTCCATAACAGCCTGATAATAGCTAAAAGCTAATTTAAGTAACAGTGAAGCTGTTGACGTGAGTTGCTATAGATACACAAAAACCAGGATGAGGCGAAACTGCGACAGATTTGTGTTTCGGTTTATACTGAATGGATGCTCACACTACAACTAAGTTCAACAAAAAGCTACCATTTCCAAACACTTTGCTGAGGATGTTGTGTGCTTTAATTCAATTGATTTTGAATTGATTTTTCAAAAGATTGAGCATAATTGGCATTTACTAGTGAGAGAAGATTTCGAATAAATGATGTATAATAATAGCTTAAAACTGCTCCCCCAAACTTAACATCGACCAAATAATACTATTCAAGTTGCTACAGAGTTTCGTATTTGCATGTCAATATTTGTAAGACAATCATTAGCCAACCTAATATGGTGCAGCCAGGTTCATTTGTTACTAATTCCAGTTGAACCAAGACTTACTTCACACAAAACACACGCAGAACTTCTATTTGTTGAAAGTTTTGGTGCTGAAGAAAGGGTTCGAGACTTCTGCCGACCATTCTCATCGGTACTTGTAGAAAAGAAAATATTGAAAAGGCGAAACAAGTTGTCAACTACGTTGAAACTCAATTTGCAGAAACCGACACCTCTTCATGTCATTAATAGATAGTCCTCGGTGATTTTCTGCTAACCATTCATTGGCTTCGAAGAAGGTTTTGAAAGTTTTGATTATCTTTATCATATACGCTTCTAAAAAACGTCTCTCATGTCCATCCCGCTCCAGTCAACTACGAATGCGCAGTCGTAAATTGTAATTCAGTGTGTGTAAGGCACGCCTTGCGCTGCATCTCACGACTGTTCTTCTGAGTTAGGAATTCTGCATTTCTGTTGCTTTTTCTTTATAAGCACCTACTCTTATCGGTTTCTAACAGCAACAATCTCGATGTTTTTGACCAATAGTCGCAAAATATCGCTGGCAGTGTGCAAACACATGCCAACGATGCCAGGTTTCAAGAGATTCTTTGCTGAGGTTCAACTACCCAAGTTTGAGCTTCAAGGTCAGCTTCACCATATACTTCAATAGGATAGCTGTTTGCGTTAGTTTTCCATTTTTTTAAACCTCTGATACTTACACTTCCTCACTAGTATCGATTCTGAGGAACCTTATATTCCTATCCTTTTTTATGCAAAAGGAATGAAACGGAATTGGACTGTGAAACTTAGCAATACTCGCAAAATCCCATGATCTTATTTGTTTCTGTTGACGCTACGTGCCGTCAGTTATAATGTACAAAGTAGTTGAACCTTCATTTTGATCGTACTTTATGGTATTTATAATTATTGGACAATGTTGTTTTATAAACTTCAAGCTCAGTGCTAGATTATCCTATCATCAAATTTGGTGAAAATGTATGGATTGCACATAAAATTGATAGAAGGAATGCGATAAAACCACATGTTTTTAGACCTAATATATCACAAAAATTTCTATATCGTTCATATATCCGTACTAGTATGATTCATCTATAACTTTTTATCTCTTTGAAAATACACTGGCCATAGTATTGGACCCATATCAAGCATATTCCGAGAGTAATTTCGCATTTATTGGCTGAGCGTCGAATCTGTCAGAACGAAGATTTATAGATCTTGGTCGAATACGATGCAGCCTTACTTCTTCTTTATAGAAGTGTCGTGGACATAAATTTCTGAATGCTCTCCAGAAAAGTGATGGAGCGCTTTGCTGGCTACCGTTACCAAGTCGAATGCGACTACTCAGTTGTCACATTCTTTTGACAAGGCTTGAACAGCCATACGTGCAAAGGGGAAACATGGCCTCTCCAGGGTGAAGGGGGTAGGAACACATTTTTCCCTCTTCACATGTATGTGAACAGCGCGATACAGATAAAACAAATGAGTGTATGTCCGTTTTCTTGAGGTTACATTTGCAATTTTTCAATAACGTTTATCCTTACAAACACTAGTTTTCGGGGTCAAGGCAGGTATGAAAATTTGAAAAAAAATTGCTGTCTGTATTATGAAAATACCGAAATTGCAGTGTCCTAGAACTCGCCGATTGAACGGCACGTGAACATGCCCTTTGATTGAACCGTATTGGCGGCTGGAAGACAACCGCTCGCGCCCGCGACGCAGTCGGCGTCTCCCTTGGCAGCGTGCTCTCTTATCATTCTTTGGTCTTGATCAAGCGAAGCCCTGTCTTCCAGCCACCAATCCCGTTGGATCAAAGTGTGATTACCTTAAAAGACGCTGCATCAAATGCAGTTGAAATCTTTGTTCTGCGAGGTGTTCAGCTTAGCCAAAAAGCAAAACTACTCCTAAAAACTGATAATAAGACTGAACACGAAAATACAGAAATGATCCCTGTCTATGGCGATTATTTTGATAGGATTTGGTACCCACATTGTCATCCGAAGTTTAATGCATAATCGTTCCCAAATTTTGACATGCAAAATGTGCTTTTTTTTTTTCAACTTTCCAACTTTTCAACACCACGATCGTGCAATTCATACAAATCACTTTAAATCTGCCATACATGGTGTACTCATCATTGCTACTCAACACATGAGATATCATGAAAAGCTCTATGAAGTCAAGACCGTTACATGGAAGCCGTAGAATTACTATGGGCTCGTCGAACTTACCCCTACTCCTGCGATGGTTAACACATAGCTTCTTTTGTAAAAATATGTCGCGTTTGCATACAATGGCTTGTGGACAAATTTGTTACTCGTTTTTGAGTAACAGTTGAACACTATGTGAACCTTTGCAATTTTCAAATTTATGCAAAAATTTATTTAAAGGTGCACGATCGTAATCAAGGTAATAAATTTACTACAAAACTTTGATTCGCCTTCTTCTCTCCTTTGTTAATTACGAGGAAGAATTGTAGAAAGACTTTGCTTAGTAATTGCCCAGTCACCTCAGAGACTGACATTTGAACCTCAATTTTTTGAAATTATTTGTCTTTCTGCCATTGCAAAAGCATGCTTGCGCTTTTTTCCTTGTCCTGAAGAATCTCTCAAACCTTCGCTCCTTCAAAAAAAAGAAGCTTTCACTTACTGCATTTTTTTTACGCAAATCCTCGAATGGTAGGTATCGAACACCGTTCATCTGCGTTCTGCTCAACAACAACACCTATATTTTCATAATCAAACACAACGAAGAGCAAAGGAAACGATGGGTTTCACAAAGTTGTCGCTTCCTCCACTATTTGTGCCCACTTAACATTACCTAGGAACTAGGTACAAATAAAATTTACAATACCCAGTTTCTATGTAAGTTCCCGCGATTTTGCATATTTATTTTCACTTACAGCTGTCAATTCAATGTTGATTTCTACATGTAATTGTACGATAGAATTTTACAAGTCATTTATGTGGGTGTACATGTCGCACTCATCGTGGTCTTAACAATGGTCTCTTCTCTTTCTTTTCTTTTCTCTCTTCTACACGTTGTGACGAAGAATTGTGTACATCAGAGTTGAAAGTGCATGGAGTACGTAGCTGAGTCATAGTGCACACTTTTCGATCAATTTCGTATTTGATGCAAGTCGTGTCCCTCTGGTAATTTGCCTTATGGATAGACTACGCTTTGCATTGTTTTATTAGTTTTCGCCGTATTTTCCAGCAACGGTTTTTTTCACAGGTTGAAACAAATGTTAGCGAGCACTAAAACTTCTCTTATGCTTAGCCATTTCGTAAATTTTGCTGAGCTCCTTTCATATGTTAGTAGGGTTTTCATAAACCAACAGTGACATACTTTGCTAAAATTAACGGATGATGTGCGTTCGCTTGCTGCGCACAACCTTTTACCTTGCTAGACGTCCAGTTTCTTTTTTTACCAAAATTAATGGCTGTCGTCCAATCAGAGCCCAAAATAGTCTCCAAAATTGAAACAAGCAGCCCTTGCATGGGTTGCAAGATAGCGGGACAAATAATTATTTAGCGAGGCAAGGTGAAGAGTACCGGCGATATTAACAGCAGTCTCGTATGACATCTTTGACGACGTTTGCCGTAGGGAGCCATATCTTGTTGCAGAAAAAATCATTCAATGTGTATAATCCCTTTTCCGCAGTGAGATTTTGCAGTCGGAACATGTTAGGCTTAGTCAACCGCCTTGTTCTAGTCTGGCGGTCTTAGTGCTAAATTTTTGTCCTTCCACGAAAAGTCTTTTTAGGAACACGCTACTCAACCATTGTTTTTCTGAAGCAATCCAATTATTAGGTTGGAAACTAAGTTTTGCAACTGGTCTCATAACTTCCCTCTCACTCAACATGGCGCACTCAAATTTTGCCACTGCGTTGGCTATTACGTATGCTACAAGTGCAGCTGCTGTCCTGCCAAATTCTGACGTCATAGTGAGGGTTACGGTAGGTGCATGGTATGAAGGGGAAAGATTTAAAGGTTGACGGATTTGGTTAAAACTTGGCAGAGGGGTGTTATTCGACATGCTGATCACAAAAACGATAGTGAAATTGCGTGATAAGGGCTTTTTTGTAGGATTACTGTAGGTGCACGATATGGGGTCTCACCCTAAATAAGGAAAAAGGCGTTGATTCAACAAATGGATGTGATATTCGCGTTTGGCAGGTCAAATAACCTTACTATGTAAAGTCTTGGCGTAATTTGAGCTTCGGACTCTTTAGTCATTGACGGTCGTCCCAGCAGCTCTTGCGTACATCGACAATTCGAGTTTATGAGCCTGCCAAATCTCGACATGCCCTTAAATTTTGTTTCTTTCTTAATGGGCCAAAAGAGACAACCTCCAGCAATAATTTGTAGACGAATCCGGATCACTGCGCATGGTCTAGGCTGCTAAAGGCTTCATTTTAGCTTGAAACCCTAAAAATTCTCAAGTTTCACTAGTTTTCGAAAAACGCCTGTAACTTCTCTATTTCGTTTCAAAATTTAGACAATTTGTGCTCGCTTGTAGCCCAGATAGCCTTCTATATAATGCCAAAGTTTGAGTGCGCCATATCCAAAAAGAGCGAAGTTATGGAACCAGTTGCAAAACTTAGTTTCCAGCCTAATATTTTGTCTCATACTGACGCGCAAACCATTCTCGGTAATTTTTGTATAATCCAAACAAAAACGTATTTCTAAGAAAGAACGAGCAGGTGTTAAAAATCCTTATTTTGGTCTCTTGAAATGTTCTCCTTTGAAACCTAAGTAAAAAAAACTCTTTTTATCGAAATGAATGAGTTTATTACAGACAGTGCTCGGCACCAGGTGAGTGGCCTTCCGGAAATGCTAAAAAGAAGTCCCTCTGACTTTCGTAAAATGTTATGAAATCCCCTTTGATCCTTAGTCGAAATATCCGCATCCAGTGAAGAAACAAAATCACGACTAAAAAACCCAATTTCGGGCCGCAAAAACGATACCCCTCTTTTTTTGTTCCAAAAACGATATCCAGCTTGCTTATAAGCCACTTGTGCAGGTTATATAAAGCATCATCAGCTCTTTTCATTGTCAGTAATATACGCATACTGCCACAAATCAACCACTTTTCGAAGAAAGGAGGACGAGAAGAACTTATGAAACGATCTAAACGAATCAGGTAAATTTTGCGTTCGACAACGAAAATCTTTTCTCACGTTCTACAGTTGATGGTCTTCTACTTGTTCAGGCTCCTTACATCATGCTCTCGCTCAACAATCTTTCGTGGTTCGGCCCCCCCCCCCAGAATGGGTCGCGAAATTTCTGAAAGTTACATATATGGGTTGTAAAAATGTGCAAGAGACTTGTTTATGCTTGCAGATGATTAAAATAATCTACAAAATTTTTTAAAAATTCAAATAAGCCTTGTAAATTTTTTTCGGTGGAATGCCTGCCGCCCTAAAAAAATTTTCGGAGTGCGTAGCTGACGCCATGCACCTTCACTCAGGAAATTTTTTTGTCCCCCCCCCCCGTCCGACCTGGGACCGCCGCTGGTACTGTGCGAATGCTTATGATACAGGCAATCTCATACTTCAGACCACCAAGATACGGCAATAAATTAGTGGTGATAGATGATATTTATTTTTGCTTTTGAGCTGAAAATCAGTATAAAATGAAAGATGCCTTCAATGCTTTGCGCCAGGAACCCGCTTTCGCAAGCTAAATTTATGACTTTTCTGGCAGTCAGTACCATCATATTTTAGTTTCTATGCTTTTTCAGTGGACCCAGACTTTTCCCTATTTGCTAGCCCAATGATAATTTGGGCGTACGCTCTGCGGCCCTGCCGCATCTGTACAAATGGCATTGCATTCTAGGCGTGGAATTTAATAGACGAGATCAGACTTTGCGCAGACCACTGATCTACCAGGAGGGTTATGCAGTCCCGTGTAAAACAAACACTATCAAGCCGATTTCGTATTCCTGAGTGTCTCGTAAAATAATCACCAAAATAATATCGTTTTCTAGTTGTGATTGTGTAGATATGGTTTTGTCGCTGTGGTAACCTTTTCGAAAATGGGGGGGGGGGCACAAGATTTGCTCGCTTTTGCTGCACACCTTTTTGGACGTCTGGGTTGCGTATTGTATATTGCCGATATAAGCGTTGCAACTTCTAACAATTTTCGTCGTTCTCATCTGCTTGCAGACGTATCGCCATTCTAAACATGTTGCGGATGACAGCAAGTTCGACAGCTGGATGTGCGGATTGTGCATGCAAAATGATATTTTTCCTATTTTCTTCTTCATAACATCTGTATCGAGCGTTGGTCAACATCAGTTGCGTGTATATCATATGAGATTTAGCTCTTCTTCATATGCGTAGAAACTGTTACTTGTTTCTAAGGCTGCTTCCGCGGCAAAACTGTATGCGTTAAAGGCAGCATCCAGGCAAACCTGACGTGAGGATCTCAGGGTGGAGTCGGAATGTGGGGAGCGGTCAGAAGGTACGATCGACGCGGATTCTTTGGAAGCGACGCCGCAGCACACTTCAGCCAATGCAACCCGCCCTAGCTCGGTATTACTTATGGCAGTTAGTCATGTATATGCCCCCTTCCCCTCCCCCCAGAGTCCCTAACGGCGGAGAGTTTAGTGGGTCCCAACATATGAACGCGGCGTGGGCGGCAAAGCGATTACCGCGCGCAGCGTCCTTCTGACGGGCAGCTCGAAATCGTGCCTTATCATTAGAAGCGAGTGATTTTTGGCATATGAAGGAAATCTAAATTCTATACAGTGCTGGACATAGTTATAAAGACACTCTGCAAATCGTCGTAGTTTTCGTTCTTGTTGATGATTTCGAAACATTGCTGTATATGCGCATGCTAGCCTACCATAAGCCATCAAAAAGGCTTAAAATCTTGTTAAGTTTGAACGAAGAAAAATAGAAAGAAAAGCCCTTGCCGAAAGCTGGACAAACTTATAGTGCCACACCGTTTTTGATCATTACCGCATCCCTGGCTCTGAATTTTTTTTACGACATATTAAAATGTGAAACAGTTGCAACATTTGCGACCTGCCGTTCTTTTTAAGAAATGATTACTGCATTTTTTGCTTTCAAAAACATCAAAAGTGAACGAGCTTCTACAAATGGCTTATTTGATTTGAGTTTTTAAGTTAGTCTTTTGTTCATTTCGAATGATAGTCATGGAATCTGCTGAGCCTTTTCGATAAACAAGGCAAAGAACGCTTTCGTAAACTTTGCGTACTTGCTATATGGACGGACAGACTCCACCCTCAAAATAGGCTTATCACGTTTCTGAACCACAAAACTCACAAGGGAAGCGTGTCTGGTCGAAGTGGCCTTTCCATTTGAGTCTCATACCAGTTTGCAGAGCATCGAACGCTGAATCCAGGTATGCTGTTATTATCTGCCACGCCCTTCTAGACGCCGAATTATGAGTGTTTTTTGGAGCAAAACATGAACGCAGAATCTATGCAAAACTAATGGTTATAATGTTTTCTTCTGCCAGCTAGAGCAGTGCTGAGCGTAAAGCTATTGAATAGAAGGTCTTCATTGAATGCAGTGCTTTGATAATCATCACTTGACCATCTGAGCAATTCTGGACGATTATGTCACAGTTGCGCATTAATTTTTCGACATTGAATATGCTCATAACTCGGCTTACAGCGCTTGGCAGATAAGGAAGACGGATTAGGAGTCACCGTTGAATGCTCTACAAAGTGATATAGGTGACATGTGGAAAGGCCACTTCGACTAAACACGCTTCTTTTGTCAGTTTGCAGTGAAGTGCTAGACTTGACTTATTACATTGCATATATAGTGATGCAGCTTTGCTACAAATTCAGATTTTCTTTAGTGATGCAGTCGCGATTTAGACATAGAATACTTCCCGGAGAATTTTCTGCGAACAGTAGATTCGACATAGTTACAAATCCACTATTTTGCTCTCCGTTTTATGCCAGATTTTAATGATATCAGCTAATTGTGGGATTTTGAAGTTTCGAGCGCTCTCCTGCTCTATCTCGTAATCCGAGTTGGCTATCACTGTGTAGGGTGCTTCACTCAATATTCAGTAGACGACGACTGCGGTTGAACTGTAATGCTAACTTTCATTCTTTTCTAACTATGCACATGAGTTCACTGTACAGCCCAACGTAATGGCTACATTACAGTATTTTCTACTGCTTGAAAAGTGAGTTCTGTGGTTTGAAAGAGTGACAACCCTATGTTGAGGCTAGAGTCTGTCCCTCCATATCAGCGATTAGCAGAATTTACGAAAACGCTCTTTGACTCATTTATTCACTGGACCAGTGCGTCACCTCTGCTTTGCAGAGGCTCGCACTGGCTCTACTTTCTGTATGCCTAACTTATTTTCGCATAGTAATGACATTAAAACTCACCGCGCCATGCAGGCTATCACAAATGATTGTACACAACTACTCATTTCTAGAGCTTTTTTGTGTGGGATCGGTATTTTAGCGTGGATGAAACTTTTTCGAGAAGAATTAATGCGAATTTGAATCGATATTTGGACTTTTTTGGCCTGATAGTCGCCATAACGGCAACAATCACCGTGGGCTACATCTCTATGCAAAAATCTTCACAAATGATCAAGTAAAATCATGGCAAATTGAACATTTATACACCCAATATTTCTGGCGCCATTTTTGTAAAGCAATAATGTTTTGTTTACTTTCTTGAGCTAAGGTCCTTTGCTTGCACACTAACTTGTCAAGCATCCATGACATTGCAAAAAGTGGTGCTACAGGCCAAATTTTGCTGATCAGAAGCCAAGTGGACCCATTTGACGCGCAGTTTACAAGGGATCCACTCGACGGATTTGATCGCGCTTTTGTAAATTGGACTTTCATGCTGCTAGCATGCGCCGTGCAAAATTTGGGCTCAGGAGGTTGGCTGGAACATGTTCTACGAATTTCGTAACGGACAGACACACAGACACACAAAAAGACGTAAACAACCCTTAGCCCGTTATTATAAGTCATGATTATTGACTCATCTCATTGGCTCACTGGATTCCATGACTATCTCCGAAATAAACAAGAGCTTGAAAACTCCTCAAACCAACTGTTTGTTGAAGCACATCCATTTTTGGCGCTTTTAAAGCAAAAAATGCAGTGATCATTTCTCTTTGCAAAAGATGACAGGTCGCAAATGTTGCAAATGTTTTACATTTTATTATGTAACTGTATAAAAATATTTGGAGCCAGGGGATGCGATAATGATTAAAAGACCATGTGACTCTATAATTGTGTCCAGCTTTCGGTAAGGGCTTGTTCGAATCTTTCTATTTTTCTCTGTTCAAACTCAGCGAGATTGGAAGCCGTTTTGAGAAGTCATCTTAGGCTAACACTCGCACTATACAGCCAAATTTCGTACAAATTTATCAACAAGACGCAAATTGCGACGATTTTGCAAGTGTCTTTCTAATTACAATATCGCTCATAATTCGTCAAAAGAGTCGCCGGACTGCGGCGCACTCCGCCACACTCCGCCGCAGTGCGTCGGAGTGCGACGCAGTCCGCTAGAGTGCGGCGGAGTGCGCCAGAGTGCGGCAGAGTGTGCCACACTCTGGCGCACTAGATTCCGTCGAAATGATCGTCAATTTAGCCATATCTCGCTTCAGAATGGACGAAATTCTGAATCCGAGGACACCGTTCGATTCAGCTCGGCGAGACGCATCATCTTGTATATGAAGCTGAACGTCTGTTTGTCTGTTTGTCTGTACGTATGTTCCGAATAGAAAATTCCATTTCTGAACCGATCCGGACTAAACTTGGCACACATACACTTCGGGCCCCGGCGGGTGTCATAGGCTACTTTTCGTCATCGAGCGATATCGATTTTATCGATTTTTATCGATTTTTTGCAGAGTTTACCTACGGGGCCGAGAGTTGGCACAGGGGGTAAGTGAGCATTGGGATTCCGAATACAATATTAGTTTGCAGAATTATCGATTATTATTTTGGTTGAATTCAGTGTGCTGATAACAGTATTACCATTGATCTGTCGCTGATGACACATAGACAGTATACTACAGGAGTATGGTAGAGAGCCACTCTGATCGAATTTGTTCTAAGATCTGCGCAAGATCACAATACCGCCCACAGAATGTCAAAATTCCGTGGACTTCGCGGAATTCCGGGATTTTCGCCGGAGTGCGCGATAATCCGGGAAGTTCGCGACATTTCAGGATCCGCGAAACCATGCGAATCACGCAGAGTACGCAACGCCATAACTTCCTTCGAAATGAATATATTCCAAATCCAGAAGCAGCATTGTGTTCAGATCGTCGAGGCAAATATTTTGATATACGATATGCTCTCGATATTCCATTTCCAGTTTTTTCGAAATTTTTCTGTGGAGGTCCTTTCGCAAGGATGTAACGCAGTGTCTGTGTAACATAAAAGATTCCAGTAAGCACTGTTCGATAGTACTGTCCTTGTAGGTTATCGTGCGTTCAAGAGTAGCTGCAGACTGTCTTCCAAAAGAGATAGAAGCGTTGGTGAATTTTGGAAAAATGACGCGTTTCTACATTCTACTCGCCGTAACTTCCTTCGGAATGAACATATTCTGAATCCGAAGAAAGTTCTGTGCTCAGTTCATCAAGGTAAGTCTTTTATACAGCATATCCTTGATATTCCGATTTCAATATTCTCAAATCTTTCTGTAGACGCCTTTTCGCGAAGGTGTAAAGCAACGCACGTTGCCCCTTGTAGACTCCAGCAAGGATCTTTCGATAGCAATTTTTCTGTAGATTACGTAGCGCTAAAAAGTAGTCACAGGCATCTTTCCAATGGAGGTAGAAAGGTTGGTAAATCGTAAAAAAAATCTCGTTGTCCCAAATTCATACGAGGCTATCTTGCTAAGCGGATTTGATTTTTGTATCACCAGGTCGGATAATCCTTATGAACAAGTTTTTCGAGATGTCGGGTGATTTCATTTCTTCTTGTCTGACGCTCTGAAGCTGGCCGGTGGGTTTTGGTCAAAATGTTGATGATCTTGAATTGTAAAGAAACGCCGCTCATAGAGGAGGTTTTTGAACACGCTGCTTATGAAAATCTGTTCTCTGTCAAGTATAGGGTCTTTTTGCAGAGATATGGTGAGATAACTGCGACGGATTACGGAGGCGAAGTTACGAAAGCTCGTAACTTCGCCTCCGCCTCTCACGTATCTGTCAAAAAACCTGCCTGGTTGCTTTTCTAGTCAAAGTTACTAGGAGATGTGCTATCGAATGGCGCATGACTCAGGCTCCAGTCTATAAAATTCGCCGAGTTACGAGAGTACGAAAACACGTTCACATGAATTTTGCCCATAATGTAAAGATCACATATTTCGTTGAAATTCCACCATGAGTGCTTGTACAACACGATGTTCAAATCTTTTCACATTCTTAATGAATCTTATTGTGTTAGATTTGGTGGTTTGAGCTCTAGCCACAAAACAGCTTTGATATTCAATTGCTGAAGCACATGCAAGCACCATATTCAATACAGTGGAGTAATTGGGAGAAGCGAACATAATATCCGCAATGCGAGTGTCATACAAGCACTCACGGTGGAATTTCGTAGAAACGTAACGTATTGTAGAAACGCGTCATTTTTCCAAAATTCACCAACGCTTCTATCTCTTTTGGAAGACAGTCTGCAGCTACTCTTGAACGCACGATAACCTACAAGGACAGTACTATCGAACAGTGCTTACTGGAATCTTTTATGTTACACAGACGCTGCGTTACATCCTTGCGAAAGGACCTCCACAGAAAAATTTTGAAAAAACTGGAAATGGAATATCGAGAGCATATCGTATATCAAAATATTTGCCTCGACGATCTGAACACAATGCTGCTTCTGGATTTGGAATATATTCATTTCGAAGGAAGTTATGGCGTTGCGTACTCTGCGTGATTCGCATGGTTTCGCGGATCCTGAAATGTCGCGAACTTCCCGGATTATCGCGCACTCTGGCGAAAATCCCGGAATTCCGCGAAGTCCACGGAATTTTGACATTCTGTGGGCGGTATTGTGATCTTGCGCAGATCTTAGAACAAATTCGATCAGAGTGGCTCTCTACCATACTCCTGTAGTATACTGTCTATGTGTCATCAGCGACAGATCAATGGTAATACTGTTATCAGCACACTGAATTCAACCAAAATAATAATCGATAATTCTGCAAACTAATATTGTATTCGGAATCCCAATGCTCACTTACCCCCTGTGCCAACTCTCGGCCCCGTAGGTAAACTCTGCAAAAAATCGATAAAAATCGATAAAATCGATATCGCTCGATGACGAAAAGTAGCCTATGACACCCGCCGGGGCCCGAAGTGTATGTGTGCCAAGTTTAGTCCGGATCGGTTCAGAAATGGAATTTTCTATTCGGAACATACGTACAGACAAACAGACAAACAGACGTTCAGCTTCATATACAAGATGATGCGTCTCGCCGAGCTGAATCGAACGGTGTCCTCGGATTCAGAATTCGTCCATTCTGAAGCGAGATGTGGCCAAATTGACGATCATTCCGACGGACTCTAGTGGAGTGTTGCACACTATGCCGCACTCTGGCGCACTCCGCCGCACTCTAGCGGACTGCGTCGCACTCTCGCGCACTGCGGCGGAGTGTGGCGGAGTGCGCAGCAGTCCGGCGACTTTTTTGACGAGTTATGAGCGGTATTGTATGTCCCGCACTGTATGTGATACACGCAACTGATGCTGACTAACGCTCGATAAAAATGTTATCAAGAAGAAAATAACAAAAATATAACATCATTTTTGCACGCAAATCCGCGCATCTAGCTGTCAAACTTGCTGTCATCCGCAACATGTTTAGGACGGGTGTGCCGACTTTGTCGGCACCTTCCTTTCAAGCATCTTACTACTCCTGCCTGAGAACCGTAAAGGCCATGCCATAACCATGACCTGCTGTAACATAAGTATCTTGTCCCCCAGACGTCTGTAACATTACTTCGCCACGCCTGCATTCGCCAGCATTCTAGTACTGCACCCATGCAGGTCGTCTGACTCAGTAAGCCACGGAACCGCCACAACGGGACTCCTGATCACGACCCTCAGATGTGCGTGCACCCCAGGCTTGACCCTGTATATGATTCTTGTAGGGCGCAGCTTATACTTCAGAAAAGTCATACTTGAGTATTCGGACGAACAGGAGAGAAACTACATGTTTTTGTTAATGGGATCTTTTGATTAATCTGTGGCTGTATTTATCGATTTCGGGGTAATTTACCCTCAAGAACACGTTCAACCCTTGAGGTGAAGCCTACCTTTGCTTCGTGAATACGTGTTTCATGCTTTCTAGGATAGAACTTACCCTTAAGGACAAGATTGACCCTCGGGGTTCTTTGATGATACGGCCACTGGATGGGTAACAAAAAGTAAAATGTGTAAAGTTTCTCGCATGGATTCATTGGACCAAAGCTCCATGAAGAGTTATTCAATTGAAAAGGATTTAAAAGTGTGTGAGGCCGCGGATATCTTCAGTGCCTATCAAATTTGCCTTCCATGTGTTAAAGTGTGCGGCTCGGCAGAATGACAGCTTTAGAATATTCATCGTTTTCGGTTCCTCTGGATGAGCTAAGTCTAAGACTGTGCTTTGCAGCTTCAAAAGATATCAATAACCCGCTTTTACAGACGTGAAAAGTGCTATTTGGGCGACGGCGTATGCCTGCTGTTTAGAGCGCGATTGACTGATGAGTGGAGAACACCGTACCCATCTCGACGGCAATTGGATTGTTGGCTCCAGCAGCCACTTTCGCGACCCGCCAAAACAGCACTTTTCACGTCTGCAAAAGCGGGTTATCGATATCTCTTGAAGCTGCAAGCACATTCTTGGATTTAGCTCATCCACTCAGACAATCGCCGGGGCAGGCGATCAAACTCGCGCTTTCTTGCAGGGGCCAGCAGAATTTTGGGGCGTGGCCAAATTTGCAACTAGCGGTGCTCTTTGCTGTCGCATGTTCTGCCAGCGGGCAGCAATATAAAATTTTTTGCGAGTGGTCGTCAAATAGTTTCTTTCTACGCGTGCTGGTCTTTTCAGTAAGCGCCCGAACACTTTTTACGCAGTTTGAGCCGTACGCCGAGCAAAAGTGAGACGCTACATGGCAGAGATGTCACCGAGTTTCAATTACCGACTTTGGGGCACTTTCCCTCGGCGAAAGGTACCTACGGGCTATGCTGTCCCTCACAGATGGCCATGCGGCCACCAATAATTTCGCATGTTTTCGCGGAATGTCCGTGAGAATGCGGCCATGGGCCACAACTAATCTATGAAAAAGCCGCAGTTGTGCCTCAAGCATTCCTCCAGAATTTAACCAAGATTCTTCCGAATATCTGCAAGCGGCCCGCAAGAAATCAGCGAGCTATTTTTTCGGTACCTGCTTGTCCATAAATCGCATGACCGCCTGCCCCGGGCAATTATCTGAGCAGGGAAACCAAGAACACTGAATATCTCAAAGTTTTCATTCTGCCGAGCCGCTGCCTTTGAGAAAACTCTTTGCATGATGTTATCTTTTTTGTACGCATTTACGAGTGTACCATACAAGAAGACTCCTGAGCTTGACAAGTGCTTAAGCTTTTGAACTTGAAGCTGAGAAGCTGGGAGCTTGTGTATAGGTCTGAGTGAGTATGTCGCGAGAGAACTGGGAATGAATGGAGTAAGAGAGCATAGGAATGGACGGGCAACACGTGGGATAGGCTAATGACGATTACTCTTACAATTATAATTATTAATTTGAAGATTTCGAATTTTGAGCAAAGTAGGTGTTTCTGTAGGCGTAAATAAGCATGTTGCGTTGATGATTTCGAGCTTTCAACTGTGAAATTAGAAAACGGGTTTGTGTATGGGTACTTAGGTGTCTTTCATTGTGATATGCATACAAGGATCGAGCAGAATCGACTCTGCCAATCAGCTTGATATAACATATCACATTTCTGACTGCCGTATCAGCAAAATCCGTTCCATACTACATGGATTCCATATTACCACAAGTTCCATACTACATGGATTCTTTCATTGTGCCAGTTCTGAAATTCTTGTCTGAATATTTGACAAGTCGCTACAAATTATTCGTTTGTTCGCAATTTCTTCTTTCGAATATATTCGATTGCTCGAAATCTCTTTATTCTAAAAGTTTGATATTCGATCGATCGACAATTTCCGTTCCGAAAAATATGATATCCGATTATCCGACGATTTTGACTTGTAAAACATTCAGTATTCGAATATTCGGCGTTTTTCTGTCTTCGAAAATGTTCAAGATTGACTATTCGATATTCTTGGCTTATTTGAAAAAATCTCGGATATTCCCAAGTATAGTGACCATCAATACTTTGCAGGTCTATGGAAGAAGATGCTAATTTTGCTTTGAACTTTGACAGTGATGTATTTGAGAGCAGCTTCATTTACTGGAGCAATCTGCCAGCTCATTTGAAAGTCCAGATTCTACGCAATCTTCCGTATCCAACTTTGAGAAGCTTCATGTTTCTCAGCAAAGAATGTATGACTTTGACTTCATCTGTGAAGACTCAAGCATACGGTGTTTATTTGCAGAACGATCCCTTCTTAGGTTATTCAGAGTATGTGAGTATTTTTTGGTGTACAAACAATAAAAAATCATAAGGTCTATGAAACCTCCATCCATTGTTTGCAAGTTCCCATGGAAAATCGTTGTTTTTTGGGCTTTTTTCGCCGTCATCTTTAAACAACTTTGTTTGGAGTAGGAGTCTCAAAAGCAAAGAAATTGGCGTAATTTTCAGGTGGAAAGCAAAGAGGCATCAGCGACTATCATCATTTATTACATACCACCCGAAGCAGTGGGTATTCCAGATTCGCACAAGCCTTACACACTCACTTTTGTCGACGTTGAGGATGGAGGTTGTGTAGTGAAAAGGTGATCTTTTCCTACCAAATTGCATAGATACAGCTTGAATAGTTTGCGCCTTCCTTTTTTTGAAATTTCAATTCTGTTTCTTATAAGGGAATGATCCCAACTTGAGGTGGCGAATTGGAATGAATCGCATACCATTAGATGCGTCTTGATGAGCTGATTCCAAATCTGTCTTCTATATCTGCGACAACATTATTTGCAAAAAGTTATGAGCGGTTGAAGATGTGAAGTTATTGCGATTTTAATGCATTATGTGCTTCAAAATCCAACTTGAAAGTGCACGACTAGCATGATATTGAGTGTATCGTCGATTCATGACACGCAAAGACTGGGCGTCGTTGCGTCCGACCGAAATAGCTTGTGCATAGGAGAGACAGCAGATGGCAAGAGAAACGAAACAGCTTAATCACGGAGACGCTGATAGGTCCGCAGTCTTTGCGTGCTGTGAATCGCCTATACTGATTTCACGGAATGCTCACTTTCAAAAGAAACACAAATAAGTGTTTTTGAACAGCTAAAAAGCAACTAAAGGTAAAAGCTCTGGTAAAAGCTATGAGCTATGAAAAATCCAAATTTGGCAAATATACAGCGCCATTTCTCGAACATTAGCTGTTCAAAAACACTTATTTGTGTTTCTTTAGAATGTGAGCATTCCGTGGAATCAGTAAACTCAATATCATGCTAGTCGTGCACATTAAAGTTGGATTTTGAAGCACATTATGCATTTAAACCCCAATAACTTCACATTTTCAACCGCTCATAACTTTTTACAAATAACGTTGTCGCAGATATGGGAGGTAGATTTGCAGTCTCATCAAGACGAATCTAATGGTATGCGGTTCATTCCAATTCGCCACCTTAAGCTGGGATCGTTCCCTTGTTAGAACAAAAAGTTTTCTGTAATTTGTGCTTCTAAAATAAATTGCACGAATTGCGCTCTCTTACTGAAATGCTAAGAATGGCTTTTCTTTAGGTAGCCTTTTCGGCAGGAAAATATAAATTTGTACTGTTTCGTCATAGCTCATAAACGGTCTTGCCAACCTTCACATAGATCGCAGTGAAAGATTGCAGTAGTTTTTTGTTATTAGGTCACCTCAAAAGTGCTTCCGATTATTCTACCAAGTTTGAATGAAACCAAACTTGCCGGAATTAACTAACGGTCAAAAGAATGTTAAAATGCGTAGATAGATAGATCATTGCTTTTCTTTATCTAAGCTGAGTTCTTATGAATAACTTTAAAATATTGCAATTTGCGGTGTGACATTTCTCACTATTTGAAACCTCCAATGTATTTTTTCCATACCGATCTTTGTGAAACTATTTAAAACCAAGTATTTAAACCATCAGGTGCACCGGAAATTACTTACATAGAATTTTCTCAGAGGGTTCTGAGGAAAATTTTGAAATGTGAATACTTCGTGTAGTCCCTTATCTTGCTTTAGTAGAGAATGAGTTTTGAATTTAGCAAAATTTACAGATTTTGATTTCCCTGCGTTAGCTGAAAGCTGTCGCCCGCGTTATGATCCATTACTACAACCTTAGGTGATGCAAATCTGCGCACAACCTCTTCTTTAGTAAGAATACTAAACCTTCCAGCTACGCATTTTGGAGAAAGTTACAGAAAAAAAACGAAAAAGCTTAAAAGTGATCAGAAATGAGGCGGCAGTTCATAATCGTGCAACTATTAGGTTGTCCCATAAGTCTTTTCATACCTGAATTTTAAGCGGCATAAATCAGTTCTTCTTGAACTGCTGATAAAATGCAGGATACCGTTCGACAGATCAAACTAAGCTCTACAAGATGGCGTTCAAAAGTTCGCACCAAGCTCAATCCGCAACAAGTTCCAAGCCAAAATAAAAAATTTTCCGAATTTCCGAAAAAACGGAAATCATCATATCTCAGTCCAAAACAGCTCTGCAAATTTTCCACTTTTTCATGCATATACTCTCCTCATCGGATATCTATACATGCGCTTGCTGCATTTTTCTGATGGCTAGAAACCAAGAAAAAAATAATGCGCTCAATTTTCATACTTTGCCTGTATCACTTCTGTGTACCCCGCAAATGGTTGATTATATAGCTTATTCATTCAGAATTACTGTCAAAAATTTGCAGCCTATTAGGTGCTGTAGTTCTTGAGAAAAATCGAATTGAAGGTCCGAATATGAAAAGACTTATGGGACAACCTAATACTAAAGCGAATAGAATAATTCAGGAGAAAAGATAAAAGAGGGAGATCAATAGTCACAAACGGCGTTAGATACCAAAACGAGAAGAGTGCTTCTGCGGCAGTGCGAGTATTCTTCCAGCTAACAAAAAATATCAAGGCGCAATATCTTTCCATTGAGATGGTGAGTTACATAAAGGCTTGATGTCTCATTGATGAAGAATTTTTGCTCAGACTTCGGAAAATGCGGAAATCGAGAGAGTACTGGGTGAGCTTTCACCAGTCTTTCCTCTTATCTGCGGCACGCTCACCATTCGCGCAGAAAGTAAGACTCTTGCGCCATCTCTCCTTCGCTTTGTGTCTCCTGGTTGCGGGCTAAACATTTATAACTTGGATCCTTTCTCTGAAGAGATTTTCATGGATTCAGCATTCTGTGATTCAGAAGCGGTAACTTACGGTCAGGGGACTTTATAGATATGTAGACAACATTTTTGTCTTTAGGTGCGGCAGGCCCCTGAGTTTGATACTGAAGCAATGGTTGCGGTCAGCGATGATCAGTTATCCCTTCTCAGAGCACACTGTCTTCGTATAAAAGCTCCTTACATCTCATCGAAAGGGATCAATAAGTTGATTATGGTACGTGTTTGTTTATAAAATGAAGTGGATGAACAGTTAAACATAAACATGTGATAAACACGCTAAGCTACAAACTTCGAAAAATACTCATTTTCATAGAACAAATCATGAACAGAACAGAACATGCGCAAGACAAATCCTGCTTCCTTTTGGCAGCTTTGAAGATGCACTGCATTTTTGATAATCAGATTCACGTACTTTGATGACCTTCAATGAAAGGGCGTGAATTATACGGAAGCCCGTACGCACGTACATTCCCGCTGGGGAGAGAGATGATCTGACCAGGGCTTGGCATGACGTGGCTTTTTAATTTTTTGAAAACGAAGTCCCTAAACTTCGCCACAAATATACGACATCACCAGTGGCGTACCCAGGATTTCGGCTCGGGGGGGGGGGGGGAGCGGCAAAAATTTTTTCAAATGAAGGGGCGTGGCGTCAGCCACGTATTCCGGAAAATTTTTGGGGGGCTTCGCAAAATTTTTGCGGGCCCGAAAAAAATTTTTTGTGAGGCTAATTCGAATTTTTAAAAAATTTAAAAAATTATTTTTGTTGTATACAAAAATAAACAGTCACTTGCACATTTTTATAACTTATGTAAGTAACTTTCAAAAATTTCGCGACCCGTTCTCGCGCCCCTCCCCGCCCCCTCTCGGTACGCAACTGGACATCACCTATGGAACTATCATGAATGGATCAAAACGAGTAATGAAAAACAATGGAACAAAACATAGAAGCAACATCGAACAGACGGAAAAAAAACTAAAGATATTCGTATTCTCCGAATTGGCGGCATGCTGTGTTCGGCGCGCACCCTTTTGCGCTTGGAGCAGGCTTGCCGCCGCCATATAAAATATCTGGAGGGCCGTAACTAAGCGAGGAAGAGGGGGTTTAGGAAGATTTAAGAACTCACAAGGGAAGTATTTTCAATGGCCGTGGTCTTTTGATGTGAGGTGCACACCATCTGAAGCAGCTTCGAACGCTGATTTCAAATCTGCTTTCCTTTTCTGCGGAGCGATCTTCTGAAGCGAGTTATGGAAAGTCTGAATATTCTGTTTTGGGGCGCTCCTTGAGTTTGAGGACGCTGCTACGTACGTTGGTGATGCAGTGGTGTAATGGTTAGTGTTATTGGCATTAAAGGTGAAAGGTTGATGGTTCGAATCCGGTTTAATTGAGGTCATTTGAAAGATTCTGAATTTATTTGAAACGCCACTCCAATATTGTTTCTCCAATAACTTAATGGGTACTCGCGAGCACAAGAATTGCGCGGAGGGTTTCTTCTACGCTGTTGTCGTTGTGAGAAATGTCTGTGTTTGCTCAATTTGTAAATTTGCTTCACCTCTGTACATGAATTTTTTGCGGAGAAAACCAAATCTCAACAAGCAGGCGGTTTGCCTGAATCTTTTTTTCCTTAAGTCCATTTGCCAAGGGCATTACAGCAAGTGTCTGCAGACGAATTAGAGTGGTTTTTAATCACATTCGTAGTGCAAAATGCTACGCTCTGCACTGGATTCGAACCATCGGGCTTTCGCCTCTAATGCCAACAACTAACCATTACACCACTGCACCACAAACGCACGTAGCAGCGCTCTCTAACTTAAGGATCGTCCCCAAAATAGGATTTTCAGGCTTCCATAACTCTCTTCAGAAGAGCGCTCCCCAGAAAAAGAAATCAGATTTGAAATCAGCGTTCGAAGCTGCTTCAGATGATATGCATCTCATATTAAAAGGCCACGGCCATTGAAAGTACCTTCCTCTTCAGTTGTAGGCTTTTTAATGTACAAGGTGTTAAACATGTGAACAAATCATGTGAAGGAAGGAAAAAATATATGACTTTTCTTTCACATCCATCTCAGGTGGCTGTCCAGGTGGCTGGAAAGCCGCCTAACTCCGAAAAAAGTTTGCCACGGCCTACAATTCACATAGTTCTTTCGTAATTTTTCGCACATAGTCCTAACTCCCTATTGCCTATCTATACACCAATTTTGGTGGTATTTCATTTTCTCTTCGCTGTAAACAAGTCTTTTGTTTATTTCGGGACAGGTTTGAATTCGCGCGCTCAACCGGCGAACATGTTGAAACAGGAAATTTTTGGTTTTTGCAGATCGATAAGGCAGAAATGACAGTTTGCGTCTTCCGTAGAAGATGGGTGACATAAAGGCAGAAGGCGATTGTGTGGGGGAGGGGGGGGAGGGCTGGGGTTTCCGCTCCAACGATATCCCCCTTGCTTTTTATTCCAAAACGACATCAGCTTGCTCCTTGGGCCACCTGTGCCGAGCCCTGGATCTGACCAGTGATGAGGGGGACGCTCATCTTTCGCTACTCTGGATAAATGTATTCTTCTTTGTAGTCTATGTTACAAAGGTTCTTACATCGTGATACTTGTGCTTGAATGGCAGAACATTGCTATACAAGCTGAAATTTTCACTGTTTCGTGTAATTCATTCTCAGGAGATCACTCCTTGTCTTCAAAGTCGTCTTCTTTCGAGAAATTGAAGAAAACGCCTCAAAGTTGTAGTGAGATCTACTGTGGCACTGCAGAGACAAATGAATTGTGCATGTTGTGAATTTTTCGCTCAAATATACCTATAGTTACAAATGGCTGCGAAAAACGCGCCCCTTGCCCCAATGCAAATCTCGCTTCCGCGCTGGACTCCCATCGACTTGTTGCGCACACTCTATAAGTTTCATCGCGAGAAAATTGGCTCTCAACGGAAATAACTCATTTTATAGGAATAATGACAAGAAAAGCAACTGATTTTATTGCGTAAATGATGGTCTGCCTATCTAGATGCATTATTAATACTGGAGGTGGCAGCGATAGCAGTTATGATAGAGTGGGAGATGATATAGATGACTCATTCTTGTAACTTTTTGTATGTGTAGACTTCTCGATGAAACTTCTTTGTAACAAGCTACTGTAGAGCATATTCCGTTTTCTTGATGCTGAATGATTAAGAGCTACAAATAAACCGACGATTTCGTGTACTACTTTTGCTCGTGGAAGTCATTAGAACCTATTCACTTTCGAAGTATGCTTACTTACTACAACTGTATAGATTTATCACCTAACTTTCTTTCTTACAACTAACAAACTTAAACGTCATCTCCATGCTTGCTTGCTTTGAGATTTTTCGAAACTACCATAGAAGATGGCTCTCCACGAACTTGGGCTTTGACTTCCAATTTTAGGAAACTTCAGGTCACAGCTTAGATCTGCACTGCCAGTTATTGCCAAGAAATAATCCTTCCATTATATTACACGCGCGTGAAAGTTTTTTTGATTTTCCTATTGTATTAGAGTGAACGGTAAAAAATGGGGCAGCTTGTTTTTTATTACATTTTGAGGTTTTTTGTTCTCACCAACAACAAGCGGGCTGCAACTCAAACATCGCTCACATAACCGACCTTCACCTATTATTCTGGCAGCGCGTTACCGCTGCTCTCTCATAACCGTACGCGTGGCGCCGTGAAGAACTCAGACAGAATTTTGGAACAGTTCGCAATCTTGCATTGCTATATCATAAAGTCGTAAAGAAGATGAAGTACCATTCGAAAGAGCTCTTTATGCTCTTTCAAATGATATGTTAAATGCATGAGATTTCTTTTCAATTTTAGAAAAAAGCGAAAAAACCTGAAAATAGCAATTTTTGGCGCAATAAAAAACAAAAAATCATGTTTTGCCCTATATTTTCCAAAGATAGATAAAATTTGGGATATGCTACATAGGGATGGATAGAGCGTAAAAAGCTCTATCAGATGGTACCTAGAAAACATGCGTTCACCTGCAAAGAATTGAATAACGCGTATCGTTTTTCTCGGAGCTGCTAATGGCCATATTTCCTGACTTTGAAAGTTGAGGCCACGAAGCCGTTGTGGGTTTGGTGACTGTCCCACCACCCACTTCAGCAGTGGTACTTTGGGGTCTCACATGTTTCATTGCGCAGATGCTGTTCAAAGTTCATGATTCAAAGTTTAAAAGTTTAAAATTTTTAAGTTTAAAATTTTTTCATAATTTCGAAGTGACTTGTTGCATTTCAGCAAGTATTAAAATTATTAATTACTAGCTGGCTTACCCGGCTCTGCCGTATCCGGACCAAACTTGGCACACATACACTTCGGGCCCCGGCGGGTGTCACAGTCCACTTTTCGTTATCGATCGATGTCGATTTTACCGATTTTTATCGATTTTTTTGCAGAGTTCACCTACAGGGCTAGGAGTTGGCACAGGGGGGGGGGAAGTGAGCATGGGGATTCCGAATACAATATTAGTTTTCAGAATTACCGATTACTTTTATTGATTTTATCGATTTTTTGTAAATTTTGACATGCGAGGCTGGGATTTTGCACAGGGGGGTAATCGAGCATGCTGATTACGAACACAATATTAGTTTTCAGGATCGTCCATTACTTTTATCGATTTTATCGATTTTTTTGTAAAGTTTGACCTGCGGGGCTGGGAGTTTGCACAGGGGGTAATCGAGCATGCAGATTACGAATACAATATTAGTTTTCAAGATCGTCCATTACTTTTATCGATTTTATCGATTTTTTGAAAATTTGAGCTAGGGGGCTGGAATTTGGCACAGGGGTGTTGGCAGTTGGGAGGCCCGCCGGGGCCCGTAGTGTATGTGTGCCAAGTTTGGTCCGGATCGGTTCAGAAATGGAATTTTCTATTCGGAACATACGTACAGACAGACATACAGACAGACAGACATTCAGCTTTATGTATAAGATTACAAGTAGACCAGCATATAATTTTGCGTCCGTTGAACACGAGAGGTAGGTACGTCCGCAGTCGAAACCTTTTGAGCTAGCCAGTCGTCTGACAAGACACGGCGCGAAGTGGGCAAATGTCGTGTTGGAAATCGTTTTGAATGGAGGGGATATCTTACATTTAGGTACGTTTACATATACAGACACTCTCTCGACAAGTTATTATAACGATATGACTAAAAATTTAAAGTAGAAACCTCCTTTTCCACTCCATGCACATCTGAGGTAGACAAAATTTAGGCAACTTTCAATTCACGTAAGTTTTTCATTTAACATGAAGCTGTTCTATCTGTTCTACACCTAAAATTGAATATACAGTAATATTTCGCTTCCAAAACTCCTTCTCTCTTTTTTGTTAACAAAATAGCAACAGCGTGGTCATTTTGAGGAAGGAAGCACGCGCCAATCGAATATCCTGCGAAGCAGACGAAATCAAGTAGCAAATCGTAAAAATTGTTGAAAAGGCGAAGTCGTTTTGTCCATTTGTCACCTTTGTGCTGGGTCCTGTCGCCTGATGCGGACTTGGGTGCTTAACTGTTGATTAAGCGCATCAGGTTGTTGTTCGGTCAAGTAGGCTGTGCGCTCGCGATGCAATGTGGGTTTTCAAATGGGCAAAGGACAATTACGCAGGATCTAGTAGGTCACAACGTGAGCTAAATACCGAGTTTGAATGCTGGCGTAAGCTCCGCAACTCGCGAAAAACTACTGTCTTTCTTCTTCACTCCTCTTCTCTCCCCTCAAGCATAGTCTTCGTTTCTGCTCAGATAATCGCCGGGGGTAGGCGGTCATGCGAATTTTGAGCAAGCGGGCACCGCAGAAATAGTTTGCTAATTTCTTGCGCTCCGCTTGCAGAAATTTGGAATAATTTTGGCCGATTTTTAGACGAACGTTCGGAGAGCTATCGCGGTTTTTCTATGGATAAGTAGCGGCTTAGTGGCCGCACTCTCGCGGACTTATCCTTATCTTATGCAAAATTGTTGTGGGCCGCACGGTCCTTTGTGAAGGGCGCACTGCTCAGGGTACCCTCCGGTGAAAGAAGGTACCCTAAACTTGAGTAATTAAACCATCGATGACACCTCTGTCACATAGAGTCTCATCTTTTTTCGGCGTACGCCCGAAACTGCTTAAAAAAATCCGAGCGCTTGCTGAAAGTTTAGCCAGCGCTCGCTGACAGAAATTATTTGCCGATCGCTTGCAAAAAATGCTGTATTGCTGCCCGCTGGCGGAATATGCCACCGTAAAGGAAGTGCCGTCCGCTGAAGGGCCACGCCCAGAATTCTGCTGGCCGCCTGCAGAAAAGCAGCGTTTTTGCGGACAGCCTGCCCCGGCGATTATCTGAGTGGCATCCCTAGAGGCAAATTCACTAATCTCTTAAGCCATTAAGTTGGTTGAGGACTTAGCGCTTTATAATAAGAAGCCGAAAAAGGAAAACATCAATGTGATGGATAGTTTCAGTTACACTTTTTTTCAAATCTGAGAAGTGTCTGAAAAATATTGTTCAAGGCATGTTGACGGTGCAGGGCTCCAATTATCAGAACTCTCATATCCGCGTTCCGTGCCCAAAACACCACTTCGTGGTGTAGGTTCGTTCTATGACTATTTTTGTCAATGAACTAGCTTTCTGCGAGTGAGAGTTCTAAGGGAGCGTTTTGGGAGTCTTTCTGGCGCTTTTGGACCTTCTTCGGCGAAGTATGACCAGGGCCCGGCACGAATCGGTTTCTAGGATTTCTGAAAACGTATCCTTTGACCTTCGGAAGTTTTACAGTTTTCCTCTTTGACCTACCTACTTGGAAGAAGATGAAAACAAGAAAAATTTACTAATCTGAAGTAAAATACGTGAGGTTAGAGGTTACGCATGCTCAAGAATTTGGCGTTGGAGCGCGATATCTAACAAAGCGATTCATGAAGAAATTAAGGCAAACAAAGGAAAGGCAGTGAAATGAAAATTTCTTCATGCTCAGGGATAGATTTTTGACGGGGAATCCGTCATAGAAAAAATGAAGACACTTCACATAAGACCTATGTGAAGTAACAGAATTATATGCTCCAGGCGATCTCAGATCGTCTGGTGACCGTCTGGGGACGGAATTTTGGAAAAGGTAATGCTTCAAATAAGTTTTCAAATCTTTTTGCATAATTATTCTTTTGAAAATAATATTTTATGTATACAGTTCAATTTTGGTGTCATATGATTTTATGTGCGCTGTAAACAAGCAATTTGTCTAACTTAACCTTGCTTTCAAATCGCGCCCTCTTTTCGCCATAGAGCACTCAATTGTGTGATAACCTGTCCGAAAAGCTTGTGTTCGACTAAATGGCGCCTTTCTTGGTGCTCGGCCTCGATTCGTCAAAAACGATGTCTCCTTTGCTTTTTGCTCCAAAATCGAAGTCCAGCCTGCTTCCAGACGATCTGTGCCGGGCCTTGAGTATGACGGATCCCCTCTCAGACAATCGCCGGGGGCAGGCGGGCACCGGAAAAATAGATGGCTGATTTCGCGAATCCCGCTCGCGGATTTTTTGAGAGGCAATCAAGACTTTTCGGAACGTCGCTTGCTGAATTCTCGATTCCTCAGAGATTCAGCAATATATCTGCAGAAGATAAGAGCGAAAAAAGATTCGACAGGCGGTTGCTCAAAAATTCGCTAACTATTTTCCTGGAATTTGCGAGCGGGATGCGAAATTTCAGCAACGCATATTTTCCGGTGCCCGCCTGCCCCCGGCGATTGTCTGACCTAAGCGTCAAGATAATGTAGTGGGAGCCCGGGCCAGCTTCCCATAGGAACCTCCACGGCGCATACGCATCGCGAGCCAACGCGCGCTCTCTTGGCGCTCCTCATCTCACTTTTGAACAAAAAACATTTTTACATGAAGATAAGAGAAAAATAAGAAGTGGAAACCCCCTAATCTCAGCTCGAGAACGTCCTAAGCAGAAGATAATCTTCACAACTTTCACTAACACTTAGTTTCTAGTCAATCTCACGAATAATAATATATGTATGATATTACTAATCATTTGTGAAAATCATAGAAGCTAGAGAGAAGGGAGCATTTCTGAAACGTTTTCCTTCGGTAGGTAATAAACATGAGAAGTGTAAGCTTGAGAACGTAATTGTACAAAAAAGAAGGTTCAATGTCGCATCGAAAAGGAACTAAAAGCACTTATACAAAACAAACCCATTCGGAGAGATACGTTAGGTCCGTCATAGGAACCCTTGCAGATAGCTCTTCCTAAAATGCACTCAATCTCCACTACCGAAGGAATAAACTAGAACTTTCTGAGATAAAGGCTCCTCAAGACCTCTAAGGCTTGTAAATGCTTTTAGACATCAGCTGTCGTGGGTCGCTTAACCCTAAAATAAAGAAATTACAGAAAAAACAGAGTTAGTAAAGATAGAAAAACGCCTAAAATCCAATAGAGGCGGGATGAAAAGCGCACTGAAGGCATGCGCTGCGTGCGCGGCCCTGAGGTGCATACGGAAAGCTGGCGGGGTCCACACTGTATCTGATGTATGGGAAATAAACTCTACCGAAATGAAAAACCTAGAACTCCGCGAAATTACTTGAAAGAATAACGCTCCTTTTCGAAGGAACTTGGATATGAAACTCATGAGAAGAAAAGACATGGGGTGGAGGACATTAGGTCGCCGAAAAAGGGCGGTCCCCGCGGTCATTTGCGACAAATACGCACCCTTGTACATGCGCGGACATGCGTTCCTGCAGGGAATCCGCGCGGGACTCTTCCAAATTCGGCGACCTAATGTCCTCCACCCAAAGACATGTAGAAGTGGTTGTAAGAAGTTGATGTAGGATTATGGAGAAAATGAATAAAACACTCAAAAGGACTGGCTTATTTTGAATGAACTGGCGCAAGGTTTCTTTGTTTCTTCAAATATCGCTTTCCTGTGGCATGCAGTGGAAAGCGAGAGTTGAAGGAACAGTTGTTGAGGCAGTTTGGCATGCTTCGCTTTCCTGGTACTTTTGCCTGAAATTCGGCTATTGTTTTTAACTTCTTGCTTGTTCCTAGAGGATCATGTCAAAAGCCTGTAAACGTGTAACCTATGTTGCCTGGGAATCTCAGTTTGGATGAAAATCCCAGCTACTTTACCCCGTAGTCCTTTAAATTTTGGTTGAGTCTGGTATGTGTCATCAAATGAGTCTCGTCATAAATTAAAACGACAGAATTCCCTTCACCTCTCTTTACGTTTAGAAACTGTCGTTCTTTAGAATACAGAAGCGTTCAGTCTTTTTTTATTTAGAACAGTGTTTTACATCAATGAAGTGCTATTTCCATTACTCTATGTGTTAACTAAGAAATGATGTTGAGCTGCTGGATACTTCAGAGCTTGGCTTGGCATTGCACCATTACAAAGCAAGCATAGTTTCTGCTGATTCTTGCTCGTTTCCAAATATTGTGCGAACGATTCAACATAGAAACAGTCAGGAAATGGTTATGGTTAACGATGTAATCATATCCAAGATTTCATCCAAATTGCTAACATTCCTTATTTTCTCTGTCTTCAAGCACTAAAAACAGAATACCAGCAAATTTTACAACTGTGTGACCACTTGCAGACCTTTGTCTTTTCAGCAGTGGCTGAATAACCAACGAATAATAGAGGAGATCCTTTTGACGGATACACAAAGAGTCAACGAAGCTGAAGTTTTTGAGGGAGTGGACAAAGACCGAATATTGTCCGACGTGGAGATATCTAAAAGGCAAGTTATTTTTCCTATTGCATGGAATGCAGATGTGTGAAAGCATTCATACGTCTTTCAGAATCAGACGTTATTGAGTCCTGCAGGACAGGATGAGGTGAAAACGAAGGGCTTCGGACAATAACACCCCAAAGAAAAGAAAGAAGAAACCCCTTTGAGTCGTGACGATTCGCTTAGAGCGGGGCCAATGTCCGTTCTCATGCCTTTTCGCTGACGCCCCATAATAATCGAATGTAGAATTTTGAAGCATAAAAATCAAGCTGCTTCACTATTTTCGCTTCAATAGATTATATGATTTGATTTCATGCAAGTAATGCCGTTGAAAGCTCTAATCGGACGAAAACGCTATGAACTTGTTAAACAAGCTAGAGAAATTTGAGTTTAAAGAGTTTACGGTATCAATCTAACTGATACTGAACGTTCTTCAATTGATTCCATTTCAGCCCCTTCATCAGAGAACGAATGGAAAACATGAGGCCTGGTGGAAGCTTGCATGCCGGATTACGCAACTTTTCCGGTGCTTTGATACTAATCAACATTGGAACCGACTTTTGTGATCTGATAAATCCTCATTCGGAGGTACTCTTATATTCAACGAACATGATGTTGACTAGAGATTGATGTTGTGGAATGTATTAGGGTGTCCCATAATTTTTGAGGCTTGAGTAATTATTTAAGAGCGCAAAGCAAGCTGTACAAAATGGCTATCAAGAACCTGTCAAAACCGTATTTCACACGAAGTTTTGAGCTGGAATCTGATAGCAGTCAAAAACAACTTTTTTTAATGAAAAATCATATCTTCGCCCCAAAAAATCTCAAAAATTCCCCATTTATCTTAGCATGTGCTTGACACATCGAACATTCAGTTGTGCATTCCTCGTATTTCTTCCATGGCTGAAAGAAAAAAAAGAATGGGGTAAAGAAGCTAACTCCGCCCCTACGTCATGAGCTCATCCCATGCACGTGATCATATAGCTCATACGTACAGAAGTACGACCATGTTTTTGTAACTTTGTATGTGACCTCAGTTCCCGAGAAATGCTGATATTTAAAATAAAAATAGTAAAAAATCATGGGACACCTTTATATATTGTCATATGTAATACTCGCACTAAACTCTGTTTATATTGAACGCAATGGTGATTTTCGCTTACGTGTGATCTCTTTCCAAACAAGTGTCGATATAACAAAATGGAAGGAATCATGAAGCGTTGTACAAGCGAGTAATAAATGTGATTGTGTTTGTGTTTAATCACAAAACAACGTCGAAATCGTCGTCTTTTGGAGGGAATGCTCTATTGTGTCAAACACGCAAGCACATATGTACACAGAACTATTAGGTTGGCTAGAAAGTTCTTGCGTAATTCAAACAAAATTCAATAACTTTCCAATGACTAAACCTGAATTCACAAGCTTGTTTTCCAAAAATATTAGAAGGCCCGCGCTCCAAGAAGGATGTTTAAGCGCAAGATTTCATGAGCTAGTTTCCGAGAACGAAGCTCTCAAATATGGGACTTCAAAATTTGCAATTTTGAGTTTGGTGCCAGAAAATCGCAGAGTGTCGCTAGCTAGCCGAAAAAAATCTGCAAAAATTACTTATACTGCAAAAGCCCATACATTATTTTAGCAGGCTTCAAACTCGCATGGGAATGCGAAAACAAAAAATTTGTGGAAATTGTCATTTTACAGGATAGATCCCCTTATCGATGTAATTTTTCCACAAAAACACAGTTTGCAACCAGAAATGAGACATGTTGCCTATTTAGAACTTTGCGACGTTTTTTGGAGTGTGAAAAATAGTTTTTGCCGAAAAACTGCGGTAATGAGTGGATTTTTTCCGCAAAATGACTATTTCACGAATTTTTTGTTTTTGCTTCACCGTGCAAGATCAAAGCCTTCCAAAGTAACTTATGGACTTCTGCAGTGTAAGTAATTTTTACAGATTTTTTCGGCTAGCTAGCGACACTCTGCGATTTTCTGGCACCACACTCAAAATTGCAAATTTTGAAGTCCCATATTTGAGAGCTTCGTTCTCGGGAACTAGCTCATGAAATCTTGCGCTTAAACATCCATCTTGGAGCGCAGGCCTTCTAATATTTTTAGAGAACAAGAATGTGAATTTAGGTTTAGTCATTGAAAAGTTATTGAATTTTGTTTGAATTACGCAAGAACTTTCTAGCCAACCTAATATATGGAACTGACACCGAGTAGAAGAATTATTGGATGGCATTTATACTGCTTTGTACTGGACAAATTGTATGATAACTTAATTAGTGGTATAACTAATTTTTGATTTTCTGATTATATCTGTATAATGCATATGTGAGAAGTAACGGAGGTCAGCGCGAGGATTTATCGTCTTCGTACATTTTTAAAGGATATTCCGTGAATGGCTGGAGCGGTCTGTTATGCGGCAACTTTCTGCGTTTAGGTAAAGTGCAGACCAGAAGGCAAGCGTAGCTGTATCTTGTTTTCGTTGACGAAGACTTGGTTCGTCCAAACCCAGCGTTCTGCGATTCATTTTCTTTCCCAATCAGATCTTTGACCGACTGTGTTTCTTTAATTAAAATGGCATTGATCTTTAGACAGTTTATAATACAATGTAACGCATCATCCTGCCACAAAGTTGATTTTGGAGCTTAGATGGGATCAACATCTGTAAAATAGACCGTGAGAATTGCTCAACTTAAGGCACTCCATAACGAAGTTTGTCAAATGCCACCCTGATAAGCCAAACGGCGTTGCATATCCGAGCATAAAAACTCGGCAACGCAGCCCACCAGCGTCACGCAGTCCACCAGCGCGATCTTGGCCGCATTTAGACGTCAAAGCGTCAGCCTGGTCACAAACTCTTTCCTTACTGGAAAGCACCGCTTTTTTTTATTAAAAATTGAATGTAGGCATCCACAGCAACATGGCTGTTTTGTCTATCAGGGAAGTACCCAGATTTCCGTCAAGGGGGGGGGGGGCAAAAGAAGTATTTTTTTGATATGCTTCCTAAAATTTTCGCGGGCCCATAAGTATGAACAAGTTAATTGCACATTTCTATAACTCATGTAAGTAACTATCAAAAATTACGCGACCCAGTCAATGATGTAAAAGGATGTTATACTATATACATAACGAAGAGCTTAAAGAAATCAGAGAAACATTTCGAAACATTGTTTTTTCGAAACATTTCGAAAGAGGGTTTAATATAAGCGGTGAATCACTTTCAAGGCGTATCATTACGGTAATGACATGCATTATTCCTTCCTAGGTAAGAGACAGCCAATGGAGAAAGAATGGCAGAATTTGATGTTCTTATATAAAGATCACATTGTTTGCCCTATATAAAAGCGCATGTATCAAGGTTCAATCCTGTCCACATAGTCATCGATTCATTACCCTAACACTTGAAAACACTCAAAGAAACTCCTTTTATTCACCTGCTCTTCTTTCTTGTTTGTCCAATCTTTGAAAGAAATGAGAATTTCTCAACAACATTACCGACAGCTGTGTTCTCCTTTTTGTACTCAGGAAGACTTCCGCTGTTCTCTATACGCAAAAGCGTACGATTTTGCGCCTGCATCTAGTCATCATCCCGCATCGCCATCATCTCAAATTTCTGGATTTCTAGCTCTGGCGGTTAGCCTGTTTGCATTCTGTGAATACTTTAGTTAACCTATATATGAAGCTCATTGCGTGTATGTCTATTCGTCCATATGTATAGTTAGCCTTCTTAGCCGATCCGGCAATTTGGATCTCTTCACCGGGCGAGCAGGTCTTACAGGCTGCTTTCATTATCGATATACATTAATTATTGATTTATTCCAAACCCCTATCCTTTCATAACGTTGTTATGAAAGGATAAGTGAGCATGCTGATCACGAGTACAGTATTAGTTTTTAATAAAATTTGTTGCACTGATCGAACCATTTATAGCGAGCTTTGAGATGGATTGCTGAGAGGTGATAGGGATTAATTGAGCGTGCTGATTAATAGGTGAGGATTGAGCATGTAGAAGTGACACAGTGGCAGGAGAATGTCATAGAATTGGAAAGGGATGGAGAGTTCTATCACATTATGGCGACAGGAATCGAGAGAAGTTGGATATCCCAGGTTTCAATAAAATTGAACTACCTCTGCAATTGTGTTTCTGGTTCCAAAGGTGAAGTAGAAAATATTAGGTCATTCGGAAAGTTTTTTTCGCTTTTCGCGCCCTTGATGTTGGTGTCATATTTCAAGAGAGTGCCAGAGGACTGATAGGGGTTGCTATATATGTATCTGTAGAGAAAGTCTTCTAGTTTACGAGGATCCCACCGAAATTGCTGAAAGCGCTTCATAGGAAACTTTACGCGGCATTGAATTCGACATATGAAAACGAGATTTTCGAGTATTTGCATTCTCCAAGCTTAAACTTGAGTAAGACAGTTGAGGAAACCATCATTGTGCGCACTGCGTTTGCCAAGATCAGCCTTTCTTAAGGTAGGTTCAAGTTTACTTCAAAAAGTTCTGATCTATAGATGTAAAATCTAATGTTTTGCAGTGTTCTGAAAAGTGTTCCTGCCATATAAACGAGCATCTCAGAGGGTCCTTGAGAGTAAATCTTAATATAGCTGCATAACAGCAGGCGTTGAAGTGCCAAATAGCCCCATCAAAAGCCACCTTCGCTAGAGCTGCAATACCGAAAAATGTCAGTGACATATACCCCACAGATTGTCGCACTCGCAAATTGAGGGCGCGTTGACTCTGCTTTCGTTGCTCATGATTTGATGGAGCAATCGTTTTTTTTTTGGCCTGTGTTATTGATTACAGCAAAAAGTTGGATAAGTACGGCTACAAGAAGCGACATTGTGGTAAATCAATCGCAGTAAGCACTGAATGCAAGGCCAGAACAATCAGGCATTCCAAAAGGTTGATATAATCAAATTAATGTAATCCTTCCAGTCTTGCACGCTATAAACTTGCTACGATGCAACTGTACTGTAAGAGCAGACTAGTGTGATATCGCTGTGAAGAGCGCTTGTCAAAATTTTGAAAGTGAGCAGACTTGCACGTGTGAGCTATGAGAGATGCTATCCTCGCCCATGGGCGCCGCCAAACCACATGTAAGAAAGATGGCTCTCAAAAAAAGAGGGTTGACCGCGAAGCGAGGTCACTATTTATTTTTCGGACTCTTTAGACCTTCCTTCAACAATAAACAAATTTTCGAATTCCTCGATGCCTATTAAAAGAATAATAGGACCCAATAAAGACCGGCTAGTCAAAAACGCCTTATTAGGCTTTATTGATTCCCTTTATATTATTTTGCAAGAGAAAAACACAAGAGCACCACACTTACCAAAAATTTGCTGAACACAATGCGATTCATTTGATGGAAAAAAGTTGAATCTGGAAAAAATCGTACTTTATTGAATTTGAAGATGCGAAAACGAAAAAACTTTCTGAATGGCCTAATATTAGCTTGATTCATAAATACAGGGTGGGGCAAAAGTCTGGGAGCCTACTTTGCAGTGCTGTAAATAAAGAAACTACTGATGATTTTGGCTCTAAATTTGTGTCATATATTGCTGCGATCATACTCTATAAAATTGCTGCGATCATACTCTACAAATCACACTTTGGCTGGCTGAAAATGCTTGCCATATGTTTTTGTAGGAGTTGCATTTATCAAACAAGTGCTCTGCAAAGCGAGAAAATCGAAATTTTTGGTCTTCAGAACATATTTCGTAGCTAAAGATACAGTTTATATTGTAGAGCGCTTCGATGCACACTATGTAGAGGAGACTTTGCGCTATCAATTCGCAGTCGTTGCGGTTGTCAGAGACTATTCTTTCGGAAATGCAAAATAAAAATTTGTGAATACTACCTGCGTGCCAGTGGCCGTTTTTCTTTAAAATAAATTTGAAGGCTATAAGAGCACAGCAGGCGCTGAATTCTAGGCTATATTCCTTCCATGAGTCTTCTATGCAAGCATGCACTTGAGTTCGATCGATCAAGCAATTTCAATACTTTTTAGTTTACGGTTCTTCGCTCCCGTGCGCGCAATCGCATCCAGGTTTCCAGTATACATTGTACACTTGCCTTCAATTAAAATTCCAAATTTTTTTTCCTAAACACTGCAAAAAAGATTTCTTTGCTGTACGTTGTAGCCAAAAGCTTGCTCTATCACACCGCACATTTTCCTTGTGAAAGAAACAGTTACCCTAAAGGCGTGGGACGAATTTCATCATGACTGTCCGCGTGCCACGACAGGAGGACTCGCCAAGATTTCGAAGGGCTGCTTTGAAGCCAGAAGAGGTAATCTCAAAATTTGTGACTAGCGCTGTTTTTGTAAAGGTTCAATTTATGTGTGCACCAAATTTTTTGTTCCTAGGCATTTTCCTTCTTATTTTATTTGAAAAAGTACTAGGCTCCCAGACTTTTACCCCACCGTGTAATGCACGTTTTCTATTTCAACTTTCAACCGAAATAATTCTTTTTTGAAAAGACATTTCTGAGCGCAATAAAAACTCCTGTAAGCACCAAATCAGTGGCTATAAAAGATACTTTTGCGAGACTGTATTATCATAAGAAAGATTTTCTGGCCTGAAGATTGCCAACGACTTTTTTCAGAGCCCTCGACTTTGAGAGAGCATAACTTATGTTGAAATCATAGCTTCGATAGTCTAGAGACAGGGCGTAAAAAGTGAAGGTTGTTTGAACATCTGACGTCATAAATAGTGAAGGTTGTCCAAAGAAGATCAGAGATGAGAAAATGACGTAAAACGGATATAAAAAGCAAAAGAAACGGCTGAAAACCGGATAAAAACGCTGCAAAAAGGTTTGAAATCTTTCAATTGGCAGCTTTTCAAGGTGCAAGCTTTCGCTCCAGGACCAGCAATTCGCAACATGGGTTTTGATTTTTGATGCGTCCTTTAAATTTTTACCCCCGCATTGACGTTCCTGTTTCCTGGGACGTTGTCTAAATTGTTGCGCTTATTGTTCTGAGCAACAATCGCCCAAGATGGAAAAAAATCGCTGCGAAAGCACTGAAACAGAACAAGGTAAAGAAAAACTCCCTTTTGAAGATTTTTCGCAAAAAATTCCACCATAATCGAAGAAGTAAGGGCTGGGTGGTTGTCTGCATCATGAGCAGAAGCAAGATCTATAGAATGCACGAAAAAACCGCTTGAAAAGAGTTAAACTAGAAGAAAAACAAGAGATTTTCAAAAACAAGGTTTTTGCTGGATTTCTCGATCAAATCAAAGAATGTGGTTCTGGGACGTTGTCAGCGTAAAATAGAGATCAAAAGCTTCAAAATGATATATAGCTTGCTAAAATTGGATTCGAAACAGCGAAGAAAAGGGTACCAGAGCCAAATGCCCCGCGCCCCGCGTTTGGGGTAGCGAGGTAGCGCGCAGCGCGCGGAGACGCAGACGAGCAGCGGAGACAGACCAGAGCCGACGGGGCATTTGGCTCTGGTCGTGGATCTCTGCGGGGTCTCAACGAAACCCTGCAACATTATATATCATTCTGATCGTCATGACATGGCGAGGAGAACTGACAACGTCCCAAGCTTTTAATGCCACTCATTAGCGAGATAGACCAGCGTTCTCATGCGCGACCCTCTGCGAAAGATTTAAGCGCAGTTTCTCTTTTAATATAACTCCAACAGCTTTCCTAAACTTCTGGGCCGGTAGTAATCCCCCCGACCTGGCGGCAGGTCTCGCCGGCAGGTTGCTGGCACCTTTCCGCGAGGTGGCCAGAAACTAAGAACCGAAATTTAGGCCGTCCCAGGCCTTTTTTCAAAAAATTTTCTCGATAAAGTTGCCGCCTCGACTCAGTAGAAAACTTCATAAAAATCTGCGGCTCCAGAACTCCTCCTTTAGTAAAATATCTGGAATTCCAGGAGGAGCTGCCGGCAACTTCGCGATGTCAGTTGCCGGCAACCTGCCGGCAGGTTGCCGGAATCCGCGAGATGGCAGCTGCCGGCAGGTCAGAGAGCACGGGAAATAGCGTGCTCTTTTGAGAGAGCGAGCTGCCGGCATCTCGACGTGCCCCTACCACGTCGAGGTGGTGGCACCTTTGCCGACGGCGTCTGCGAGTTTGCGAATTGCGGCGATATCACACAATTTACGTCAGGCGAAAAAATCAAAAATTCTACTTTTCATGAAAAAACTATCATTTTTCTCATTATATGGGTTTTTCTTTTTTAAAATGACGATTTTCTTACAGAGAAAAAATCCACTAATGCCTTAGAATCATATAGAACACGAACTGTTTTGGCAATCCCTTATAAATCTCAGTTTGCACCGATTTCGCTCCTCTCTCGCTCATATCAATCAGCTGTTCTTTCAGGTCAAAGTCTCTCACGCAATGTATCGATCCCTTTTATAGGCAGCCATTCACCAGTGCGTTCCTCCTATTGCTGGTGCAAAAGGCAATGGGTGACCGAGTGGTCGAATGGTTAACGTGGTGGCACTTCAAGCTAACGCACATAGGTTCGACCGCGCGCAAGGTAGCATTTTGCGGCTGTCTGCGTCATCAAAACTTAATGGGCGAAATGATTGCGTGCCAAGGTTACATAGGATTATTGAAACCTACAATCACTCCGCGAGCTGCCGGCGGAGTTGGCATCTTTCCGCGATGTGTGCCAACTTGCCGGCATCTATGATGCCACCAGGTAGGGTAGATTACTATCGGCCCTGATACTCAATTTTGGTCAAATGAGAAGTTGACAGAGAAATTTCGTCTTGAATTCTGGCAAAAATTCCACAGAAATTTTCCTTTTAACGTAAAAGCTATAAAACGCAAATTTTCGGTTACGCTGAGATAAACTAACGATATTATTCCCTAAGTTTGCTTCACTAGCATTCGTTCCGAAATAGTCAGGATGATAACATCCGGGGCTTTGCGCCGGATGACTTCTGTTTCCAGGTGAAGGTTGTTTCCCCTCATAGCCCTCAAAGTGAAGATTACCAGAGTACGTGGCTCTATGTATGGAGGGTATGGTTGAAATAATGTAGGATAAAGCAGACTTCGCTCATCGTGTAGCCAAGGGTCTCTTGAGCAGTGATGCCAAGCTTGTTACGGTAAATTTTTGAAAGAATTTATCGCGAAGAAGTCGAAAGTACTCACTTTTTTCTGGCATCTCGGCGGGTTCAAAAACCGGTCATTTTAAAATTATTTCCTTTTTTCCGCTGGAAAGCGAGAAAGCCCTAACGCTTTCCTACCTGCAAATGAACTAAGTCTACCCTTGCTCAATAGTGTAGAAGACCTGCAATTGCCTTTTGCTTCAAAGTTTTATATGGCACGGAAGGGCCGCGACGATCATTCAAATTTGCAATCGAATTTCTCGGCTCAGAATAAATGGAGAATTTTGTTCAAGAAGCATCTTGTAGTACAAAGTTTCCTAATCCTTATGCATATTTTTTAAAATTACGGCAATTCCTCATGAATTTGAGCAAAAAGAGTGAAAAGCAAAAATTTCCTGATTTAGTCTCTTTTATTTGAAGGCTCAGAACTTCGAAATGAACGGAGATGTACGAAAGCGAAGGCCCGCATAAGAAACTAGAAAGAACGCTTTTTTAGAAAGCCTAAAAAGTTTTTGAGGGAATTGACTACACATCAAATACCAGCTCTTGGAAGAAGAGGTGAGAAAAACGTGCATTAATTATGAATTAACCTAATAGTTGAGAGATCCACGAGAAGGTCAAACGGACATCAACAGATACAGTCAGAACAAATCAAAGTATTTGTGGAGAAGAAACGGCTTATGAAGATCATGCTGATCTAGTAAAGCAGATCGCATGAGAACAATCGTTGGAGAAATATACTACAGTGCTAAACATAATTATAAAGACACTCTAGAAATCACTATAGATTACGTTCTTATGGGTGAACTCGTTTGAAACTTTGCTGTGCTCGAAAAAGCGCGTTTGGAAAGCTGGACAAAATCACAAAGACACTAGGTTTTTGTTAAACATTATCTCATTCTCTAACTCTCAAATTCTTTTGCAGAGTTACATCTCAAAATATGGAACTTTTGCAAAACTTACGACCTTAATCCTATTCAAAAAAAAACATTGCATTTTTTTGTTTACAAAGGCACTAAAAGTGAAGCTTCAACAAACAACAGGTTTGAGGAGTTCAAGCTCTAGTTCATGCCAAATGACAATCCTCAAATTCACTGAGCTTTTTCGATAGACAAGGTGAAGAACGCTTCTGCAAACTCTGCGTAATCGCTGATATTGTCGGACACACCCCAACCTCACCTAGGATTGTCACGCTTTTACACCACAAAACTCGCTTTTCATTTCTTGAAGTGATGGACTCGATTTATTACATTGCCTACATGATGATGCAGCTTTCGCAACAACTTCTGGATTTTCCCTAGTGATGCAAATGCGATTTAGACCCTGAAAAACTTTCCACAATTCTTCGCGAGCAGTAGATTCTACAAAATTATAAATCACACTATCTTTCTTTCTGTTTCATGTCACATTTTACGCGATAGCTGAGATTAGCCAAGATTTTGAATTTCCAAGCGGTCTCCTGTTCGAATTCGTGATTTGAGTTTGATATAATTGTGCAGGATGCCCCACTGAACTTTCAAGGGATGACAACTGCGGCTGAACCAGAATGTTCGACCCCAAAATTTTTTCTTGACTAGACCACGTGTTTATCGTTTACAGCCCGCGCAGTGGCTACATTGCAGCAGTTTCTCTAACTTGAAAATCCAGTTTTGCGATGCAAAAGTGCGGCAACCCTGTGGTGAGGTTGAAGTTTATCCGCCAATACCAGCGATTACGCAGAATATATGAAAACGCTCTTCGTTTTATCTATCGAAATGGCTCAGTGAATTCCAGGACTGTTATTTGAAATGAACAAGAGCTTGAAGCAGTTTGGCTTTTGATGCCTTTGAAAACAAAAAATGCAGTAATTATTTTCCATTGAGTAGGATTACAAGTCGTAGGTGTTGCAAAAATTTCATATTTTGGGATGCAACTCTACAAAAAAATGAGAATCAAAGACTGTGATAATGTTCAAAAAGACCAGGTGTCTTTACGATTTTGTCCAGCTTTCAACCGCCCTTTTCAAATTTTTTCCATTTTTCTCCGTTCGAAATCAACGGGATTGGGAGACGTTTTGAGGATTTGTTAGGATAAAGGCGTCGACTCCCTTTATCTGATGTGTAGCGGGGTTTACATTAGTATTACTATAATCTTTATGATACAAACTATATACAGAAAGGAAAAGGAAAGGGGGAAGAGGGAACCGTCTCCTGACGGCGGGCGGAGGTCACTGCCAGAGGTTCGTTATCTTAGGCCAACCTCCATCGCGAGCAGCTGTTGGGTAATAGCTGCGTCCCGACATCTCCATTCCTTCAGAAAGCTCGTCCTCGAGCTTGTTTAGCTGTTGTTGAATGTCTTTCGAGTAACGAGTGTAAGGAGTACACGTGATAAGGCGAGACCATGAAGAACTTCGACTTCGGTACCATTATCCTCAGATTCATCGATCGAGTGGGGAATTTGGTTTAGGCGAGCTGGATAACCAACCAACGACCTTCACCTCATCCTGGGGTACTGAGTAAGCTTGCCCTCAAGCTGAGAGATATAGAAAAATGAAGGATGTGGCGTTGGGGACTGTTTGGAATTGGTAGTGACATGTAGTTGCATGGGTGATAAGTCATGCTTTCGGAGACTGACGGATGGAATTACTTTTAGATGGAGATTCTGCAAGTGTGATGACGTGACTGGTTTTTGAAGAGTAGTAGGTGGGAATCGGGTGAGGGAAACGATGGAAATCGGGTGAGGAAACGACTTTTGTTGTAGAACTCGATAATAAAAACAGCTTGGCGAGCGAAAAATACGTAGTTAACAAAGTATTAGATGGTACTGAATGATAGCAATTCTGAAGTTATATTTTACATAAGTAGTTAAACGACATGTGGAATTTCGGGACTGTAATAATAGTACACTGAATTTGAATTAAGTGACACATAATTGTACAATATATAAATAAATGCCATTGTTTACATAACCAAGAGGAAGATATGCTCAATTAAGCACAACAAACTGTGTTTAATTCAACATGTTGGTAAATTTTGAGTGTTAGAAAAATGGGGATTTTTTTTTCGCTGCCTAATACGAAATATTTTTTTCATTTTTTTCATTCTTTGAATTGCCGATTCAAAGAATTTCATGCTTATAGGTAAACGCAGCGGTGCGGCAAGATATTTGTAAACAAACTCACATCGGAAAAATCTTGCGAGTGCAAAAAGAAACGCTGTTAATCAGTTTTTTTTTGAACTGATTGCGTTGAAAAATTGTCTTGTGGTTTTGCAACTGGTTTCAAGACTACCATCATAAGTAAAAAAACATGATATCGTTTATCTTCTGATGTTTTCCTTTTTTTAGCATTTTTTTTCGAAATTAGGTTTGGTAAACATTAACCGATAACCGACATTTACAAAACGGAAATGCAGATCGAACTATACAGCTTGAAAAAACACAACAATCGTGTCAGCATAGAAATTCACTACCAGAACGCTTCCGCTGCAAAAACTACAATATGTAGCTTATGGGTTATAAGTATGAAAACTTCAGCGGAAATGATCCCAACATCATGTGTGTTAATTCACTACTAACATGCAATGTGTAAGGCTGTCTATGTTTCTTCAACGTCCAAATCCAATATAGAAATATAGAGTGATAGTTCCTGAATTCTGCTGAAATCTGTAAAGGAATCATTACCGTTCTTTTCTAGGAGAAACATGAGGACTGGGTGACGTAGAGCGTTCTAAATCATTTCGAAGAATGAATATCAGACTGAAATTAAAAAACCATGCCTTCATTGCTTATTGTCAGCTTCGGCTAAACATTTTTCAGAAAAAAATGCGGTCATTGCTTCTAAGCAAAACATCTATCTGGATATCCCCATATGTTCAAACGCCGTTTTGATTGCAAAAGAATTGTCCTCTGAAAACAATCTTCACTCAGCTACAAGCAATATCCTCTGAGAATATTGCGCTGTAGTTCTACGTTTCTTCAACGTAATGCAGACTTAGTTTGTGCAACTGCACAAAACTGGAGGAACTGCTATTTCCATTGTTCTACCAATATTATGTCCCTTATTTCGAATCTAAGTCATGAGCGCGGTTTTCAAAAAAAACTATTGCAGTCGATACGTGTTTTACAACCAATTTGCGAGCGTCTTTATTTGGTGTGTATTCCGTTAGCAGGATATACTTCAGAAGAGCTCAGGTAATGAGCCAATTTGGATCACCTAGAGAAAGCTTTTTGTGTTCTTTTGGGTAGTTGAATTCAAGGGTCAGTCCAAACAATGAGTGCATTTTGTAGAAGAATTTGTTTTTTTTCCAGACTTGTACACAATCGGCAGAAAAAAAAATATGTTATGGAAACGATTCCGAATCTTTCAAAAATGCTCATCCAGAACATGACCTAAAAACACTTTCTACTGAATTGACATGTAGAAATTGAAGCTTGGCCGAGCTATTTGTTTCTGTCATTGAACTCAAGGGTAGCTAAAGCTCTAATAGTGATTTCGAGCTTCATTATGCTGTTGATCACACACCCCAAGAGTAAGATCTGCAAAAAGGTGTGAATTCATAAACTGGTATGGACTGGTGGTTTGTTTAAGATGTAAAATGAGGTGAATTTGAACTGAGCTTTTAAAGTGAAAGTACTCAAAAATCAATTATTTTGACAATGACATCTCGCTTAAAATTTTTTTGGTTAAATTATTAGCCTTGGAATTTTCAGATAATTCATACTGTAAGGCATCTATAAGTGTGATTTGTAATAAGTTTGTTCTTGTTTTAGTGGGCTAATTTCACTTATCGCTTCATCCTCAAAAAAAATTTTTTTTCACAATGTTGAAAAAATGTAAAAAGTTTAGGGATCGGTTCTTTACTCCAGAGGTCTTTTTTTATGTGCGACCGCTGTCAAGTGTTCTTTAGAGTTACGAATGCTCTAGCAAAAGAATGATGTTGAAGAAAACTCCGAGAGTAGTTTATAATTTGAAAAAAAATTTGTGGCTCCTACGAAGAGGACCTAATCTCAACTTGAGATTTCCACTGTCGTAAATTGTTTGTGAGATTCAGTGTCTATAGGCAAGAATTCTTTCTGATCAAAATAATTCATGTAATTGGTGAAAATTTGTGAAAATTGCAATGAAGGGACATCGCTTTTCTCTGAGTAATTCAGTATGATATTTTCATAGGTGGATTAAATAAAGAATTGAGTAAATGTTTGATTTTTCATTTTGAAGGTACTAGATGTGAAGTCTGGACACTTCAAATGATTTGATGATCGATTCGTTCACAATATCTTCAGAAAAACCTTTTTTTGGTTATTTTTTAAATATGCTAAGAGCTTTCTTCTTCAGAAGAAAATCGATCCGCTTAAACACCAGAATAAATGTCCAGCTGGAGTTTAACAAAGAATCCCGTGTAGGAATAGGATTTGATTTCTGAGTTTGAAATGGTGTTTTCGTATTGCGGAAAATTTGGTGTGATAAATTAATACCTTGTCATCTGGTATGACATGATCAAACCTGCAAAAAAAATTTTTTTTGGATTAATTCGTGTGGTAATGAGTCTAGAATACTAGCAATAAGAAGTATGGATGTAATGGTCCACTTTTTTCCTTCACACAAGCCATAAAGAATTCCAATTTTTCAAGAAAACCTGATTTCGTTTGTAGTTCCAAAACTGTCAGCGAAAATGTTCTCTGAAAACATTTCTGCTTCATGTTTCTACTGTGTGAACATATTGAATGTTAGCTGTATAATCTAGAAAACAAAAATAAAAAGGTCTTGTCCTGCTCTCCGCACATATAAGCGAAGAATAACGCCATATACACATTTTTATCAATAATTGCATAGCCTTGTGGTATAATCAAAAAGTAAGCATATGTTTCCACAAATCGTGTGAAATACTACATATTAGGTTGTCAAGAAAATAATGTCCGTTTTTATTTGCTTGCTTTAACAAAGCAACCAGACTGAACCCAACAAAGGGTGAGGGATACTGTTCGATAGAGCAAAGCAAGCTCTACAAGATGGCGCTCATGTCTTTGCGCCAAGCTCGATCCACTGAGAGTTCGAACTCAAAATCTAAAAATTTCCAGATGCCCAAAAAATCGAAAAAAATCATCTTCGTCCAAATAATTTCTATGGACCTCCCACTCGCTCACATCAATACTATCGATATCTGATATCCATATGTGCGATTGGCGTATTTTTTCCTTGACTAGAAACTGAGAAAACGAAAATTTCCCTGATTTTCTCAAAGCAATGCTGAGCCGTTTCTGCAAGTGTGGTTCTATACTATAAGCCTAGGTAAGTATAACTGTAGATTTTCAGCCCATTCCAAGCGGTAGTTTTCGAAAAATAACGAATTCGGATTTTTTCGTTTCAGTTTCAGTGCTAAAATCGACATTTCTCGAAAAGTACCGCTCGAAATAGGCTGAAAACCTACAGTTATGCTTACCTAGGCTTGTAGTATAAAACTACATATGCAGAAACGGCTCAGCATTGCTTTGAGAAAATCAGGGAAATTTTCGTTTTCTCAGTTTCTAGTCAAGGAAAAAATACGCCAATCGCACATATGGATATCTGATATCGATAGTATTGATGTGAGCGAGTGGGAGGTCCGTGGAAATTATCTGGACGAAGATCTGATTTTTTCGATTTTTTGGGCATTTGGAAATCTTTAGGTTTTGAGTTCGAACTCTCCGTGGATCGAGCTTGGCGCAAAGACATGAGTGCCATCTTGTAGAGCTTGCTTTGCTCTATCGAACAGTACCCCTTACCCTTTGTTGGGTTCAGTCTGGTTGCTTTGTTAAAGCAAGCAAATAAAAACGGACATTATTTTCTTGACAACCTAATAGAAAAAGATTTTTTGAAATGGGAGAAAAAAATTTTTTTTGACTGAAATTGAAAAGTTAGTTCAAATTGGCATCAGAGCTATCTTCATTGAGAAAAAAAACTTCTTGCAATGCGTATTGAAGGATGTCCGTTATTAAAAGAAAGTTTAAAACATGTTCCCAAGTGCGAGTAGTAGGAGCAAAAAAATGAGGACTATAACGTATACAAATACGTTGTAGATTACTTCTGAAATTTAGAGTTTGAAGATTTTTTTTCTTAGTTTCCTACCTGCCGAAAGAAAGGTAAATTCCAAAAAAAAATTTTTTTGTAATTCTAAGGTTTATTCTCGAGCTGAAGAACTATATTAGAATTTCTTCTATGGATTGTAGGAAAATTGTTACAGCAGAAGGATGTGATAACAAGGTATTCCCGACTTCGGAGTTTTAGTTAGAAGCTGTTCTGAAGATTTCCAACTCGACTGAAATATTATCTTTCAGTGCCAAAATCAAAGTTTCAAACAAAGGATCAGTAAATTTGTCTTTTTTTTTACAACAAGAATTTGATGATATCTTTATTTATGAGTATAGTCAACTGGTACATTGATGGAATGTTAGAAGAAAACTGACGGAATTTTTTTCTAATAACTCAGATCATGTCGATTTTTTTTTAAATTTCACTTCAAAATTTGAGCTAATTCCAAAACTTCAAGTTTAAGCATGATATAACGGAGTGTCCAACGCGATTGGGATTGCATTTATAAAGCAAGCTCTGTTGTTTTTTTTTTCATTCGCATATGTTAAAATGCAGTTATTTACATATTTTATAGCGCGCTTTTGTGACTTTAGATTCGAACGACAAAGACTACTGGATTTTTTTTCGCTTCAAGCAGAAGCTGAATATCATCTAACTTTGAGTCATGCTATCTGTTCCCTATGGTTGAGGTTAACAGAATCGTCATGGTTAACCCTAAAAAGCTTATGAGTATTCTCCATTGGCTAGTATGGCGGGCACGGAATCTGACTGATGCTTGAGGTTTTTAATTCAGCATCATCAACGACTAAAGTGATAGAAGCTGTAACAGAGATGATTATGCTGTTAGCAACAAGTGTTAGTGCTTCTGATACCACATAATCTTTTTTTCGTGCTTGGTAAGAAAGCGGATGCCTTTTTTTGAGATGAAATTCACTACTAGCCACCGGTTAGACTTGTAGGAGGCATGCGACGAAACCGAGTGCAGATGCATCGTCGGTGTGGATGTTTAAAAATTTCCTAAAATAGGAGCATTAAAACACGCGCATCCACTAGGGCTTGTTTTAATGTTTCAAATGCTGATGTTCCTCCTTCCAAATAAACTCAACATTTTTGGGAAGAGTGGTTAATGGATGGCAATTAAGGCAAAACGTGCGTAAATCTTCGAAAGTACGATGGGACCTAAGAATGATTTTAGCGCTTTACTGTCTTTGGGGCGCGGAATTATATTAGCTATACTCTCGACCTTTCTTTTTTTGTGGTTAGGGCGTGTACCCTTTCTGCATTGTACATCCAAATGTTGCACTCCAGTTTGAAAAAGAATGCGCATTTGAGAGGTTAACTTTATTTCAAGTTTTGTGAATAGAAGAGAAAACCAGTAAAAGAAATCATTGATCTTTATTAAATCCTTTCTTTACAAAAGCTGTGAGGGAAGTCAACTTGCTGCAAGGTTCGATTGAACGTTCCTTAAAATTCTATCAATTTGGAGCTATATCTCATTTCTTTCTTCCAGTGGGACACGGTACGGTCGCTATTTGGAGTTATGCCAGAAACAAATTTGATGCGAATAGTAAAGGACCTTTATAGGGACCTAATCACCATCATGGATGACAAAAGCAGAGTGGTACTTCATCAAAAGTTGGAAAAATAAGTTTTTTTTTAAGTAGTTTCGTTGATCTGAAGATCATCATTGTTACTATCTTTTTCAGATGGATGCTTATTTGTACGACTTGAGATAGTAATGCCCCTAGGTAACTAGTGTATTAAACCAGATTACTTAAGAGTAGACGTTGCGGCAAATAACGGTCACGATTGTTGTTGCTAAACGCTTATCACAATCATAAAAGGTCAGTATGCGCAATTAATGCATTTGCTAGACCGTGGCGCGCAAATATTATTAGTCTGCGGCGAGGTCAAATGCTTACACCACTGACAAGCTGCTGCGCTACCTTATCACCAGAAAAGGTCCACACGCTCGGACAGTTGCACTCGTTTGTTATAATGCCTAGAAGGTCAACACAGCATTTGCGCTATATCACTAGCGACGCTAATTGATCGACTTATCCCATCAGAGGCTTTCTGTATATGGGCCAGTAGCTAGCTGGATCGAAGCAATTAACACAGATCTGAATAATTATGCTAGCGGTTGCGAACAAGTCCATTGTCTTATTGAAGAAGAAAAAAATTAACTGAAGATCACGGATCACGGCTGCGAAGAAAAAAAAATCACGGCTCGGCATTTAATCTAGATTTTCACGGATCACGGCTCGGATCACGGCTCGGATCACGGACATGTATTTTTACCAAAAAAGTCACGGATGAGCTTTTCTTTTTCAAAAAAAAAATCACGGGCGTTCACGGACTCACGGCTCGCGGAATTTAATCTAGATTTTCACGGATCACGGAAATTTACTAAGCGAAAATTGACATAATGGGACTGTTCGCAGGACTGTATATTTTTATATTATTTTATTTTTCTGAAATGATTAGATATTTGTATAATTATTTGTAAACTAGCTGGCTTACCCGGCTCCGCCGTATCCGGACCAAACTTGGCACACATACACTTCGGGCCCCGGCGGGTGTCATAGGCTACTTTTCGTCATCGATCGATATCGATTTTATCGATTTTTATCGATTTTTTTGCTGAGTTCACCTACGGGGCTGGGATTTTGCACAGGAGGTAATCGAGCATGCTGATCACCCCCAAGGGGGGTGATCAGCATGCTCGATTACACTCCTGTGCCAACTCCCAGCCCCCTAGCTCAAACTTTGCAAAAAAATCGATAAACTCGATAATAGTAATCGATAATCCCGAAAACCAATATTGTATTCGGAATCCCCATGCTCGATTACCCCCCTGTGCCAACTCCCAGCCCCGTAGGTGAACTCAGCAAAAAAATCGATAAAAATCGATAAAATCGATATCGATCGATGACGAAAAGTAGCCTATGACACCCGCCGGGGCCCGTAGTGTATGTGTGCCAAGTTTGGTCCGGATCGGTTCAGAAATGGAATTTTCTATTCGGAACATACGTACATACAGACAGACAGACAGACAGACATACAGACAGACAGACAGACAAACAGACATTCAGCTTTATATATAAGATAAGTAAATAGAGTGCTATAAAACTCACACACTCTCTCTCATTCGTTAATGAGCGACTCCTTCCATACGATCGGAGGGTTGTAGAAGAGGAGGGGGGGAGATTAGAAAATTTTCTTTTATATCCCGTATCAAAAGTTCTTTAGAATAAAATCACATCTTAGAATTCTAAAAAAATATCTCCCTGGGACTTCCATGTCAGGATAAAGGCGTCGACTCCCTTTATCTGATGTGTAGCGGGGTTTACATTAGTATTACTATAATCTTTATGATACAAACTATATACAGAAAGGAAAAGGAAAGGGGGGAAGAGGGAACCGTCTCCTGACGGCGGGCGGAGGTCACTGCCAGAGGTTCGTTATCTTAGGCCAACCTCCATCGCGAGCAGCTGTTGGGTAATAGCTGCGTCCCTACAGATTTATGAAAAGCTTACATGCACACTATACAGCAAAGTTTCAAACAAATTTATCAAGAACAACGTAAATTACAGTGATTTCTAGAGTGCCTCTATAATTATGTCCAGCACTGTATAGTAGCCTGTACCAATTTGTAGATTGTTCAAGTTCGATAAAGTAAGGAGCTATTTGCTCTGATAGCAGAATTGTTGTCTCTAAAATTTCAATCTCATGTTGTATTCTCTGTTTTCAGAGTTTCAAGAAGTTGCTATTTGATTCCAAGGGGTTTGCTCACATGAGGTTTAGTTGTGTCTTTCTTGTTTTATCTGTCAAGTAAACAGCTACCATTTAATCAAACTCTTTATGAGGGCTCGACTTCGCTGCCCACTAACCATTGTTAATTGCAAGAAGGGTTAGAAGGAACCTTGAAAGAATGGATGCTTCCTCATTTACCTCTTATTATACGTATTTCTGCACGATGTGCCTCGAAAATGGAAGAATGCACTGCTTGAATTTGCATGATATCATTTCAGGTTATATTAGGTGGGTCTGAAAGTTTTGTCAGTTTTTTCAATCCATCGGCAAACACGCTAGAATGAAGATAAACAAACGCTCTAAAATGCATCCAATGCAGAATTTTTTTCTCCTTCCAGCTTCTAAAATTTCATTGTGTTTCGTTGCGAGAGTAACGAGATATTTGCTGGAAATTACAACCACTCGTTTTTACCATGTCCAACTTTCGCTAATTTTCAAAATTTTTGTATGAGACTTTCGGAGGAGCCCTAATGACCAGCAGATAGGACAAACCTTTTGCCAACTTGCACAATTTTTTGTAGCCCTGTGGCTTGTCTTTCAGATTTTCTGCGATTTATTTTTTGAAGTGACCAAATTTTACATTTAGCATATTTTAACCTCGTAGAACATAAAATATTAAGCATTTCAGTCACCATTCAATGCAAACTTTTCTCCTCTTTCTAACACTTGTCTTTTTTTGCCGAGATAGGCGAAATTTGTGGGGAAAATCGCAATATTTCTCAATTTCAGGAGTGCGCACTGACGTAACCTGTGTTTCAAAATTTTCATAATTTCAAGCTAAAATCGCTCATTTACTTTGTAATGGTAGCGGTAGTAATAGTTGCGTGTTGAAAACTCAGTTTTCTGTAAGTTTTGCAGTGTTTGATGCAATAACAGGTCGTGCGGTTTTTCCAAAACACAAGACTTTTAGAAAATTATTTAGCAAAAATCTGAGAAAGCAGCTGGAAAAAAGAAAAAGTTGCTTAAGTTGGCAAAAAGTTTGCCCTATCTGCTGGTCATTAGGGCTCCTCCGAAAGTCTCATACGAAAATTTTGAAATTAGCGAAATTTGGACATGGTAAATACGAGTGGTTGTAATTTTCAGCAAATATCTCGTCGCTCTCGCAACGAAACACAATGGGAGTTTAGCAGCTGGGAAGAGCAAGAAATTTTGCATTGGATACATTTTAGAGCGTTTGTTTATCTTCATTCTAGCGTGTTTGCCGATGGATTAAAAAAACTGACAAAACTTTCGGACCCACCTAATAGAAAGAGCAAAGCGCTAGGTGTCGCGCTCCACAACCAGGGATCGCTGATAGCGGTCAGAATAAAACACAGGATTTTTATAGATGGAGTTGGAAACAAGCAACAACATTTTCTATCAGCGTTAGAAGCTTTCAGCTCTTCCTGCTGCGCTCTTTTCTCTTTCAAATTTTCGAGTGAGTCTTTTTCAAGATGATTAGTGTTGTCTCGAACTTCATGGAATGCTTTTTTTCGCTCAATGCAACCATCCTGAAAATTGCGCTCCAATTTTCTTTGCAAATTCGGAAGTCTGTGAAGGCTCAGACCATCGCATTTTTCAACAATTTCCACTCCTTTTGAAGGCCATTGAATCAGTTTAGCTGGTGCAGTTTCACCGCTTGCAATACAACTAGAATCAAGTACTGAAAAATTCAAAGCTATCCAATGTAGAAAAGCATTTTTTGAAACAGGATTATAACACAGTATAACCCCTAAAAAAGTGGCTACCATAGCTTTGCTACATTCGGCTCATGTCGTAAATGTCGCATCACTTTTTTTCACTTTTTTTTCACAATCATTTTTCACATCAGTTTCGCTTCTTACCTCTCGCAATAGTGAAAAATTGGCACAGGTGCAATTGGCGATTTTCTCGCTTCGAAGCGGCATTTTGCGCCGCAACTTCGGCATTGGCTTGGTAGGAGACCCTACTGTTATATGCTGCCAAAGGCTCAACGCCCTCATCTTAGGGTGTAGGGTGCCTTTAAGTGTTCGCTCAGACCGTAACCCTGATCAGACCGCGCGGGCCCCGTACTCCTCCGCGGACGCGGCTTGTAACGCTGATTCCCAATATGTTGCCCTTAGCTAAACCTCACTTTGAGCGACTTATACCTTCTGGGCTGCTGACCCTGACGAGCAGTAGAGCTCGCGCTGGAAAGAGGGGCTCTGAGTTTTTTTGCAAATCTTAAAGGCACCGTCCACCCAAATTGGGGTTGGTGAGATTATGATACCTAGCAGATGCGGGGCCCCCAACTGTATGATTGCCCAACTCGCGCTGCCTGAAGTTGCTTCCGAACCGAGAAAATTGCCTCGGAAATCGCTTCAGGCCGCTTCGCTGCGCTGGCTCCTCCCCTTTCGGAGTGGGCGTGACGTTCGTCCCGCCCATCCGTGCGCGTCCAGCCAAGCAGCGTACCGAAGAAATCGCTCTGCGGGTTCTGAAAACAGGGGTTTTCGTGGTTTTCGAGGATTTCCAACTTGATATTCGGAATCAGGGGTATGAGAAGGCCCTGGAACGGCAAAAACATGGAGGTCGAAATTTTGGGTGGACGGTGCCTTTAAGATCAAGTCAGATCAAATCACTGCAAAACTCTTGTAAAAAAGCAAATCTTGCTTTTAAATTAGTGAACGAATTTTTCGATCTACTAACATTTTCGAGCGCCTAAGCTAGGAGCTATTTCAGATGACGTTACGATTAAAAGGCTGGGAGGTTTGCACGTATTGCTGATTTAATATGTTTGATCGGGCTTTTGCACGGTTAGGCGCCATGTTTGAGCACCGTGGGAGGAGGATTCCTGCGTGCTATCAAGATTACGACCCGAACAGGAACACTTATTCGAAAGGGAGACTGATACGCAGTCCTTGGACAGGCGACAGCACCCACTCAGACACTCACCGTCTGGCGCTCGTTCGACGGCCGGCTGGTCCGCCGCCTACATTTCGGCCGGAACGGTGGCCAACTGGCCACCAGCCGGTACTCGAACGGCCGCCGGACGGTATGCGTCAGGGGCGCAGCGAAATGGCATGGGCCACAATATTTCTTTCTCTAAATTCTAGCTTTCAGCATTGTAATCTCAATACAGGGTGGTAGAATCTACGTGGAAATATTTATTACAACACTATACAATACAAAGAAACATTGACAAAAAAGAGCATCAGAAGACAGATCCATGAAGAATACATTTGACTACAAAGCTAGGAACTTTTTATCTATAAGGAAAGATCATTTGAAGCAGCAGGTTCACACATCGTTGGACAAGCGTTCCGAACGCGCCGGTGGGTCACAGCATGTTCTACTTGTACTTCTAAACGCACATGTAAGCAATAACAAGCTGCATTCGATGACCTGTAAATGAAACAAACTATTGCCAATTTTTAACTGACATAGGAACTTACATGCTATGCACAGAGCTGCAATAATGTTTGTTAGTAGAACAATACCAAAAAATGAACATTACAGTAGACGGTTAGAATGGATAATTGTATCAGTCTCTGGAAAACACGCAATGCTATTTTTACACGATGTTCAAAAAAACTTACATCTTTTTGGAGTGTGTCCAGCAGCCGTGACCATCAGATTAGCAGAAATGCGGTTGGATATCAGACAGCTTTCCGAGCCGTAAGTGTTGTCAGCATAGTAGCAACTGCCAGATGAACGGTATCCATATGAACTTTAGAATACCCAGCAACTAGAAATAGTCCAGAAATCAAGAAATGTGAGTATGTGAAGGAGCACCCATTAGGAGTAATACTCGATTTTACGAATAACAACTGAGCAGTTAACCATTCGCTGTAGTCTTCAGAAAGACAAGAACGCAAACAACGTACATATTGCATCTGTCCCCTGAAAATAGGGAACATTCAATTTGTACTTCATAAGTTCTTACCCAAAAACGTTATGCGACACAAAGAATTAACATTACAGCAAATAGGCATAACGTTCGGCCTTTTCGCCATCCAAATCAAAATAAGCAGTTCGCCATTAAAGTCAAAATAAGTTCGCCAATAAGTTGAAGTAAGCAAGAATATATTAGGTTGGTGCAAAAGTAATGCGCGTTTTGCGAGTTCTTACTCTGACGTGCTATAACTTTCTAAACAATCCATATTTTTTAGTGCGGCAAAGTTCATCAGAGGCATCAAACCTTTCTTTATACAGCGCACATTGCCTTAGGTTAATTTCGCAAATCGGTGGGAAAATATGGATTGATAAGCAGAAAAAATCTTTTTCGGAAACCTCGTTTTTAACTGATCATAACTTCCTTCAAGATTTGTCGGGTATAAATGATAAGTTGACTGTCTTGTAGCCGCAAGCCAGTAGTACAAAAAAAGTACAAAAGGGCTCAAATAAAGAGTATTTGCGAAGAGGAAAAAAATAATATTCAAAATTTTCCGCTTTTTTCGACATTTTCTGTAGCCCTCAAAATTCCAAAATATGGAGATTTTTGATTTTCTGTGTACTGAACGGCTTCCACGCTTCTGCAAAAACTGTCAACAAGAGGTCCATCCTTACGCTTACAGAAGTGAGCAAAACCTTGGCGATTACCCTCTTCAAAGAAAATCTATGGGCCACAGAATGGCTAAAACCATCACTCATGTTGAGGCGCCGAGATCTCAGTCTAAGTAATTTCTGGAGAAACAGTAAAGCGTGCGTATCGTAGAAAATTTTTACTACATACAGTATTTAAATTTTCAAAAGAATGCCTTTACTCGCGCTTGAATTCTGGCCGGAAAAGTAAGTGCAGTGAGATTCTGGTTTTGAGTGCGGTTGTATGAAGCTCTATAAATTTTTAATGAATGAGGCTAGAAGCTTTTTTAACCACCATTGAATAGAGCATGAAAGAAGCTTTTTGACAATATGCTGGCTAAGTATCATAGGAGAAACTTTGGTGGAGAGAAGCTATCTTGAAACAAGGGCTAAAAAAACGCGCATTACTTTTGCACCAACCTAATAGAAAAAAGAGATAACGAACACCATTGAGTTTGATTAAATCTGAAAAGAGAGTGGAATGAGCGTAATCATGATAATGGGCTACACAACTATCAAATTCGGACATAGAAAGTAACGTAACCGAAGTGGAAAACCCTAATAACAAAGAAAAATCAATAAAGAAAAGTCGGCGCTATTCCACATTAGTTGACCCAAAAAATGAAAATCGTGAATTTCGCTAAAACTTCGTCTAGGGAAGTTATTTGGTACAGTGAATACGAATATGATGTTTATTTCGTGCGACAGTGCCATCCGATGGAGTTACGGTAGGTTTACGGCAGGGGATCAAAATCACGGATTTGCCCGAAACTTCGTCTAAAGGGGTTATTCGGCCCGCTGACGCGGAATATCACATTGGTTTTGTACCGTAGCGTCATTTTCTCGGGTCACGGTGGGTATACGGTAGGGGGCCAAATCTCAAAATCCGCTGTAAGTTCGCACTGAGGGGTTATTCGACATGCTGATTTTAAAAGTCACACTTTCTCCACACGAAAACGTCTCCCTGCATGGTTACGGCAGATTTACGGTAGGAGTCAGAATCATAAATCGGCAAATGTATTTTTCCCTGTGCTTTGCTTAGGCGAAAGCCGCAGCAGAGTGTGTAGCGCGCGGCGGTGGTCGTGTGCAAAGATTCACGATCGTCCAGTTGCCGTACACCCTTTTCAGGCAGAACTATGTTTTGCACCCGTTACCGTGTAGCTACCGTAATCCGTGAAAATGACGCTACGGTTCAAAACCAATGTGATATTTGGCATCAGCGGGCCGAATAACCTCTCTGGGCCAAGTTTCGGGCAAATCCGTGATTTTGGCCCCATACAGCAGTCCTACCGTGATTCCAGCGGATGGCGCTGTCGCAAGAAATAAAAATCATATTCGTGTTCAGCATAATAAAAAATAACCCCCCAAGACGAAGTTTTAGCGAAATTCACGATTTTCATTTTTTGGGTCAACTATTTGTGGAATAGTACCGAAAAGTCTCCTGCTTAGAAGACACGACGCGCCAACATGTGAAATTATTTTCTTATACTGTACGCGCAATCTTGTGCGCTTTCCGAGCCTTTGCACAGTGGAACGGCCGCCGGCCGGCGTGATTTATTTGTCCGGTGGCCGGCCGGCATTTGGCTCCGCCCGAAATGATGGAACGGCCTCCGACCGGAAGGCCGTCGTCGGCAGGTCGTCGGCTGGTGCGAGTGTCTGAGCACTGTGTGATTTAGAAAGCTTACGGCGCATGGTTTAAACGGGCAGCAGACCTCAAGTTTGGCTATGTCGGGCACTGCAGGCCCGAACTCTGTCGGGATCGGGCCCGCCGTGCCCGACATAACCAAACTTGCCAGATGGAACTCAAAAGCCCCGCTTTGCGCTAATTTTGTGCAAGCAGATACGAAAATGATGGATTATTGAAAAAATTAGTGTAACTCAATCACAGCCTTCCCAACTTATACGATTTGATTTGTATTGTTGTTTATAGCGTTGGACTCCATTAAAATAAAACTGTTTTGCTATTCAGACAGAATACACTTAGCTAATGAATGTAGCTCTAACAAAAACTTTGCTGACCTCATTTGTAAACTTTAAAACTTATTTCTTTTTCTTGTATCAGAATTCTCTTTTAAAGCTTTGTTCTATCTTGACAAGAGGTTGAGAAATATGGCTACAATCGTAAATGCGATATTGCCCATCCTTCTGAGTCAATTCACAGCTATTCAAAATTATGAGCTGTAAGTGTAAGGATTTTGAAATTTTTAAATAACTGCGAGAAGCAAGCATCGCTTTGCAAAAACGCTAACGATTAGTACTTACATGGCTAGAAATACATATATTAGATTTAAAAGATATCACCTAACTGGTTAGACAGAACAAAGGACCTAAACCAATTAACAATCACCGCCCTTCAGGACTGATCAATCTGTTCCGAAAGAATTATCTTTTAGTATGCAAAATCCTGCAACCTTACATCATGCTGTGAATTGTTGTGCAATCAATAACGATATGTGGTAAGCAAGCGTCTGCAAAGGAGGCTAACAGGCAGGCTGGATGTTGTTCTGGAGGTAAAAGGCATGGGATATTATATTCAAGGGGTCCGGGACGGACCACAGAAAAAAAGCATGCAAACTGGAGACGTGGCAAACTTTGTTCGGAGTCAGATGGCTTCCAAACGACATGAAGTGCCACCTGATATAGCTCAGAGGAAACAAAGTCATAAATTTATCTCTTTTCAGGTAAAACTTCCACACTTGTTACATAAATTCAATTTAAACTAGAAACATTACAAACTAGTTTTCGTGCCTTCCTGAACCGCCCCCTCCCCGCCCTAGTTACAGCCCTCCAAAGATTTTAAATGGTGACCGCAATCCTGCTTTAAGCGCGCGTTGGTTCGCGCCAAACACAGCATGCCGCCACTTCGGAGAATATAAATATCACAAGTTTTTGGAGAGTTCATTTAATGTTTCTCGGTGTTCTTTTTTGCCTCCTTCGTTTCATGTTTTATTCACTTATGAGCGTGTCATAGGGGATGTCTATTTTTTGGTAAAGTCAATATTATATTTTCAAAAAGTTGCCAGAGCCATCTCGTTCCGATCTCTGGCAGTAAGTCACGGACATAATATAAAAAGCTGACTCCTTCATCCTAGCTCTTCTACAATTAACAAGGTTAGTAGACGTGTATGTAAGCATGCCAGCACATTAACTTTGCTTGAAGAGCGAAAAGGAAAGAAGAAAGAATGAAAATGATAAAGATGGGTTTTGCTATCTATAAAATTTATGTCACCCGTTCTTGGCATGCCCGCATACGGGTTGTGTTCTTTACGGAAGCCTCTTCTTGTACAGAAAACTGATAAGCCCCTTAGATGACAAAAATTTCAGAATTAGCCAATGTTCTCGAAGCTTATGGTAGAATGTCTCCCGTGTATCATGGCTTTCTAAGCTATATTTAAAACTCTCTGGATAACATAACAGCTTTTACTCATACGCATATTCTGAGCAACATCAGAATCAATCCTCACTCAATCTTTCCTTGACGCGCACCACGCAAATTTTAAAATAGTATTTTCATACTGCGTTCCACATTTGGAATGATAGCATCTGTAATCTGCGATACACATCTTCTTCCCAATGACCATCCGGCATGTTGCATGTTGCCTATACTAGTCTCTCTATAGTAGAGTGCGAGGCTTGTTACTCAACTTATATCTAAATGAAAAACATTAGATTAAGCTATGTGGCTATTTGATTTGAAGCCAATTTGTGGTAGATCGAATTTTGTAACAGAAAATCGGCTGTTGAAGTGAGGAAATTAGCTGATAAAGAATTTTTTAGACTGCTGGCTTAGTCTTCTTTAGAGTCGAAATGCAATGACTTAGAAATCATTTGTTAGTACTGAGCAGTATACTTGGGTCCGAATCGAATAGAAATTCGATCATTCGAATAAAACAGTCGAATATATTCGTATTCGAAATTCGATATTCGGAGCTCTTCCATTTTCGAATGACATTCGAAACTCGAATAATTAAGAAAACGGGGTTTCGAATAAAATTCGAAACTCGAATAATCAAAAACCGAGGTTTCGAATATTATTCGAAAACTCGAATAATCAAAAAACGGGGTTTCGAATAGATTTTATTCGAATGTTTTATTCGAATGTTTATTCGAATTCGTATTCGAATGTACTCCGTATTCAGATTATTCGACTTTGCTGCAGAGCCAACTGCTGAGTATCAAGCTCACTTCGTCGCGTTTTTTTTCGCAAAACTCGGTAATGCATCTTTTGCAGCCGGTATACCTTTGAACTGTATGCTCAGATAACCCCGGGGGCAGGCGGCCATGCGAATTTTGAGCAAGCGCGCACCGGAAAAATAGTTCGTTGATTTTTTGCGGCCCGCTTGCAGAAATTTGGAAGAAAGTTGGCGAAATCAAAGAAGAATGCTTGAAGAACAATCGCGGTTTCTTTATGGATTAGCTGCGGCGCAGTGGCCGCATTCTCGCGGACTTTCCGCGAAAATATGCAAAAATTTCGAGGGCCGCACGGTCCTTTGGGAGGACCGCGCAACTCCCAGGTACTTTCCGCTGAGAGAAAGTACCTCAAACTTGAGTAATTAAACCAACGGTGACACCTCTGCCACACAGAGTCTTACTTGCGCTCGACGTACGCCCGAAAATGCCTTAAAAGAGTCCGAGCGCTTGCTGAAAGTTTGGCCAGCGCTCGCTGAAAGAAATTATTTGCCGAGCGCTTGCAAAAAATGCTGTATTGCTGCCCTCTGGCAGAATATGCGACCGTAAAGGAAGTGCCGCCCGCTGAAGGTTTGGCCACGCCCCAAAATTTTGCTGACCGCCTGCAGAAAAGCGCGAGTTTGCGGACCGCCTGCCCCCGGCGATTATCTGAGTGGAGAGTCGCATTCTTCCGACTGCTTGCGACAGTAAAAAAATCATATGGGATTTCAGTTGATGTTTTTTTCGATCAATGAGATTGTTCGCACTGCTACTGGCACCAAATCAGCAAAGAAGATATCAAATTCAAGCTCATGTTCTGAGTTCAAACTGAGCTGAAATGGCTGTTCTTCTTTCTTTGCATTGCTCATGCTTGCGGTACGCGAAGCCCACACTAGTGAGCGCTCTTGCTTGCATAAATTATTGCAAAACTGCCTATTCGTTACCTTGGAGTTTTTTGCGAATAGGTGTATAGTGAGTAAAGGACATCGCAGTTGTAGTGCAGGATCAGACGGTTTAGATCGCCGTACGCGATTTGCCAGTTACGAGATGCCTTCAGATGTAATGGCAGCTTACCAAGTGTACAACATACTAAAAAGATAAATGCCCTGCATTCTGTACTTTCAGAATAGGTTTTGGACAATTTGAGTATTGCCATACCACGTCGCCACTGAAATGCCTGCAGTATGCCCGGGGCTATAGGGGCATTCGTGCTCGCTTCGCGGAGGAAACCACATGCCTTCGTCCACGACTAACTAATACCACACAAGACGAAAGTCTCCGATGAACAGGCAATGTATCGTAGCATTTGTGGAATTTAAGTACATATGTGGCGACCTTATTGATTCTAAAGATCGCACACCTAGCGCTATGAATCCGAACAGGTCGTTAGGTGCTTACACCAAGTTGCAATGTTTCTCATTTTTAGTTTTTAGCTCCAGCCAATTTTATCTATACTCTGCTAAGGGGATGCAAGAGGGTAAGTGAGGGTGCTGATTAAAACTGAAATCTATTTTATTGATTTCAGCAATTTTTGGAAAATTTGAGCTAGGAGTTGGTATAGGGGATACTAGGGGGCTGATTATGATTGGATCGGCTTTAGCCAGATATGTCGGAAAGTTTGAGATGTGATTGCTTTAGTTATTCGATAAATTATTCGAATATTTATTCGAAATTCGACTTCCAGTGTTCGAATATATTGGATATTCATTCATTCGATATTTTTGATTTTCCGAATTTATTCGAAATTCATTCATTCGATATTTTTGATTTTTCCAATTTATTCGATATTCGTTTATTCGAGATTTTTTTATTTTCGAATTTATTCGATATTCATTCACTCGATGAAAAATTATCGAATTACCCAAGTATACTGAGCAGTTGATCAGGTTGCAAGAGGAATGGGCATCAACATTTTCTATCAAAGGCAATAGTTCGACAGATCCTCGACCCAAAGATTTTGCTCACTTAGTGTGGTTCAATGCTCTGATCTCGAAAACCTTAGGAGCGAAGTATTGCGGAAACAAACAACCTTACAGGCCCATGAGTTTAAATGAATGATAGTTCATCGTTGGTCGGAAACGCAGAGTTGAACACTTGTAAAAACGCTGCATGCTCCTTCAAGGCAATAGGGTGTTTGACTCCCCTGAGAGCAAATCAAAGCGGCTTGCGCAGATTGTTCGGCGGCAACTTCGTCGGCAGGGGAGGACAAATTATGCCCGCATCTGCACTGTTTTCATAGTTGGGGGCTGTGCCAGCTACCACTCAGATAATCGCCGGGGGCAGGCGGTCCGCAAACTGCGCTTTTCTGCAAGCGCACGTTTGCGGACCGCAGATTTTTGGGGCGTGGCCAAACCTTCAGCGAGCGATACTTCCTTTACTGTCTAATATCCTGCCAGCGGGCAGCAACACAGAATTTTCTGCAGGCGCTCGTCAAATAATCTCTTTCAGCAAATGCTGGTCGAACTTTCAGCAGGCGCTCGGACTCTTTTTAAGCAGTTTCGGACGTACGCCGAGAAAAGATGAGACTCTATGTCGCAGAGGTGTCACATAGAGGTGGTTTAATTACTCAAGTTTGAGGTACCTTCTTTCAGCGGAAAGTACCTACGGCTGTGCGGTCCTCCACAAAGAACCGCGCGGACTCCGAAAATTTTGCATATTCTCGCGGAAAGTCCGCGCGCCGCAGCTAATCTATAAGGCAACTGCGATTGTTCTCTAGGCATTAGTCTGAAATTTCGCTAAAATTCTTCCAAAAATCTGCAAGCGGACCGCAAGAAATCAGCGAACTATTTTTCCGGTGCCCGCCCGCCCATAAATCGCATGGCCGCCTGCGCCCGGCGATTGTCTGAGCACGAATTGCAAAAAATTCAGTTTCGCCGTGCAACAGTATTTGAATGCCTCGGCAACACTCTGACCAATCTAGAAGAAGTGAAGAAAAAACTGCTGCTGCAAGCACTGTTGATATTCTCATCTTCAAACAGCGTTGCTAGCAAGCTGCGCTCTGACAACTACTCAGACAAACGCCGGGGGCAGGCGGGCGCCGGAAAATGGGCGTTGCTGGAATTTCGCATTCCGCTCGCAAATTTCAGGAAAATGTACAGCGAGATTTTGAGAGACCGCCTGTTGAATCCTTTTTCGCTCTTGTCTTTTGCAGACATATTGCTGAATCTCTGAGGAATCGAGAAATCAGCAAGCGGCGTCCCAAAAAGTCGTGATTGCTTTCTGAAAAATCCGCGAGCGGGGTGCAAGAAATCAGCCATCTATTTTTCCGGTGCCCGCCTGCCCCCGGCGATTATCTGAGTACCAGTTGATTCAGGCTGCATTCATCGTTGTCCGTGTGCCAGCGTAATCCCTTCACACGCCGGCACAGGACGCCGCGCCTCGTGGCGCACGCAGTAAGATAACAAAAAGGACACCATCGCATACGACGCGCGAAGTATTTTGCGGCATGTCTGCGCATGGGCAACTGTAGACGCCATCTTCACCTCATCATTTCCAGCTTTCACTAAAGAGGCACGCACGAACTCTTGTAAGCACTGAGTGACCATCTATATTGTACTTCATTGATTTTCTGTTTGAAATTCTGATGCTTCAGCGCTGATGCGTTCCCCCTCAAAAATAGAAACGAACATCAAATTTTAGCTATGAGGTTCGATTGTATGTGCTCCTTGAGGAGCATTACGTCATACATCATTTGAAAACTGTTGTACCGGCTACCCCTCTCCAGGATTTTGCACTTTTTTCAGACACTTGCTGGGTGTAAGCGGACCCCAATACGAGTTTTTATGCGAGCGATCGGTCAGATTTTGAGAGGTAATAAAGTACCCACGTGCGTTTTTCCTTAATGTCATATCGCTCTGCGCAGGGATAACGATGCAGGTTTTTCAACTCGTGGAATACTTTTGGGCGCATGAGATCCAATGAGCTCTTTATTCAAGTAGCAATTCAACTTCTAGAAAGCCAGGCAATCGTCCTTTGCAGACTTTCTTGTGATTGAACGTAAAGAACACTGCAAAAGTGTCACATCGTCATTTTCATCGATCATGTTACTTACGTTTATGTTTACCCATCTAAACAAAAGATAATAACCGAAAGATAATAAACAAATCCAACGATTTATTAGGTTACTGCATAAGTTCTGTCCGATTTGAATTTTATGAGTTCAAAACGTCGTAACTTCTTTCAAAGTCAACTTTTTTCAAGACTTTTTTCTTAGTTTTTATGTGTTGAGCAGTTCCTTGGCTATGAAACACATATTGAGATCTGCGTAAATCCTTGTTAAGGAAGAAGCAGAAATGCAAAACTTTACAGCGTTTTTCTTCAGACCTGCTTTTTTGATATGGCAACGCTCCCTTACGAGAATTGATAAACATCTTATCTAACAACAGATAGATAAACAAATTTTCGTAGATTATTATGCAATGTAAAAGAGCCCATAGGGTGTGCGCTGCCGAGAGATTTTTTGACCGAGCAAAAAAGAAGCCAGTTTTTGACCTCGCTTCAGCGCATGTGTGCATGCCTATTTACGAATTATGGAAATTTTACAAATGACGTGAGCGTCGAAAAGGAACTGGTGGAAAGGACCTGCTAGCTTTTTCTTTGCTCTAGCACCTCCAACTTTGAGCTTATCGGATAATTCTATTCCCAGAAAGTTATTGCTTGTAAAACATCTATATAAAAAAATTAATGTTCGACGATAAATTTTACTAGAAAGACGTTTTCTTCACGCAACCGAACTTCTGCGTATACTAGCCTTGTACACCCTTATTCCGCAGCCAATGAAAGAACTTGACTTGAAGGGCGCATTGTGGAGATTTCCTCGCAAGAACATCTATCTAAGGTGAGAACGTACCTCGGCCACTTAGGACCGCATGCACTAACATGGCCGCGGGGAGCGGATCGGAGCTTAAAAGAAAGCTTCATATTTTGAAACTCCAGATACTTGGATTTCACGTTGTGTACCTATCCGTAAGTATTCCTACTTTCCTTCACTATGAACATGTTGAACAGGAGCGAGATGCTGTACAAACCGCATTTTCCAGCTTTTGTATGATCCCTGACGATCCCCGGCGCTTTTCTTTAGAGTCATTTTTCTTTCTCCGAAGTTAACGAAAAACTTCCAAAGTTGTGCAGAATATCTAACCCAACAATGCTAAGCATGTTGCTGATAAGAACAAATGATGTTTTGAAGTCATGTTTTTTTCGATGATCCACAGGTCGAAATTTGGGGTATACCGAAAAATTCGATTTTTCAAAAATTCATTTGTTCTCATCAGCAACATGCTTAGAACTGTTGTGTTAGATGTTCAGTATAATTTTGGAAGGTTTTCGTTGACTTCAGAGAAAGAAAAATGACTTTGAAGAATAGATGTTCGTCCCCCAGGGATCATCAGGGGATCCTACAAAAAGCTGAAAAATGCGGCTTGTACAGCTTCTCGCTTCTGCTCAATATGTTCATAGTGAAGGATGGAGAGTACTTAAAGACAGGTAGACAGCGTGAAATCCAGATATCCGGAGCTTCAGGATATGAAGCTTTCTTCTGAAGCTGCGATCCCCTCCCCAGCGGAAAGGTTAGTGCATGCGGCCCTTAGAGATTTTAGGCTTGAAATCTCCGTATACTAGGAAATTTATTGAAATCTGATATGCGTTAGAAAGAGCAAGAAAAGCACTTTCTAAGGATACAAACAATACTGCATTAGAGATGAAATTCTTTTAGAATTTCATCTCTAATGCAGTATCTTCAAACGTAAGGCAAAAAAATCGGACAGAACTTATGCAGCAGCCTAATATACTGAGCGTAAAGAATCAAGGAACAAGATATAAACGCTGAGAAACAAATGAGTGCAAAGGATAATCAAGGGAAGGCCAACACATCAAAAGTTTTTGCTACATTGCTCCGATGAGCAAATACATTTGATGTCAACAAGATTTGCACGACAGCCTTTGTTTTGTTGAGCGAAAATTCATGTTCAAAATCTGGAAAACGATCTTCTCGAAAGAATTGTAAAGTTTTTAGATTTTCTTTGTTCATTGCGCGCTCTTAAACGCAATGTTACGACCCTTCGGAATTGCCGTGAAGTCTCAACCCTATCGGACCTGAGTTCCGAGTAAGCAGAGAAGCCTCACTCTCACTGTTTATACTTACTACAACACCTCACGAAGGAGTTTGAAATCTTTTCAACCACATAAAAAATTTCTTTTTGATTTTTTAATTTTTTGTGTTTGCGTTTATTTTGGATTTTCAAATTTTCCTCAATACATATGGACCCGCGAACAATCAGCAGTTACACTTTCTTGACATTGTACTCGAACATTCTGATAATTTTATGGTTATTTTTTGGCTAATAAACGAGATCCTCAAACAGTGCTGAAGCTGGCGCAAAGTACTGATTGGTTTGCAACCCACTTACAGAAATGTGTACAGAAATGTATCGTCCTCTCACAGCTCGTGCTATCCTTGGTCTGCATCTCAGACCTGCTACGTGTGGCTAACATGTTGGCAACGTGGCAACAACATGTTTGCAACATGCCCCTACATGTTGACAGAACATTTTGGCCACGCCAACATGTTGCTGCATGTTGCCAATGTGTTGCTGCCAACCTTGCCAATGTGTTGGTCACACGTGGCACGTCCGCAACGCCACAAGGGTAGCACGAGTTATGGAGAGGACGATATAAAGTGCGGTTCATAATTATACGAACACCCAAAATTTCGTAAGTTTTTGGACTTTTTGGGAGAAATTCAAAAAGCCGTTGGTACCACGCGATAGAACACAGCCGAAAACGGTATATGATCCATAAGAATGGAAATCGATGCCAACTGTAGGAGTGTTTTTGCGCCAAATGCGAATTTTTAACGGTTCTTAATTATACGAACACCTCAAACAAAGGTCTATTTTTCATTCAAGATTGCAATCATTTGAGTCCAAATTTTTTGTGGAATTACAGTAACAAAGTCTGACATATCTGCCATACACTGAACCCAGTGCAGTTCAAAACGATTACCGTTACTTTTTTCAGAAGGCTCCAAATGCTTTTGGAATGATTGCGCTCCAAAAACATCCGTTCTTCTGTGGTTTACGCGCTCTAAGTAGCTTCTACCAAAGCTACGAGATAGAATAAGCTCTTTCGATAGGTATTTTGTTTGACGCTTGGAAAATCTTTGCGTTTTCGTGCCGTTTTTCAACCAAGTTCCAACCTTACCACAGAGTTGGCACGATTTCGAGCCTCAAAACTCAGCTTCTGAAGCCGTACAATGAAGTAATCATAAAGTGTGTAGAAGTTCACAAGACTTTATATTTGGTTAGAAAAAATCAGCAGCGTTGAGCGTTTGTTTTGGTCACGCAGACGTCATTTCACCAAAAAATACTGTTTTTACTATTGCAATCACACCTTTATTTGGTTTGTAGCTCCATAGCCGCAAGATCAGTTCTAGAAAAAACCCAAAAACTTTGGCACAGAAACATGATCATGCAAACAATGCAGCTGCTTCATATCAAATGTTTGCGCAAGAGAGAAGCTGAGTTTTGAGGCTCGAAATCGTGCCAACTCTGTGGTAAGGTTGGAACTTGGTTGAAAAACGGCACGAAAACGCAAAGATTTTCCAAGCGTCAAACAAAATACCTATCGTAAGAGCTTATTCTATCTCGTAGCTTTTATAGAAGCTACTTAGAGCGCGTAAACCACAGAAGAACGGATGTTTTTGGAGCGCAATCATTCCAAAAGCATTTAGAGCCTTCTGAAAAAAGTAACGGTAATCGTTTTGAACTGCACTCGGTTCAGTGCAGGGCAGATATGTCAGACTTTTTTACTGTAACCCCACAAAAAATTTGGACTCAAATGATTGCAATCTTGAATGAAAAATGGACTTTTGTTTGAGGTGTTCGTATAATTATGAGCCGCTAAAAATTCGCATTAGGCGCAAAAACACTCCTACAGTTGACATCGATTTCCATTCTTATGGATCATATACCGTTTTCGGCTGCGTTCTTTCGCGTGGTACCAACGGCTTTTTAAGTTTCTCCCAAAAAGTCCGAAAACTTACAAAATTTTGGGTGTTCGTATAAATATGAACCGCACTTTATATTGCGGACAAGAAAACAAATGAACAAGCAGTTCAAAGCTGCATTTGGAAGGCAAAGGCTATATGAAGCGTTTTATAGCTCTGAGTAGTCAAATGGTTTTCTTGCGGCAGTACAGCTTGTCTCTGAATTGATGGTGGCAATTGCCAAAAGGGTCCGAAAAGGTTAACACGTTTTGGGAATCTAGGTCGCGCGCAAAAACCTTTTCTTCAGCTTTACCCAGGGGGAATGCCTTAATTCTCGTGATAAGTACGAATTCGTAAAATGTCAAATAACCTTCTTAAAAGTTTCAGCCAAAATCAATGCTTTGAAATTTTGCACGAAAAAGTGACCAATACACTTTAAAAAGACATGAGCGATTAATATGCCTCAGATGGAAGCTGAATCTGCCTAAGACGCACGAAAGTCTTACTGTTACCACAAGCGCAAGTCTTCTCCAAGAATCTAGCCGAAAAGCCGTGCGACGTCGCTGGCGATGTTCGCATCGCCGCTATTGTGACTATTGTTGAATTATCTAGTCTACACCAATGTAGCTGGCCCAAGGGGTGGTATCGGAAGCTTCGACTTGAATATATGGATTGACTTGGTTAGATTTCAATAATACATATACTGGGATCCAAGAACATCATATGGATCCGATGATTCACCGTGTGTAGCAAGGTCCGAAAAGTGTTGAACATAGAAATAATCTGCTAGATCACCGGGAATTTGAACCCAGGATATCTTGTTCGGCAGACTAGCTCACCTCTACATCAGACACGCCCATTCCGCATCTTTGACTCCCCATTTAAAGCGCTCCACTTTTGGAGATGCTCAGACATTCGCGGTTAAGTCCCGCCGGTGAAAAAGGTGTGTCCCGACGGAATGACTGCGGGACTCAAGTAAAATGCTCCGCGAGAAAACCGGGACTCCTGCATTTCGTTCGGGATAATACTGCGCGACACGCGCTTTTGTTCCGAAGTGTTTTCTACTGAAAAAACCGGGAGCTCCTGCGGGAGTCCCGATAATGTCGCGATCCAATCACCGGCGGGACTCCCGCTCATATACAAAGATCGATTGGAGCCACCGTACAGCGGCTTGGGAAACCAAGTCCAAGTTCAAGGTTGGATAACGCTAAGATCCTATCAAAGTTTATCCGTTGACAACATATTGACAGTGTTCTTGCCTGTAAGATTGGAAACACATCCGAAGTTGTGGACATTGACGGTAGTCTGACCACGCAAGTATCCTTTACGCTCAGACACTGGGAGCGCGCCCCGAAATCGCGACTCCCGATAATCTCCCGCTTCAAATTTTCTGTCGGGATAATCCCGAAAGTCGGGACAAAATTGGGTGTTGAGCAAGAATCCCGATTTTCTCGCGATCTCTCATTTTGTGGGTGGATCCCCTGCGGAACTTAACCGCGAATGTCTGAGTGTATGCTTTTAACACTTTGTCAAGAGAAGCGTAGACTTCGAACATAGATTTGAGATTAACATATCAAAACAAGTATTTCTATACATCTCATGTTTAAAGGCCTAAGTCACCAAAAGTACTTGTCTCTTCTAAAAAAATAGACAGTAGATTTTCATATAAAAGCTAGGCATGGGCAGAAAATCAGTTTTAGATTCGAAATTTAATGAAAATACGGTTATGAGCAACTTAGAAAAGCAAAATCACCTTGAAGGAAAGTAGCTCTGACATTTTTCTAGCACTAAGGTTGGAAAAATATTGCGTGCTTTTTTAGGCCTTTCCAGACAACATTTTCCATCAACCTTTTTTCAAAAAATTCAGCAACTTTTGAGAGCTTCTCTTATGCTCTAGTTAATGATTGAGATGGCCTTCTAGCCTTATCATTAATTAACAGAGTTTGTTTCAAATCGCATCTGAATCAGAGTCGATGACTACTTTTTTGGCCAGAATTCATGCGCAAATGACTTTCTTTGCAGAATTTGTCATAGTACGTGATAGAATGCCTACACTACGCACTTACTATTTTGAATTTGTTTTGCCCATTTCTGTAAGTGTGAGGGCAGTAGATTATATTAAAAGTTTTGCAGAAAATTCAACTATTCAGTACGGAGTCGGAAATTCCGTAATTCGGTACTTTGAGGCCTTCCGCAAATGTTGGAAATAGCGATAACTTCAGATTTTCGATTTCTTTCTTTTCGCAAATCTCCTTCGTCCAAAGCCTTTCCATCGACATTTGTACTAGCGATTCCGGCTACAAGTTCGACTACTTGTCTCATATAATAACAAATAAAGTGAGTATGATTTGCGAAAAACGTTTCAGGAAGCATTCCACATTTTTTGTCTGCTTGTAATATCATATAAGGTGGTGCGCTGTGTTGTGGTTTTTGCTTTTGATAATTTTTATAACATCAAATGATATAGATTGTTTTTGAGATTGTAGCACTTCAAGGTAAAAGTTTGCAAAACACGCATTATTTTTGCACCAACCTGATAGTTTCGCACGTATACCGACCCCGGGTTGATTCATTACCTATGTTTGAGGTACTTTTTCTTTATGGAAGATTCTTATACAGCTTAGCAACTGCAGTGTCGGAGGCGTCAGCATCTCCGTTCCCGCGCGGCCACTTCGCCTGAACTCTGCGCCTCTTTCGCGAACATTCTCTCTGATCACTTTCCCAGGGCGAGCGTGGGAAAGACGGACCTTCAACGACTGGATAAGACTAGAGAGCATGTTTACGGAATATGTGCAGAGTCCCGCGCCGGAATAGAGATGCTGGTGCAGCCGACATTGCAACTGATAAGCCTTGTACATACCATGTGGTTTTTGACGAAAAACCGCGTAATTCCCACAGTATGCAGAGCTCTAAAAAGTCTGCGAGAAGACACGACTGGCTATGACTGTGCTAAAAGTTGTTGATGCCTAAGAAGCCGGGCAAACTCCACGCGATTTCAGTCGCGACGCGATCTGGCAATTCATCAGATGTCTTAGATCCAACGCTAGCAAACTGCACTTGTATAGCGTGTATAACTTACGTGGATTGGATGAAATGTCGTATCTTCTGCATTATTATATCATCTTCTCTACATTTAGAATGTGCTTACAATGAGTTATGGAATATTGCCAGTTAGCGTCGCGACTGAAATCGTGTGAGTATGGTCGGCCCTTAAGACATGCTTCAAGCTACATCAGTCGCTGGGGCATTTGGAATGCAGCGACCGCCCATAATTATCGTAAGCGCGCTTTGCCCCTCCCAAACTTGATGTGTTCTGCTACAGCTTGCAGGAGCTACGCGCTTATGCATTTGGGATCCACACAGGTTAATTTGTAGACATATGGCAGTTCGTCAAGACGCGTGAGTATGTCGATCTGGCGAAATCGCGGAAAGTATATCTTAGGCCTAAAGAAGCAGCAATTGCGCTTCGCTTAGATGTTCAGAGAGTCGCCGAGACACGCAAATCGCAAAGTCGGGCTTCTTGCGAGCGGTCTCTCAGATTTTGTGGTGTCGAAAAATTAGCGAGAGGTCCTCATTCAGCATCGTAGGATCTGCAGGCGGCGGCATTCGTGCAGCATACTCTGAGAGCTACACTCGAATATTTTTAGGAGAAATCTGTCAAAGAACGCTCATCATCCAGCAAGCCGACATGTTGAACGACAAAAGGTTTCGCTTTCGGCAAAGGCTTTCGAGAGGGGTCACTGCGGAAGTATCACACATGTACTTTCACACATTTTTGATGAGATCAAAGAGATTAAGCTGAGCTCTTGGAATCTCTTTGAACAGACAACAACTGCGCTGCGACTGTGCTATCAAAGTTTATCTGAACATCTAAAAGAGGCAAACAATGTTTCTAATATCAGCGACTGGAGCGCAAGAGATCGACGATCTTTCTTGTAATATTTTAAATGTTCTCTGGTCATGAAACCTGGGCATTGTCTTGTAATCATGAACTTTCTTGTGAGCCACGCAGGTTTGTTAAAGGCAGTGTCCAGGCTAAACCTAACCCCCTCCGATTAGTGTCGATCCTGAATGTAGGCAACAGAAAAGGAGCATCTGCGTTGGTCCGGTCTTCTAACGTTGTCTCTGAATGGAGATAAGGGGCCAGAAAGTCCCTGGCTGGGCGGAGTCTGATATCAGACTCCGCCCACCAGGGACTGCTCACTACCTTGTCAATACGTGCCTCCGACACGTATTGACAAGGTAGTGAGCAGAAGCTGCACACTGCACACTGTAATGCAACTGCAACCATGCAGTTGCAGCTCCTTCCCGCTGGCCTGCCGACGGGGACGAGCAATTCTAAACTCGTCCGCACCCTCAAGATTGGGTCCCCAAGGATCGGGTTTTTTGTGAATTTTAGAAAGTTTGAAGTGCGGAACTGTAACCAGAACCACGGAAAGGCCCCAGAATGACGAAAACATAGGAGGCCAAATTCTGGGTGGACGCTGCCTTTAAGATATTTATTAGGTCTAACGTTTCGGCAATAATGCCTTCCTCAGAGACCTGAAAGAAATTCTCACATTAGTTTTTTGCCCTATGTGATCAAATCTCTCCTCTTGACTAGCCTGGTTCGACGCCCTAGGAGCAAACAAGCGGAGACATTACACGACAAGTAGCATACCAAGATCTCCACCGACAGCGCAACGACACGTTCAAACTCCACTGGTGGTAAAAGACTATAGCTGACCGATATGGACAGCTTAAGTAGTAGTGGAGATGATATCTATAAGTGACAGTATGACAGAAATGGCATCAAATCACTTGTGATGGAGAGCTGTTCATTCTTCCCGTTCAGGTTCGCGCGAGAGAATGTATGCCGCTTCCCTAGCGGACTAGCCATGCTTTCCCGCCTCTATACAGGAAAGTAGACCATTACGGTAACGACTTCGATATCAGGTGTATCATCCTAGGTCATGAGTCAAAAATTGCTGCTCGCAAAGCGCTTGAAGCGGCATACATTCTCTCGCGCGAACCGAAACTGAACGGGAAAAATGAACAGCTCTCCAACACAACTGATTTGATGCCGTTTCTGTCATACTGTCACTTATAGATATCATCACTACTACTTAAGCTGTCCATATTGGTCAGCTATAGTCTTTCACCACCAGTGGAGTTTGAACGTCGTCGTTGCGCTGTCGGTGGAGATCTTGGTATTCTACTTGTCGTGTAATTTCTCCGCTTGTTTGCTCCTAGGGCGTCGAACTAGGCTAGTCAAGAGGAAAGATTTGATTATATAGGGCAAAAACTAGTGTGAGACTTTCTTTCAGGTCTCTGAAGAAGGCATTATTGCCGAAACGTTAGACCTAATGAATATCTTAACAAACCTGCGTGGCTCACAAGAAAGTTCATGATTACAAGATCGACGATCTGTTTTTTCGCTGCTTGGTTGTCTACAGATGGCTTTGCCGCCTACTTCAGCACTCTAAGGGCCGCATGCATTAACAGCTCCGCCATTGAGGGGATCACAGCTAAAAAAAACTTAATATCCTCTCAGATAATCGCCGGAGGTAGGCGGCCATGCGAATTTTGAGCAAGCGGGCACCGGAAAAATAGTTCGATGATTTCTTGCAGTCCGCTTGCAGAAATTTGAAATAATTTTGGCCAATTTTTGGACGAACGCTAGGAGAACTATCGGTCTTTCTATGGATAAGCTGCGGCCCAGTAGCCGCATTCTCGCGGACTTTCCGCAAGAATATGCGAAACTGTTGGGGGCCGCACGGCCTTTTGTGAAGGACCGCACTGCCTAGGGTACCTTCCGGTGAAAGAAGGTACCACAAACTCGGGTAATCAAACCATCGATGACACCTCTGCCACACAGAGTCTCACCTTTGCTCGGCGTAAGCCCGAAACTGTGTAAAAGAAGTCCGAGCGCTTGCTGAAAGAAGTTATTTGCCGAGCGCTTGCAGAAAATGCTGTATTGCAGAACGTGCGACCGTAAAGGAAGTGCCGCCCCCCTCCCCTGAAGGTTTGGCCACGCCCCAAAATTCTGCTGACCGCCTGCAGAAAAGCGCGAGTTTGCGGATTGCCTGCCCCGGCGATTATCTGAGCTGAAGCTCTAAATAGCTGGATTTCACGCTGTCTACCTGTCTGTAAGTATTTCCACCATCCTTCACCATGAACATATTGAACGGAAGCTGGAAGCTGCAAAGCCTCATTTTCCAGCTTTTTGTATGATTCCGTGATGATCCCCGGTGACCGACCGTCATTTCTTTAGAGTCATTTTTCTTTTTCATAGTTAACAAAAACATAATTGTATTGCTTATCTTACCCAACAATACGATAACCCAACATGCAGCAATATGTTAAGCATGTTGCTGATAAGAACAAATCATGTATTGAAGTCATGAAATTTGCGATGAGCCACAAGTCGAATGTTGGGGTTTATCGAAAAGTTCGATTTTTCATAAACTCGTCATGTTCTAATCAGCAATATGTTTAGCACTGTTGTGTTAGATGCTCAGCACAACTTTGAAATTTCTTCGAAAAAAGAAAAGTGACTGAAGAAAAGACAGTCGACCGCAAGGGATCGTCAGGGGATGCCAAAAAATGCGACTTGAATAGCTTCTCGCTCCTGCTCAATATGTTCCTGGTGAAAGATGATGGGAATACTTATTGGTTAGGTAGATATAGACGTTCGATAAAATGCCAGCATCTTCGAATATCAGCAAGCGAATCGCAAAAGTTCAGCAAAGTGATTCTTCGCTGCTCGTTCATACGCAAAAGTGTGCCCGAATCTTGTGGATGCAGCATAAGGGCGACCGACGGTCAATCATGATACTCACGATACCCAACTGCACCATATGAACAACGCCACACTGCGGAAAAGGCTCTATTTTCAAGATCAAGACAAAAACGAAACACATGCCTCTTCATATGGCAACGTTGTCGAAATGTTTTGCACGGCTTGACGGGGATACTTAAAGGCAGCGGCTCGGCAGATTGACCTACCTCAGATTTTGACACAGATGGATAAGAGGCCCTCCAAGTGAACCAAAACAGCAACTCCGCGCCGAAAATGTGAACCCTGCAAGCCAAGAGGGAGGCCCAAGCGCCGCTCCCCTTCCTCCTTTCGCTCCCCTAACACCTTGTTCGGACGAGTATTCTCCGCTAGACGGCGCGGGACTTTCCCCAACCGCTTTCCCGCGTTGTGCATGCTATACAAAGCCACAATTGCAGGCAGCAGGGTCTTCGTGCCAGGGCCTCCCGACTTTCCTCTGAAAATTCTCGTCCGAGCTGCCTTTTGGAAAATGAAACCGCCCCCCCCCCCCCGAAAAAGGTCTTTTCATTCCTTTTAAAGCTCAGATTCGGGATCTACGGATCGATAAAACCCAAAACATGCAAAAAGATGGAAATGCGAAATCTGCTGGGACGCTGCCTTTAAGCTCCGTAGGGGTACTCCACAAAGGAACCGTCTCCCAAATTCTCGACTTTCATGTTTTTGTCGCTTTCGGGCCTTCTGAAGGCCTTGATTTCTGATATGGAGTCGAAAGTCCGCGAAACCCCAAAAATTTCCGTCTGAGAACCCGCTGCAAGAAGCACAGGCGAGGGAAAGCCTGCAAAGGCGGGGCCGACCACTCAGATAGTCACCGGGGGCACTCAGACAATCGCCGGGGGCAGGCGGGCACCGGAAAAATAGTTTGTTGATCTCTCGCACCCCGCTCGCGGATTTTTTGCGAAGCAGTCGGGACTTTTCGGAAGACCGCTCGCTAAGTCAGCGGATTTTTGAGAGACCGCCTGTTGAATTTTTTTCGCTCTTATCTTTTGCAAATATATTGCTGAATCTCTGAGGAATCGAGAATTCAGCAAGCGGTCTTCCGAAAAGTCTTGATTGCTTTGCAAAAAATCCGCGAGCGGGGTGCGAGAGATCAGCAAATTATTTTTTCGGTGCCCGCCTGCCCCCGGCGATTGTCTGAGCAGGCGGTCCGCAAACTCGCGCTTTTCTGCAGGCGGTCAGCAGAATTTTGGGGCGTGGCCAAACCTTCAGCGGGCGGTACTTCCGCGTTCTGCCAGCGGGCAGCAATACAGAATTTTCTGCGAGCGCTCGTCAAATAATAACTTCCAGCGAGCGCTGGCCAAACTTTCAGCAAGCGCTCGGACTCTTTTTAGGTGTTTTCGGGCGTACGTCGAGCGCAGGTAAGACTCTGTGTGGCAGAGGTGTCACCGTTGGTTTAATTACTCAAGTTTGAGGTACTTTCTCTCAGCGGAAAGTACCTGGGGGTTGCGCGGTCCTCCACAAAGGAACGTGCGGCCCTCGAAATTTTTGCATATTCTCGCGGAAAGTCCGCGAGAATGCGGCCACTGCGCCGCAGCTAATTCATAAAGAAACCGCGGTTGTTCTTCAAGCATTCGTCTTTAATTTCGCCAACTTTCTTCCAAATTTCTGCAAGCGGGCCGCAAAAAATCGACGAACTATTTTTCCGGTGCGCGCTTGCTCAAAATTCGCATGGCCGCCTGCCCCCGGCGTTTATCTGAGCAGCTGCTCAGATAATCACCGGGGGCAGGCGGTCCGCAAACTCGCGCTTTTCTGCAGGCGGTCAGCAGAATTTTGGGGCGTGGCCCCTCAGCGGGCGGCACTTCCTTTACGGTCGCATATTCTGCCAGCGAGCAACAACACAGCATTTTCTGCAAGCGCTCGGCAAATAATTTCTTCCAGCGAGTGCTGGCTAAACTTTCAGCAAGCGCTAGGACTCTTTTAACGCAGTTTCGGGCATACGCAAAGTAAAGGTGAGACTCCATGTGGCAGAGGAGTCATTGATGGTTTAATTACTCAAGTTTGAGGTACCTTCTTTCAGCGGAAAGTACCTACGGGCTGTGCGGTCCTTCACAAAGGGCCGTACGGCCCCAATATTTTTGCACATTCTCGCGGAAAGTCCGCGAGAATGCGGCCACTGCGCCGCAACTAATCTATAGAAAAACCATAATGCTTCTCCGAGCATTCCTCTAAAAATTGGTCAGCATTCTTTCAAACTTCTGCAAGCGGACCGCATGAAATCAGCGAACTATTTCTGCGGTGCCCGCTTGCTCAAAATTCGCATGACCGCCTGCCCCCAGCAATTATCTGAGTGGGTGAAGTGAACAGCTCCACATTTGCTTCTTCTAAGCGGATTTCTCGCTTCGAAAGCAATCTTTTGGGGGCGCAACTCAGGGGCCTGCCACTTATGCCATCATATCGTCACCCCCCACTTTGGGTAGACGGTGCCTCTGAATTTCGTCTTACCTGATTACTAGTTGTTCCTATCGCAAATCACATGAACGGCGTGTTCCTGAACCTAGATGAAAATCTCAGCGGCTGGCTAGACTACTTACTTTTTGGGAATAGGACCCGCTGCATGGAATCAGCGGTGCCAGGGGTGGCAAAATGATCAACTGTGGGACCACATCATTGCCTAAGTTATGATGATATTCGGCATCTTGTCTTGCTGCAAATACTAGAACAACAGAGGAGCACATTTGTGCACCACATCGCTCATTCAATTGTTCTGTTAGCGTCATTCTCGTAAATGAAGAGGTAGGATCCTTGAGTATTCGAGTGAATCACAAAAGGAAAAAAGGACGACAAAAATGATGTTTTTCGTCAAAGGTCGGCACAGTGAAGCATAATCTTGGAACTGCGTCAAAACGGGACTAATAAATTCTTATCGAAAAGGCACTAAAAAAGACTAAAGAAAAGGAATACGTGGCCACCGTACTCTCGTAAAGCTGAGGACCTAGGGATGCAAAAAAAACGTAAGAAAAAGCAGGAAAATGTCGATCTTACGCAAAACGCGTCATCACTCGAGATAAGGTTCCTCAATGCCCTTCTATCAAATATAACCAAATTACTGGCCTTGATAACGAAGACATTGTAGCATACTATACAGTCAGTGGCGGGTGCGGGTGGCTCTCCAGCAGCCTATATCCTATCCTTTCCGAGTCTTATCATCATCAATTCACTCTCAGATCTTTTGAGATTTTGGTGAGAATTTCTCAAAAGCCTGTAGTCACCAACATATTAGGTTGAGTCAAAAGTAATGAGAACTTTTTGCGCACCTTTTTGAGCTTTTAGCAATGTGTAGAGTATTGATAGAGAAGTACAATAAACGGTATTGAACGTAGCTTTTCTTTCTCTTTTCAACAGCCAGGCCAACGTGCCAGTTGACTTCTTAGTTGTCGAAGAAATTTTCCAAATTCTGAACCTGTCATTTATGCTTTGAGTGAGTTTAGCTAATCCTCAGAACTTTTAGTTTGAGAGTTTTAACACGTTTCGGACCGCGAAATCGCGCGCGGCGAAAAAGAGGGCACTTTCAGCCGTTAGCCAACAAAGGAGCCTTAATTCGTAGACTGCGTGCTACATCAGCATGTCCGATAAGATCCATATCCAAAGTTGTGAGCGAATTCGAAGTGTTTGAATTTTGTCATCTGAGAAGAACTTCTGTGCTTTTTTGAAAGACAAGAACAAGAACTCCGTTTCTAATTGTACCCAAAAGTATCTATGTTATGCATCATACACATCACTATCGAAACTACGGTTTTTCTCCTTGAATTCGAAGCAAAGGAAAGTTGCGACGTCGCACGCGTCGTTCGCGTTGCCGCACTTCGTTGCAACTGTTGTTCGATTTGTGCTCATATCTTCTAAATAAATATCGGCGGCGCATCCTTACAGAGTCATTTGAGAAGGAGGAGCTTAGGCCTTTGACTTGATAACCTTGGACAAAAAGAAAACCTTCTGTAAACGTCAGAAAGATCTCTCAAAGGCGCGTGCTGCACCATGTGCAGCACCGGTCCGAAACGTGTTAAACAAATTCGATTATTTGAAAAGAGAGCAGATTTAGCTTGATGCAAATCACCTCTTAATTCGTTCGAAAGTAACATTTTGAGGCTTTTTAAAATCATTTTTCCAAAAGCCCTAAAATTTCGAAAAATCGCTCAAAACAAAAATGCAACAAACTTTACAAATCTTTCGAAATTGGGAGCTTCGAAAATAGTTTATTATCAAATCTTGACTTTGCAGAATATTCAAGCGCTTACCGTTCCAAATTACCATAATCTAGAATTTTTTGCCACGTCTGAAGAAACCATAGAATTTGAACGGCAAACACTCTGAATTCAAAATTTTTGCAAATATTATATTTCATCAACTACAAAGTGGTTTGGTTGGATATTATTGCTGGAAAGAGGAAAAAAAGGCCGTATCGGATACCGTTTAGAGCATTTGCTTGTTTACATTCCACCTAAATTTATAGGTTCAAGGGAAGATACGAAGTTCTCATTACTTTTGACTCACCCCAGTATGCTCGATAGTTCATTGTACCTTTTTTGTAAATTCTAAGTACGTTCACATGTTCATTATTGTCTTGATTTCTCGATACCACTATGCATGAACACATTTGAGCCAATATATTTTTCTGTTAGTGACGACGTCGCCTAATATCCAGATCTTCCAGATTACAAAAATTCCAACAAAACGGCTCGCTTTATTCAACGTGGTCAGCCTTTGCCGGAATATCTGGATAATTTTGAGATTAGATATACGGCACCAGTAATCCAGCCGAACAATAGAGAACAACCTGCGAGCTCGAGTTTTTTCCGAGATTTACGCAAATGTGAGAAGTTTTGTTATATCTCTATACTTTATATTATAAAGAGCACAACAGATGATAGATATACAGTCTTGATTTCTTGTCTCAGTTAGAAAGGGGATTGGTTCTCAACACACGTGACTCTGTGAGAAGATGGAGGTAATGAAACCCAAACAGAAAATATTCTCAAACTGTGTATGTCTTATTTGAAACAACTGAAGTCCTTTGTGGTTATTTTGCAGCAACAGAAAACGCGATTGTTCGCAGCAGATGCACTTTCTGTTTGCTTTTTGTTGACACTGATAATAGCGATAGTTCAAAATGTTTTTGGAAGGTAGCAGAACGGAGAAGTAAAATGCAAAATGACTGCAAATTTATGACGTAAAAATAAGATAGAGTTGCCTAGACATAAGTGCCTGACGTTGATTTTTGAGTTGTCTTGTTGAAAACTATTCGTAGCTTGGGATTTAACACATTGACGACCTTGACACACATGTGTGTCAAGGTTCGATTTTTAGTAAATTAACGACTATCCCAGAGGAAACTCACTTCAAAAGTTCTTTCTTGCCTTGGAGCTAGAAAGAACCTCTATCTGTCTAGTCCGTCTCACAGAGCTAGTGTAGGTTTACCGTAGATGGCAGTATGCGTGACCTTATCCAAAAAATGTTAACTGATCCGTGAGAGTCCTCGGTCCCAGAAGGCAGACAACTCAAAATTTGCATAGCCGTCAATGTGTTAATGAAGTTGCGAAAACGAACTTCTCGAGAAGAAAACCAAATTGGAAGAATCTCGTTATGATAAGCACTCTGAGTGTCTATGCAATATTTGACTCAATTAGTTTTTTCAGACATATTTCTTACTTGGTGGTGACACAAGTTTGATTTGATTGAGTTGTTTCGTTATCAAGATAATCTTTCAAAGTATTGTATGCCTCCTAATTTTTTATAAATTCTTTTTGAAGTGTTAGCAAATAAATGTGAAAAAAAGGCCGTTTTGACCCAACCGGGATTGTTCTGAAGAAAATTCAGATTTCTGAGATTTACTGATCAAACTGTATGCCAAGGTATCATATAAAGGGTGTCTTCCAGGACTCAAAATTACATAGCCAATGGGATCCACATTCTATGCCACAGAATTTCTATACCACGCATACACAGCCATAACTGTTAATTTAATCTATAACACAATAATGCTTGAGTAATCATTCCAAAGTAGAACTGTTTTCACTGTATATTTACAGATCTATCATGGAACACGCTATTTCTATTTGTTCTCATATTTGGCGCAGCTATAGCAGTGATACTGACCATCGTTCTTTCAGCTGATTCATCGCCGAGGGAAGGTACGGTAGATGCCATTCTGTTCAAAATATGTGGTAGCGATATCAGTTTTACAGCCATTATAACCTGTCAAAAAAGTGTGTTTTAAAACATTCTATAATGTACCAAGGTGCGTCACACCCTGATGCAATAGCGCTATAGAGATGGAATGCAAAATATTGCTGTAAAAAACACTAGGAGTGATTAGTCATGTCTGGCGCTGTCAACACTTCCATAAACGTTAGCTAGTTGAAACTGTTGCACAACACTTAGAAATATCAAGACACTTTGTTGACTCGTACTTATGGAAGCCAAAAGTTCTGATTAGATTAGCCACTGAAGCGGAAGTTTACTGAGGACGAGATGTTCATGTATGGATGATCCCTAAGTTGATTGGAATTTATGACAACCACAATGTCATTAAGATAACAAAAGTTGTAAACTACCGTGAATGCAGTAAACATATGGCAGTTTTTCAGACATCAGGACAATGTACTTCTCTATGTATATTGGAGATACCGATGAAGAAGTTCAACGTTTTGAACGTTTTTTGCAAACTAGCAATGACAACACTCACTGTAGTCTGGAAACGGTGAGTTTATGCAAAAAAAGACCAAATCTGTTCAAACTTCAAATTAGCCTTGCAAAAAATTTCTAGAACCGCCTCTAGTGCAGTGACTGTACCAGTAGCGCTTCGGAAATTCGGGAGGGAGGGGGGAGGGGCGAGGGGTGTGGGGGGCGCTACGGAAATATTTTCTTGTAAGAGGCATTAGCCTCGCCTCCAAAATTCAAAGTGAACTAGCTCATGTTTGGTTTATAAAGGGTAACCGACTTGTTTTGAGATTTTGAAAGGGTTTTTCGCTTACATTCTTCGGTTATATAACAAATTAGCTCTCTTCTGGTAGTTACACTCCATTATTACTTCGTTCTTCCACGCAATCTTTCATCAATAAGAAAAACATCTACCTTGTACAGAACGAATACGTATCGTATCCCTTTTGAGCCTTGTCTTTGGACTATGGAGCGCGCATAATACTATCGGTAATACCGATACCGATATTGAACTGGATATAAATAGAGGCCAATAATATAGAAAAACTGAAGCACTGAGTTTTTTCTAGACTTTATCATGCGCTACATGTTGATCTGCATCAACTAAGCATTCAGAACAAGAATAACACGGAGAAGTCTATTTTGGAAATCACCAAAAGGGGAGTAAACCAGAGATACTCTTTCATTCTATATGGCGATGATGCAAATGTCACCGAACCAATGAAAGCTCGAGATGCTGCAAATGAACTGAAGAGTATACGTGCAGAACAGCAAACTGCAGTGAAACAGACAAAGTGAGTGGCAAAGCCTTAAAGGCAGCGTACACCCAAAATTCCGTTTTCCATGTTCTAATTGTCATCGAAAGTTTCCATAGCGCTGATTTCAGATATGAAATTCGAATCACCAGAAAACTCCAAAATTGCCCCTTTCTGAAGCCCTAAATTGGTAGACGTGATAGAGTGCCTCGTCGTTAGTCACGTCGTATGCTCCAGGAAAACCTAGTCTATGCAACATTGCCACATCACAGACTATGCATCTCGACGTTGCTTGCGTCACGGGGCAATCCTTGAGTGGGTGGAGCGCGAAAAAAGGGGGCGGAGCGCAGAGAGGATCCAATCCGTTATCTCCTTTTGTAGGCAACATTAGGGGACCGGACCAACGCGATTGGACTACTTTTGAGGCCTGCTAGTAGGATAAGTTATATCTGGGGTGCTGAATTTTGGGTAGACGCTGCCTTTAAGTATCAATAATTTTTTGTTAAAACTGCAGCCTTTATGCCAGAATCACTTATGAATTATAAATTTTGACGCTTACCGCAGGAGTTGGGCTGGTTTCTAAGATATCTTGATTTCCAGAGCTCTCGAACAGTTCCGAAAGAAATCCCAGGGAAGAGCGAAGGATATTCTGGTGCATTACATTCCTTGCAGATTCAACTACTCGTAAGTTCATTTCCTTGAGAAAGGTTCTATACTGTCGTTCACTTTCACGGCTGTAGTGGGTGCTGCGGACGCAAATGCAGCATGTTCGATGTCAATCTTCTTGAAGCAGCGTCCGAGCACATATGACAATAACGAGAAATACTTACAAGAAAAATAGTCGAAATGGTCGTTCAATATGAGATACTGCTTGAAAAAGGCTGGAACAGTGAATCCAAATCTGCCTTCATTATCTGCTACTGCTTTTTGAGCAAAGATTCATGAAGGTTTTTATGATCAGAAATTTCATTGCATGACTGATTCAAAATCATTCTTTGAGTTTTCTCCGCGTTCAAATAAGGCAGCGGCTCGTGAATGTATTTAAATTAGAATATCTACTGCACATAGTGACCCGACAATATTCAACCTCTAGGAAAAAAATTACGACTTTGAGCTGTGCATTCAATTTTCACACTTAAAAACTCCCATAACTCCTCGCTCAGAAACCTGCTGCAGATAAGGCAAGCAGATCTATGTCACATTCCACGCCTTTCAAAGCAATGTACATTTCACTTCAAAAGGCCACTTCGAGTAACCATCCTTTCCTTGTTAGTGCAACAGCGCTCATCCTGATAAAGGTCCTGCCCAATTGGCATTGCACCATTTGCAGTTTTAAAGCGAGAGAACCTTCCCAATAGCTAAAACGTAGAGCACCTCTTAGCCCGTCTAAAAACCGATTTCAAGATGTAAGCCATAGTGGGTATATCGGATACAGTCGATAGAATGGCCCTTTTCGATATTTTCGTGCTCTCCAAGCTGCTTTTCGAAATCAGTGAGGAGAACAAGCCCAAGCAGGCGAAAAATTTTTGGTCAAAACGTTGCTCAAACGCTGCCTTTGCGGTATACTGAAGGACGAAGTTGCAAAAGAACTGCGAACGCGGTTTTGTTATGTTGTTCAAAAAGTTCTGCCACTCCTCCTCGCAAGGAGCAAAATAAGGTGAAAAAAGAAGCTGGTTTGGAATGGTATTTTGCGCGCGAATCTAGCTAGCTCAAGAGACCCGCCATAAGCTAAGCAAAACTGCTCCAAAAAGAACGGTAATCATTATCCCGAGGATGGAGCAGAGGCATACCAATAGAGAAGAGGCAAATTTTACGTGTTTTTAGACTCAAAGAATCTGCAGAAGCTTAACTGAGGATGTGCTAAGCCTTCCGTACTCTTCAAATTTGGCGATGTCCGACTATCATGCATTGGTACTTGGGCTTCATTTGAGCAAGACATACTTCTTTGATTTTTGCGCCTCAAAGAATTGAATTTTCCCCTTAGGTTGTAACGCATCCAACATTCTTTTTGAAAGCACCATCCACGACTACATCTACCAGCCATAGCTGTCAGTAAATTGATCAATATATCGTCGATTGTCAGCAATTTTTCATAAATTTATAAATGGCAGACGGTTCCAGAAGTTTCGTTCGGGGTAGGGGGAGTTGCGGGGAAACAGAAAGCTTTTTCGAATAAAGGTGCATGGCGATAGCCATGCATTTAATTTCTCTCGAGATGCTTACCAAAATATTTGCGGGCCCATGACTCCGAGAAGGCGTGGCGGTAGGTACACCCTGAAAAGTTTTGTAAGGCTAATTTGAACTTTCAAAAAAATGCCGAAAGTTATTTCGTTCATTCACGAGTATAGACATGTCATTTGCATATTTTTTTAACTCATAACTGTCAAGAAATCTACTGTCAAGAAGGGGTGAGTGAGACTCTCCCCTTTTCAAGAAGAGAGTCTCACTCACCCCTTCTTCCGCCCCTCTCCCCCCCCCCCCTCTGCTCGGTACGCCACATTTGAGATAAAACAGCCCAGCCTTCATTGCCAAAGTCTTTTGAACAGCCTAATGTTAGCTGCACGGAGCAGGCGGCGCAGGGCTTACAAGCTGTGGCTACGGACAAAACGCGTTCTCGTTCGCTCTACTGATATGCGTTTTGCACTTTATCCGCTAGTATACTGCATCTTGCATTTTCTTCTCGATCTGTATCCCAAATGTAACCATAGGACGCCATGTCATTCCATTTCCCACATTTGTGAGAAGAGACATACAGTCTGTCGCAATCGGGATGAGGCCGAACCGGCAGCACGTCAGGATGTACGCCGCGCGCGGCGGCCGCTCTTCCGCACACGCTGCGGTCAAATCTAGGATCCTCCAAGATTCCCGTCAATAGAGATTCCGGCGGCAAAACCAGGGGCGGGGGGGGGAGGGTGGGGGCAGATACATAACTCAATGCTATAAGTAAGACTACGCCAGAAGCGCTGCTTTGTGAGGGCTGAAGTACGTTGCGACGTCGCTTCGCGAAAAATTCGCGCCGATCGTACCTCCTGACCGTCCCCCGGCCGAACCACTGGTTCAAATTTCCTCTCTCCAGCGCTAGGTGTGTGCGCTGCATATGCGCGCCGTCGGAGAGAGCAAAGAGATTGAAGAGACAGCAGACAAGCTAGCCGCATATGTGGCGCAAGACCTTCGCGTCCCGCTCTCGCCATGCCAGTTTCGGCCTGATTGGGATTGGGGCAAACTATAGCAGGGCGACGATGAAACGTACCCTATTTTTAGGTGTATAGGCCGCACCCTTTTTGCTCTAAACGCGAGCAGACCGAGGCGTGCCGCCGCGCATATGTCTCGCAAAGCGGTCGCCTTATCGCATACTGCTCTCACTTAACGCGCTCCATGATAACAGTCAGTCTTTTGGCGTGTTCGCCTTTAGAGCAAAAAAAGTGCGGCTTATACACCTGAAAATAGGGTAAATTATTCGGAGGTTACACTCCAATTGCAGGTCAGAAGATGCTGAAACGAAGCAGTTTATCGATATGATCAGAAAGGCAGGAAGTGGGAAGAGGCCATTGCTTGTTTCGAATACAGAAAACAAGACTGTTTTGGCAAAGATATTCAATATCAGTGAAAATGACGTCGTCGGCCAAAATGATAGTATTGCCGAGAAGATTGCGGATATTGGTAAGTTGACGCTGTCTAGTACGCTAACTGAAAGTTTTAGCTAAGCATTTGATACCACATTTTGAACGTGAGTTACAAGAACCTAGGACAGCGCTTCTAGCCGTACTCGTATATAAATGCCGAATGCTGCCTAATGCACCAAAGCAGTATCCTGCCAAACCTCATGGTGGACGTACGTCATCTATGAGAGGCCCAGAAATGAGGCAGTTTTTTGGTCCAGCCCCTAAAGAGATCACGTTGAGCATGTGAGCCATCCACAATCCACATGCGCTTGTGGCTGCATAACTCCGCCGGAAAGGGGAGCGCAGCCTAAAAAACGCTTCATATGCTAGTGCACCAAAAAGGTTTTAAAGTTCTCTATCGATTATCGAGTGTTTCACTATATTCATCTATATGGTAAGAAAAAGCGTACTGTTGGGAAAGCCGAGATTTCCCGCTTTTAACACATTCGCGACGAGGCCGATTTTTCGATTGCTGTCGTTTCGGCCAGAGCCTTTTCGCTTCGTACTGTCTTCGGACAATACGAGCCATCCGTGGGTCGTATTGTCCGAAATGGTAGTCTTTTACTAAAAAGGTTAGAACATGTACCCGAGATCTATTCCAGAGGGGAAGTCGAAGGCGCTGATTATCAAATAAACAATTAGTTTCAGTTTTTGGCGCTATACGGTAAGTTACGGTAGCCCGAAAAGCCAATAAAATCGATAAAATCGACAATTTTTTGGTGGGCTAACGTCAGTCTCTTAGCCGACGCGTATTACTCAGCATATACACTTAATTTTTCAGAAACAGCATCATTCTGCGAAGAATCTGAGCTAAAGTCTGCGTCTTATATCTATCTACGGTATACTTACCTAACATTACATAGCAGTATCTCGAGCCCGGACTACTCTGACTGGAGCTTCACTTAGGTGTACCCAATTATGTGTCAGAACTCCCTAAAAATCTATCGTAAATCGACAAAGCTAGAGCTTCAGGGATCTTACGACCCACCGGTGGGACGTATAGTCGTGAATGTGGTAAATAGGCCCTAGGTGATTTTCAAAAGCTTTCCTACGGGCTCATTGATCCTCTGTGGAATCAAAGGCAGTGGATCGGCAAATTTGAGCTAGACTAATTTTCTGAAATTTAGGTACGGAACCTGCTTATTAGGCCATCGCGCGAATTCGGGTAGAGGAGATTAGGTTGCTAAAGGGCGCTGTTCCACGCGGACATTTGCAACAAACCGCACAATTTCACTACTTCTGCCTCGTGCTATCTGTCCACATGGATGGAGCGCAATGGCGACCCAATATCCTCTACCCCCCAAGTCCCATTCAACAACTGCTCAACGTTGAGAAAACTGCACTTAAAGTGATGCGCAAAGAGCGATTTCTGCACGCGCCTGGGACTAACCGGCTCTGGTTGTAGAGCGATTCGCACAACCTTAGTGCTTTCCACACAGAACCACTGCTGCCAACGAAACACCCTGCCTCAGCTTTTGCCTAACCATAAGTAGAGGCAGGGGAGGAAAGATTTGCAGCATGTGCGACGTGTTAAGACAAGTCAAAAACGGTGTGGCGCAGGAGACCGCCCAAGCCAAAAGACCCTCTCTCAACGGCTCTACAGTCGAGTAGATTTTCTGCTTAATATAGTGTGCTTGCACAGAAGGTGAAATGCGGTAAAATTTGCTCGTGAGGAAATAGCTTCGACTGTGACGCCGGCCAATTGCGCGCGCAAAATGCCGGCAGTGCTGGCGCAGCTACCTGTTCACGCGCAAATTTTACCGCATTTCATAAACTGTGCAAGCACACTATATTAAGCAGAAAATCTACTCGACTGTACCTTAGCCTCTCAGTTTTAGCACGTCTTATCAAGCGTCCTTCTCCTTCTTCACCTGTGTGAACCTGCGGCCAAAGCTAATGTAGAGGGGTACAGCTTGTCCACAGTGCTGCTCAAACGGGGCTTTCAAAAGCCGGATTTTTTTTCTGGAATTTTCATTCGGTCTAGAGCTGTTCAGAGTTTTAGAAATCGCAAAAGCTTGTAATTCGCAAATATCATTTTCATTAAAAGCCTTTTGCGCGCGCAATTGGTCGCGCAATTGGGCGCATGTATTTGTTCACGCGCTTTTGCCGCATTTCATATGCACTGCAAGCACACTATACTAAGCGGAAAGTCTACTCGATTGTGCTCCACAGTCAATTTTGAGGCGATCCTGCTTTCTTTTTTCAAAACCCATGCTTTTGCGAAACGTTAGATACAAAACATCGGCGAAGGTTTATTGGGTTTTTTCTTTAGAAGTATACTCCTCTAGAAAAGGATTCCAAGTTTTAGAGTACTACTCTAAATGAGGTAAAACGTTTGGTCTTTAAAGGTGTTTCAAAATGGGGTCAAATAAGTGAATCTTACAAAGATGAAGAATGAAACGGAATACACCTTGGTCGAGGTTTGATAACAAATCAGTTTGTTCCCTATGACTAAAGTTATATATAGGAAAAGTTTTGTAAGTATGCATATACCTATACGATTCACAAATGCTTATACATTTGACATTGTTTGACATCATGCTAATATAATGACATCAAACAATGCCATTAGCAGAATAAGTAGGAATGTTTGCACACAGCCAGGTAAAGTAAAAAGGTTGAACACAACGCCATTAATTTGCTTACCTTTTTACTCCAGCATTTATTTGAGTGAGTGAAGTGTACACTAATGTAAAAAATAACAGAAGGCTTAGTACATACTTACATGCATCTCTTCAGGAAGCAAAGATGAAGAACAAACATCAGTCGCGCCGACTACTCCAGCAGCCACTCCACTAACGAATCCAACAATCACTACAACAACGAATCCAGCAACCACTACAACAACGACTGCAACTACAACAACGACCCCAACAACCACTACCACAACGACTTCGACAACCACCACTACGACGACTCCAACAACCACTACAACAACGACTGCAACTACAACAACAACTCCAACAACCGCTACAACAACGACTGCAACTACAACAACAACTCCAACAACGACCCGAATAACCACTACAACAACTACTCCAGCAACCACTACAACAACGACTCCAACAACCACTGCAACAACGACTGCAACTACAACAACAACTCCAACAACGACGCCAATAACCACTACAACAACTACTCCAGCAACCACTACAACAACGACTCCAACAACCACTGCAACAACGACTCCAACAACCACTACGACAACGACCCCGACAACCACCACTACGACGACTCCAACAACCACTACAACAACGACTGCAACTACAACAACAACTCCAACAACCGCTACAACAACGACTGCAACTACAACAACAACTCCAACAACGACCCGAATAACCACTACAACAACTACTCCAGCAACCACTACAACAACGACTCCAACAACCACTGCAACAACGACTGCAACTACAACAACAACTCCAACAACGACCCCAATAACCACTACAACAACTACTCCAGCAACCACTACAACAACGACTCCAACAACCACTGCAACAACGACTCCAACAACCACTACGACAACGACCCCGACAACCACCACTACGACGATTCCAACAACCACTGCAACAACGACTGCAACTACAACAACAACTCCAACAACGACCCCAATAACCACTACAACAACTACTCCAGCAACCACCACAACAACTACTGCAACTACAGCAACGACTCCAACAACCGCTACAACAACGACTGCAACTACAACAACAACTCCAACAACGACCCCAATAACCACTACAACAACTACTCCAGCAACCACTACAACAACGACTCCAACAACCACTGCAACAACGACTCCAACAACCACTACGACAACGACCCCGACAACCACCACTACGACGACTCCAACAACCACTACAACAACGACTGCAACTACAACAACAACTCCAACAACGACCCCAATAACCACTACAACAACTACTCCAGCAACCACTACAACAACGACTCCAACAACCACTGCAACAACGACTCCAACAACCACTACGACAACGACCCCGACAACCACCACTACGACGACTCCAACAACCACTACAACAACGACTCCAATAACCACTACTATGACAACTCCAGCAACCACTACAACAACGACAACAACCACTACAACAACGACTCCAACTACAACAACAACTCCAACAATGACCCCAACAACCGCTACAACAACGACTCCAATAACCACTACTATGACAACTCCAGCAACCACTACAACAACGACTCCAACAACCACTACTACGACGACTCCAACAACCACTACGATAACGAGCCCAGCAACCACTACAACAATGACTCCAATTTCAACAACGACCCCAATAACCACTACGACAACGGCTCCAACAACCACTACTACAACGACTCCAACTACAACAACCACTCCAATGACCTACAACTACTAATCACTACAACTGAATTAACAACTACAGAACGACCCAACCTACAACAACTACTGCAACTTACATCGCTTCTGTGTCGATATCACGACTGGGTTATTGTTCTCAGAAACTATTCCAGCCTTGAGTACTACAGTCTTAGCCGCAGCTGCATCCTCCACTACGAGGTCAACACTTCACACTACCTCTATAAACGGCCGTGGGTAATCCTGAAAGTCAGCGAAACCGCAGCCTCTGCTCTCACATCAAAATTTCTCAAATTTCTTCTCATTTTGAACATTCTTTTGGTATCAAATGTCAGCTTTTATTCTTCTGAGGCGGTTTGAAATGTATGGGGTAATCTGACTGGTTTAGGGTCTTGCGGAATCCTGCCTGAACAGTGATCTTCATCTTACTGACCTTCACGATCATGCGCATCCTTATACTAACATCAGTTCAAAACAGTGAATGATTTCGATCTCGACTGTTAGTTTTCCTGCTGCAAAGATTTGGAAATTTTCCCACTTAAGTCATCAGATTGATATTCACCACCTCAGCAGAAAATGCACATTTGCTTGCATAACTCACAATGTTTTTACCTGATTTCCTTCCTCTTCATGTGTGGAAGGACGAAAACGGTTTTAGGCTAAGATTGTTGTTTTGTAGTGGACAAATATAATTCAGCCAGAAGGTAGAAGTTTGATTTTTGTCCGGACACTACTTTCAAAGCTTTCAAACAATTTGAAACCCACTTTGTGATGCTGAGTACCAGTTAGAACAAGTAGGTGTGCACTTAACGCGAGTCAGTGATAAAGGATGAATTGCTCTTATTCGACTTGAGTAGCTTTTCCTGCTAATGCATGCATTTGCGCAAATTGCAGATGTGGGCGAAAAGGCCAGCATCTTCACAGTACACAACATGCGGTCGTTCATGCTTCGCCATTGCGCCCAGGCAAAGAAGAATATAGTGGACTCCATGACCAATCCTGCTCCGGAAAGCGTGCAATCGTGCACATTAGCTGGAAAGATTACTCCGCAGTACTCGAAGTAGTGGTATTTCCCTCTACAACTGCCCCTGTAAATAATTCGCAATGTGTTGCTGCTAATATTGTAGTCGGTTTTGACTGTTTGATTCGAAAATATATTTGTATGTACTTTTTTAAAATTGGATAAGCTTACATTGAATAACTGACTGATCTTGATGGCTGATTATTGTTTTTGGCACACTCATTTGTATTGGCGAAGATGCATGTGCAATAAAAATTTTTGGGTATCGTCTTTCCAAGATTCTAAAACCCTCAATTGTTTTGTTTGTCTGCATATGCCTGTTAACTGCACGACTGGTGAATCAGTAATCTAAGGGTGCTATTTGGAAAAGCATTTGCTTCGGTACCCGCCACGGTCCCGCAATTGAAAGATTTTCGAATTGAGCTAACGATTCTTTATATTAGGTTAAACCGAAAGTTCTGTCGCACCAATTTCAAAAAGTCGTAGCTTATTTCTGTCACGATAGTCTTGCATGGCAAAAACATCTAGGAAGAGCAACTCATGTACTTTCTAAAGGCACCTTGCTTGCTCTCCCTCAGGCTCTGACTGCAGAGATAAAAATGGGAAAAGGAAATCACTTCAAATTTCGGAATTTTAAGGCAAGCTTGTTAAAAATTCCAAAACTGCGCCATAAAATCCAAGACAGCCAGTCTTTTTGACCCCATTTTTTTTTCTAGCTGAGCATTTTTGGATGATCGAACTATTCTTTGATAAGTTATGATTTTTGTGAAAAAATGGCAAGAAATCAATTTTCGTAAAAAACCGATTTTGGCATTTTTTCTCAAAAATCACAACTTTTAAGAAGAACTCGATCAGCGCGAATTTTGCTCTGCTAGAAAGAGGCGACCGGAAAACCTAACTTACTGTCTCCTTTGGATTTTATTGCACAGATTTGGAATTTCTAACGAGCTTGCCTCAAAAATCCGAAATTAAACTAATTTCCTTTTCACAATATCTATGCAGTCAGAGCATGGGAGAGCGACAGCAAAGTGTCATTAGAAAGCACACGAGCTGCTCTTCCTAGCTATATTTTTGCCATGCAAGACAATCTTGACAGGAAGAATCTACGTTTTTTGAAAATCGTGCGCAATAACTTTCGGTTCAACCTGATATATTGGGTCGTCCCGAAAGTTCTTGTGCACGATCTTCAAAAATTCATAGCTTCTGATTTTTCTAACCGAATTGACTGCTTTTATTTTTGTATGAAAGGGTAAATCATGCTCTTTATAATGACCTCTTAGAGAGCTTACTATATTGTTCATCTGTCGCAGAGATAGGAGCGATAGAAGAAAAGTAGTCAAAATTCGAATTTTCTGTGTAGGATCATAAAATCGGAATTTGCAACAAAAATCGGAGCAGTCCGTATTGTAGGTTCTTTCACCTGCTCTTTCTAACAGTCAAAGTTTGAACCGATTGAGCGTCTCTATGAAAAGTTACGATTTTCCTAAAAAAAATCAAATTCGCCCTTTTGTATTGCTTGCTCAGGAATAATAACTTTACATAGAGACGTTCATTTAACGCAGACTTTTCACAGTTAGAAAAGAGCAGGTGAAAAAACCTACAATTCGACTGTTCCGATTTCTGTTGCAAGTTTCCGATTTTTTATGACCTTACCCAGAAAACTCAAATTTTGACCAATTTTCTTCTATCGCTCCTATCTCTGTGAAAGATGATGAATAGTAAGCATAGAGGTCATTATACAGAGCATTATTTACCCTTTTATACAAAAATAAAAGCAGTCAAATCGGTAGAAAAATCAGAACTTATGATTTTTTGAATATCGTGCGCAACTTTCGGGACGACCTAATAATAGATGTAGCCGCATCGTTTCACAATGTTGGCATTTTGAATAGGCGACCACAGACTCGCCAGGATTCTTTTTTCATTTGTTATAATATACATTTGTGCCCTATAAAGATCCTTTGTGATTGCCAGACGCAGGTTTCGTACAATCTAAGACACTAAAGCCTGGCTGCAGTTTCCGAGAACAACATTTGGTTCCATCCTTATCTAAAAACTTGAAAGACAGCATCACTCTTCCAGATATTCTCTCACGATTGTATATGTAGACAGCGGAGTCCTCTAGCGTTAGAGCCCTTTTGTACGTCATTTTTGCTTGGTGAAATGAGCACGAATTTCTTAGTGTTTCTAAGGTCTTTTTAGTGTAGAACTGGTTGAAGAAAGTCCAATAAATCAAATATCTCTGTACTCCATACGGGAGCCACAGATAACGTAGTCTCTTTGTTTGACAGCGTTTTATCACAGTAGGTGATAAGCTCATAACTTGTTGCAACTTGAGACCCTGCGCTTTTTCAAGCAAACATCACATCTCCACATTTATTTCCTTAAAGTTATCCAAATCCCACTAAATGAACGAGTGCAGCTAATTGCATTTGTTTGGATTATCAATCTCCAACTTGCTGCTTCTTATCTTCATTTTTTCTCTTCCACCTAAGCTATATTTTTCTAGTTCACTTTGGACAATGTTTAGACTATTGCAACATACTGCCATCATTTATTATCATTGAAAGAGAAGAGAAGCGATAGTTTGAGCTCGGATAGAAGCTTCTTGAAAATGAGCTGATAACCGAGCGCCAATTCAGAGTTCATTTTTTGTACCAAATTGAGTTCAGAGACGTCGAGAAACACCAAGGAGAATCCTTCAATAAAATTCGATTCGTTATTTTTCACTTCAACCTAATCCGGAGATATTATTTTAAATCTTCAATATATTTTATAGTTTAGTTGTCACTAGTTGTTTCTTCTTGTCCATCGAAGTAGAGTCTTAGCGAATATTTAGCAGCAGAGGGAAAATGATTTGAAAAATGTTGTTTTAGCTATCGGTAGTGATGCGGCGTTATATGGAAAGGCACGCGCGGATGTGAAATTAGCTTTTGCTCTATTAATAGTCTAGTATCAAAACAACTATGCATTTATTAAAACTCTTTGGCCTTTTAGATGTCTTGCAGGGGCATCCATAGGTAGTGGGCCATGCTTCAAAGCTATCAGTTTAGTCAGCTTAGTTGCCTGTTTGCGCTGATACAAATCGTGAAGCCAAATCTAAACTCAATAGTGAAGGTATCAAGTCCTTTGGAAAAAAATGACGCAAAATATAGCGTACATGGCATATCAACCGCACAGCGTTTCAACATGATTGTTTGTCAGTCTAACAATAATGTATCAAAACTTGATAGCTCCAAACAGTTGTTAGAAGCTCTTGATACACTACTCAAGAGGAAGATCTCGATGACAGCAGTAGATGCATTACACCAACATTCGCCACTGCATTGGCACCGACGGAACTCACTGTTTCCAGAAAACAAGTTGCCACAACAATATGGGACTGTGCTTGACCCGAATATTTTTTGAAAAGGCTTGTCTTGATATTGGAAAGTGATCCTTCTTCGTGCATGAGGTTTGCCTCAATTCAACGAGGACTGACTATTTTTATTTCCATTCTTTTTCGATCCCCTCAACGGGTTCTATTCATTGGCTGAGCGAGCGAAAAACTGTTATTTCTTCAATTTTTGTAAAGGTCTAACTACTCTACAAACAATAAATTCATGTTGGGCAGAAAGCCATATCGTCTTATATCAAAAGCCTGGAGTATATCCGAAGCCTTTCACGCAGAATTATAAGTATTGGCATCGCTGTTCTCGCTAAAGTAATGACTTAGTTATTTTGTGAGTGGATCCCTTGAATGCAACATGACCTCGTACTGTAGATATCAGTGATTGAGAGAGATCTATCGTATGCGAACATCTATCACATCGGATTGCTGCACACAGCGTCTAACCACTGTCTTGTGTATCTAGTATCAATTCCCTTCCTGTAAAAAAACGCATTTTCATGTGGGTGACAAAACAAACATCATTTACCGTCGGATTAATTGCTCTTTCTTCACCCTTCGTTTAATGCCTTCAAAATTTTCAAGACAGAATTTTGGGCTGGTGGAAAATTTCTCGAAAAGGCTATCGACTACCAACACCACGGACTGATTCCTAAGAATGAGTCGTGATTTTGTAGTGGCCTCCATGAGTTATAAAGCTATAATGGTTGTTTATACTCCTAAACCATGATGTTCTTTCAACAAATCCATGGAAGATTATATTAGCTCAAAGATTTTCGCGGCGTCCAATTTTGAGCCATTTAGAAAAATTATCGATAGGTGCCGCTGCGCATCTCGTTTTATCCCGATTGATTTGCGACTCTCCTGATATGCCTCGCATCTCAGGAGAGTCGCAAATCCTCCTTTGATTATGTATTAGGTCGGTGCAAAAGTTTTGTCAGTTTTTTCAATCCATCGGCAAACACGCTAGAATGAAGATAAACAAACTCTTCAAAATGCGTCCGATGCAAAATTTCTTCCTCTTTCCAAATGTGAAAATCCTATTGTGTTTCGTTGCGACAATGATGAGATAGTATCTGCTGGAAATTACCACTCGTTTTTACAATGCCTAAATTTTACTAATTTTCAAAATTTTTTAATGAGACTTTCGGTGGAGCCCTAATAACCATCAGATAGGGCAAACCTTTTGCCAACTTATGCAATTTTTTCTTTTTTTCAGCTGCTCTTTCAGATTTTCGCTAAATTATTTTCTAAAAGTCTTGTTGGAAAAATCGCATAACCTATTATTGCACCAAACACTGCAAAACCTACAAAATGCTGAGGTTTCGACACTCGATTATTTACCGCTAACATTACAAGGTAGATGAGCGATTTTCGCTTCAAATTATGAAGATTTCGAAACATAGGTTACGCCTGTGCGCACTCCTGCAACTGAGAAATGCTGCAACTTTCCCCACAAATTTCGCCTGTCTCGGCAAAAAAAAGACAAGTGTTAGAAGGAGGAGAGAAAAGTTGCTTAGAATGGTGACTGAAATGTTTGATATTTTATGTTCTACGAGGTTAAAATAGGCTGAATGTGAAATTTGATTACTTCAAAAAGTAAATGGTAGGAATTCTGAAAGACAAGCCATAGGGCTACAAAAAATTGCTTCCGTTGGCAAAAGGTTTGCCCTTTCTGGTGGTTATTAGGGCTCCTCCGTACGTCTCATCCAAAATTTTGAAAAATAGTGAAAGTTGGACGTGGTAAAAACGAGTGGTTGTAATTTCCAGCAGATACTATCTCATCATTGTCGCAACGAAACACAATAGGATTTCCACATTTGGAAAGAGGAAGAAATTTTGCATCGGATGCATTTTGAAGAGTTTGTTTATCTTCATTCTAGCGTGTTTGCCGATGGATTGAAAAAACTGACAAAACTTTTGCACCAACCTAATATTAAAATTTTGATAGAAAATGTCTTCTCCTTGGAGAGGGTATAAGATGCTTTGAAGACGGGTATAACCGCAAGTGCGTATAAATCTTTTTTTTTGCAAAAGTCGAGAGCGCTGAGTTGTGCCTTTTTGACAAAAGCCTTCAATTATTTAGACTGATTACAGTTCCAGTATCTGCTTCCAAAAAGAAATGAAGATAACCGTAGAAGGCATCGATCACCAGTTATCTCCAGACTTAGAAAAAGAGGTAACTGGACATGGTTATTGCATATTAAGATTCCCAACAATTGCAGTACGGAGGAGCATTCAAAGCAGCATGCGAGGCTATGACCAAAACTCTCGAGATCGTTCGCTCTCCTGGTGACATCGTCAACCAAAGTGGCTTTCAATAAATTTTGAACTTAAGGATACTCCGATCGCAGTTCATGGAAAGCGGATTGCAGCAGTGAGCGCGTCTCGATTCACTATAAAGACATTGACGGACTGCGATACTTTGCAGCAAAGGTCAGCTTAATTTTCCTTCATTTCTCATTTGTTCAAATCGGCATTAATGAACACTCAGTTTTGCCTGGAGATTTGACATATTTTTGAGTGCACTTGACCTTTACACTTAAGCGTGAGATTATACATAACGAATCAGCGTCATTTGTTTTCTCTTCTTTCAGTAATTCATCTAGTTCAATTCGAATAAGATTCATGTAGATAGATGTCAGCGAGGAAATAGATGTCAGAGATGTAGATGTCAGCGAGGAAATAGAGAAAGTATGACAGATTCTATATAGAATTTCATAGACTGAAATCTTATAGATAGGTCCTCCTACAGATAGGTCCGCCGGGAAGTTGGTCATCAATTTGAGTACGTATAGTTTCACAAAACTACAAGCACGGCTTGCTGTGCATTGTCTGAAAGTGAATAAAAATCTGTTCCAAATAATCTATTGAAAAGTCGATACAACTTCAATGTAATGGCAGGGAAAACAACACTAACGCGCCAAGGGAGGGGGAGGGGGTTGAAACAAAATCAAAACTTTTGATTAATTTCGACTACCTTAGAATTCATACCATTACAAAGAGCCTAAAGCGCTGATTTTGAAACGCTTTTGGGAAGAAAGTCATGGGAGTTTTATCATCGAATTTTGCATTGTTTTGAGTGACTACAAATAATAGAAACCGTTCATATTGCTTCTTGCGGTATACAAGATACCAGTCAAAAAGGGTGAGCATCATTTTACTCGTGGGCTGCTCCAAACAGGTTTGAGTCCAAAATGCTCGGATGTTGATAATTCTGGTCACTCTCAGCCTTGCAAATGTTCCAGTTTACGCTTACGTCAATGCATGTTGATCTATAGGAAGTGTGACGGAGTCTGTAAAATTCAAAATGTCAAACAAAACAGCATGGCTAACATTGTTTATACTGGACACAGTCTAAGATTTAGTAGACGTTATAGTTTTCACTTTGGTTCTGCGATGCTTCGCTGTAGATGTACGCATGATAATGACTTGAGATTACATATCTTAATATGATATTCTGTCAACAAAAAAACTGGAAGAACAAATGTCAGCAATAACCAAAAGACTACAATTTTTTTTGTCCTGTGTACAAATTCTACTGCTCCAATGAAAGGATTAGGGGAGAGGTTGGCTTATCAGAGTACCAAAATCCGCGTTCCAGGCCAAACTAGCAGTCAACGCGTCAGTTGTTTTTCAAGAACACTGCGATAATATCGAAAATGTGAAAGATTTCAACGACAACATGAGATTTAGCAGAGTCTTGAAGAAGCTTACTAGGAACATCGACGTGGCCAATGTAAGCGATGTTTATTCTGTTTACATTGCTCACTAAATGCATAATATGATAAATTTGACGTCTAAATTAGTGTCGCTACGTTGTCAACAACACTCTCGCGTGAGCAAAACATAGAAGTGCACAGTGCACATCTGTTTTCCGCGCAAGTGTTGTCGGCACCGCAGGAGCGTTATGTTAGTCGTCAAGTCACTACAGCATATCGTCGCCTTCAGTATGCATCTAACGAAAAGTTCATGGTGAAAAGTCGCGAGTTCGTCGTCGGTAGGATGCAAATGCAACTCGGCAATGCTTTCGTGCTCGCTGCCAGATCATGTGATCTAAATGGATTCCAAGGCTGTAAAGATACTGTCAGGTGAGCATTTTTCTTGTTTTCTTGTTTATGGAAATTACACTATTTTTGAAGTTTCTGCTTTGTGACGTTCAAAAAAACTACATTCACAAAAGTAAAGCATTTCTAACGCTGATGAATACACCTCGAGGTTCGTTGAGCAAAATGATTCACAACACAAATTATTGCAAAAGTATGTCCCTGAGGGTAATGTGGTACTGGCCGCAAATCCCACTTATGCGTAAAAATCGACCGTAGCTCATCACTGTCAATCACTCAGACTTTAATGAATCTCAACTCTATTAAATTCAGGCCTGAGCTTTTTGGAACTTTTCAAAGTAAACAAAAAGCTAACGCATATTAGCAAACACTCGAAATAATGTTTTACATTACCAGTTTTTACTTTTGAGTGAGTGCAATGACTCATTGGACAATGCAAGGGCCCTAAACTACCTTCGAAATTTACTGGCAATATTTGCAGACTTTTGATAGTTTCTGCTGCGCTTGAAATTTATCTGGTTGTCACGAAAAGATGACTTACTGAATGCCTTCGGAATATCAAGGTTCTTTCCCTTTTGCAATGACTCATTCATGCTAGAGACCCACCTCCATACGTTCGCTCTTTATGAACCTTGGATACGATTATAGACATTACTTACCTCACTTATTTCTCTATAGTTTCTGATCGCACTTTAAACTGGAAAAGCTTTGAACAGAGTACGAAACTCCAACAAACACCTAGGGGTTTTCTGCACCTTGGAGCTGGTTACTACTATCCAGACCCAGAAGATCCCGTGAACTCTTCCTTCTATGAATACCTCGTCAGCATGGACCTGAAGGGAATGATGCTCAAGACCGTGGCTAATCAGGTATGCATTTTTCTACATCGTGCCATCCTGTTGAAAGCAAGGAGTTTTCAGGCGCTTGGGAAGTTTGTTTTGAGCGACGTGGAAAGCAATCGAGAACACGCGGCAAAACTCGCTGAGCGGCATTTTTGAAGGAATTTTTGTCAAGTGCATGCAACAATACGTGTGTTTTCTCAGGTCAATTAGTTGGAATAAAAATATGAACAACACAAGCTGAGTAGTTCCCATGACAAAACATTCCGAGCACGAACAGGGCAACTTGCGGAAGATGTTATGAGTTTTACAGAAATATGTCGTCATCAAGCCATGGTTTATGATCGTATCTCACAGCTTGCGGACTAGACCACAGAGAAGAGGATTCCCATGATTTGTTATGATAGTTCCTCACATTGGCTCGTCTACACTTTAATCTCTTCGTTCGTGGCTACATGAATCATGGTTCATAGTCTATCATGAAGAAACAGAAGAGTATCCACGAATCAGTGACAGCTTAATATACGCTATTGCACACTCGGGATTGTAAAAAGTATTTAATCGTAAGGAGTAGATGAGACATGCTGCCAACATTCCTATAAACTAATCACTAAAATGAGTCGTTCGTTGTGCGTTTAAATGATCAATGACTCTATTTTCACATGACTGCATTCGGATGGGGGAAAAGGTCTACAGAGATCACTTACTTTTTGGAGATGGAGAACGACAGGCTATTCCATCAAGTAGCGATAAGATACAATCCTGTGCAGAGTGTGGCTTTGAGATCCTCTTTGTTTGTTTTTTTTTGCATTTTTGCACATCCTTGTGCGTATTAAATAAATAAATAAATGGAATGACTGAAGACTTCGGAAGAAATGTTTATTAAGAAAATCAAAGATTGAATCTCTGCCGGCGAAAAATGCTTTGGAATTTCGAACGCTCAATCCATTTTCTTACAATCAAGATGATTTCATGCTTTTGTCTCACAATTTTAAGAAATTTTTTTCCAAAAACATCGTCTTTTGTATCTTATGCGCTTTTCATAACATGCACGAAAGTTGATCATTCAAGAACTGATCGCGGAAAGTGTCCTCAGCAACAGGGGGGGGGGGATCTGGGGTTTTGGGGTGAATCTAATTCGAAGTAAAGCTAGACTTACACTATGAAGTTGAAGCGCTACCCTTTTTTTCTCTGGTCATACCATGGAACATATCCCAAAATCACGAAATTCCTCTTAAGACAGTAGACAAATAAAATAAGGAAATCAAACATAACCCCTGAATGGCAACATCAGGATGGACTAGACATGTAAATACGTAATGAGTGCGTCACGTGTGTATGTCCTGATCTTCAAAAGAAAAATCCTTTTCAACCATATAACCAAATAGTTGCAGAAGAATCCCGATAGGGCTCTTATCACCCGTAAACAGTAGAACGCACTCCCAATCAATCTGTCGCCCCAAAGCGATGACGAAACGATTGTATGGAAGTCAAATCTGAATCTCCAACACAAGAATAAGGCAAGAAAACGCAGGAGAAGGCGTTGCAGTGAATTTTATGTGCTTGGAAAACGCAGGGCATCTCGTCAATATCATATACCTGATTCTCGTCAGCACTCTCATACATACTGGATCCATTTGCATGCCGCAGCCCGTAACCGGGTCAGGGTTTCGAAAGTCAGTTTGAAAGTCTAAAAATTTTCTGAAGTGTTGAAATTTTGACAGGTATATTATGTTGTCTTCTGTCTGTAGAGCTCAAACGTTGTGTGATGGTAGTTTTCTAATATGGAGCTCCGTACAAGTAAAACGTATATTTTTTGTATTTCACACTAATTGCAAATGCGACTTCGTTCCTGTCAGTATGTGATAAAATCGCCACTTTGTGGTTCTCTACATTCTCTGTCCCTGTCCCCTACTACATGCCGGCAACATTTGGGCGTACAAAATGGTCATGCACTCAGGGCTTAGGAACGTGCATCTATAGTGCTGGTCATAGCTATAAATCACTCTAAAAACCATTGTAATTTGCTCTCTCTTGTTCGAAATCGTCTGGAAAACCAGTATTCTGTGTGCAAACTGTCGCCATATCATTGACCAGGACAGCTTCCAATTTCACTGATTTTGGGCCGAGAAAAATGAAAAATTTGAAAAAAGGGGTTCCTAAGGCTGGTCACAGCTATGAAGCCACCTCTCATTTCTAATCACCACCACGTTTTTCAAACCTGGAATTTTTTGTACATATACAACATTAAAATATAAAACACTAGCTGATGACCCGGTCTCGCCCGAGACTTTTAGTTCAACCAAGATGGGGTAGGGGAACGAAATCCGCCAGTTTGAAACATCTCCGCGGACTACTGGTCCTGCAACCACAAACAACAATATTTCAAAAGGACCAGTTGCCAGCAAAGGCGGGCTCAAACTGGCGGAGTTCGTTCCCCTACCCACCAAAATGCCATCGGCTCGCAGATTCGTGTAGAGGAGGGTTGCGCACTTCCTTGATTTTCAGGACAAACTTGTTAAACCTCCACGTTAGCACTGTATTTCGTACTTTTTCGTTGAGCTTTCCTCAAAACCAGTAAAGTCCGCAGCCCGCCTCCACACGAATCTGGAAGCTGATCATACTTACACTTTCTAACTTCTACAATGCGCAAAAACGATTCAAGACGAACCCGCTGCATCCTGTCGACCTTGAGATCAGAATGAACTTTACTACCCCTACTTACATGTTTTTGGAAAATGATTGGTTGGAGCACGTCTAACTTTCATTTTCCCAGATTTAAGTAAATAAATCAATAAATCAATGGAAGGACCCTGCGAATCGCCTTAAAAAGTAGCCAAAAACCACCGCCGGGGTCGAAAACATATGTGTGCGAAGTTTCAGCTCAATCGGTTCAATGGCTGGCGTTTCTATAACGAACGAACAACTGAACGAACATCCTCACAGACATTGAGTTATATATATATATATATATATATATATATATATATATATATATATATATATATATATATATATATATATATATATATATATATATATATATATATATATATATATATAGATTTATCACACATGGAAGCAGTCGCCTTCTTAAAAAGAAGATTCATCCTGCATTTTTTGCTAAAATGTTTCAAAAGTTATAGCGTTTGGAAAAACTGCCTTTTCTCCAAATTCTCAAGCATTTGCTTCTTTCGAATGAAGGTCCTAGGCTTCGCCGAGCCTTTGCAATGAGTATGGTGAAAAGCGCTTGAAACATGGCGTAGTTGCTGATAGTGATAAACAAGCCTCATCTTACCGAGGTGTAAGCACGCTTCTGAGACGAACTCGATTTCTGACGCGCGAAAGTTTTCGGTTGGAAGTTGACACCTTGCTTGTATGGTGACTACTCATGCACAGAAGGTGTCAGACTTTTTACGAAGACATATTTGCAGCAGTGAACTTAGGACGCTTTGTCTGCAGTTCGATTGCGCGCATTGTATCTCACATGACTTCAAATTTTATTGCTTTGAACTCCTCTTCAAGTCAAATCTTACAAAACTGCAGGAATACTAGAATTTTGAAGTTTTGAGCGGTTTTCCGCTCGATCGAGAGGTCAGAGTGTGTCATGATCAGGCAGAGTGCACCACCCATTTGTGGAAAAAAGGCGTCCAAGGCAGAACCAAAATCTTGAGAGTTGCGATGACGTTCAAGCTATGCGCACGAGTCTATCGTTGTACAGGCGACGTGCTGTGCACGTGACAGAGCTTTTCGGGCATTAGAACTCAATTTTTGCGGTTTGAAAACTCTTCTACCTGGAGGTGATGTTGAGGCTAGTTTATCAATATAAGCGACTACGCCAGGTTGATTCCTGCGCTTTTCACCACATTCATTGCAAAAGCTCGGCGAAGCCTAGGACCTTCATCGAGTTAAACAAATGCTTGAGAATTCGGTGAAGAGGCAGTTTTCCCAAACATTATAGCATAAATCTTCTTTCATCATTTGATTACGTGCGGTCATCCTGAGCGGCCGATACTCTATTGATTCCCTGAAATGCCAGCCACTATCCCAGCTACCGAAAAAAGTAAAGCCCTCATCCCCGGTTGTTCCCTGTGCCACCCCCTAATGGATGACGATGCCGTGAAACTTCTGAATCAGATTCACGGCATAATCAGTCAAAGGCCCCGGAAGCTGTGCCTCTCCTCGAAAAGTTCGTAGGTAAGTTTCCTTCTTTATCGTCCAAGTTTCTTGAAGCTGAAAAACGAGAGAGGTCAGTAATATTCTATGGTATTCCTGAACGCGATTCTCATCTTCCTGTTCACGTCAAGAACACACTGAAAAATTCGTTTTTGGTGTTCTCAAATTTTTGGATATCGAGTGTCGTCCTTCAGAAATCTATAGGATGGGAAAACCTGGTGCGGATAAATCAAGGTTGGTTAAGTATACTTTTCCAAGTCGCTTTTTTTGTCGTGATTTGCTTGCAAAATCTTCTCGTCTCAGAAACAACATGACCTACAGCAAAGTTTTTGCGCGTAAATCAGTGACTCTCGAGGAAAGGCTTCGCGAAAAAGAAGGCTTCGCGCCACAGTTCGTGATCTCAACTCCAAAGAAGGTAAGCGAACTTATGTACTTTATAAAAGTGAAATTGTAAAAGCAGCAGATCTTTCTTCTCGTGCCAATGCTTCAAAAAACTGAAGAACTCGGTTAGCAAGAGAGGTTTTTTGCTTAACGCTAGAAGTTCATTAAATAAGCTTACACAGCTCCAACACCTTCTTTCCGAATCGAAGCCGGCGATTGTATTGATTACAGAGTCATGGTTGACTTCAAATGTTGCTGATGGCGAGATCTGTGGAGATTTGCCTTACATAATCTATATATATATAAAACTCAAAAATTGTCAGTTTGGAGGGTATGTGCGTTATAGAAACGCGCGCCGCTCAACCGATTCAGCTGAAACTTTGCACACACATGTTTTCGACCCTTGCGCAAATGATAGGCTACTTTTTGTGGCGATTCGTTGAGTCCTTCTATCGATTTATTGATTTGTTTACATTTTCCTAAGGAATTGAAAGTTTATCATGTTCAATCAAGCATTTTTCATACTCATGTAAAGGAGGGCGGTGAAGCTCATTTTCACCTCAGGATCACGAGGATGCGGTTTCCAAGCGGATGTCCCAGGGTAAGTCACCCATACCATATGGGGCGGGGGTGGGGGGGGGGGGGGGCTCGCAGTGCGGTGAACCATGGCCCGGGCTGGACCGGGAAAGCCAACTAGTGATTAAAAAAGATCGATCGGGAAGAAGGGGGGGGGGGAGGTGTGTGTGCTCTAATCAATAGTTGCACTGTTTTTGAAGAAGTCACGTTTTCTCTCAAGGGTCTTGTAGCAGACCTTCTTTGTTTTGATTGATTATGTCATGATTCCTTGTTGATTATCGATTTATCCTGACCTATCGACCCCCTTCGAGCACTGCGAGGCATGATGACCTGCTTCTGTCCTTTATCTGATCTTGTATCTTTTTGCAAATCAATAGTAATTCTGGCGGGAGATTTGAATCTGGATATTGACTGGTCCAACAATACTGCTGCGAATTCGATTTCAAGACATTTCCTTTCTACCTTTGATTTCTTGAATATGTTTCAACATGTTCGTTTCCCTACTCGAGGGGAGCAGATATTAGATGTTATTTTGTCTAATGCGGAGTCTCTTACGGACTTTTCCTTGTACCCACCTTTAGGTAATTCTGATCACAACATTATTGGCTTCTCTCTGTCGGTCCCTAATGGTGAACTGGCTGATACTACTTATTTGGATTTCAAGCATGCCAAAATAAATCAGATTAAATCTATTTTATCTTCCATTGACTGGTTCGAGGTTTTCGGTGATTTTTTGGATATTGATGATGCCTACACCCGTTTTCTTTGTATCATGCATGGAATCATTGATCAATATGTACCACGAAGAACACGCAGGCAGGGGTTAGGAAAGTATCCTGACCACATTCAAAATCTTTTTGAACAAAGACAAAGAATATTTGAACCGTGACCCCTTGCACTGCGTAGCTTTTAAAACTGTTAGTCAGAACCTTGAACACCACTTGAAGAGGTCTATGTCGTACAAAACCAGATTGCTCACCAAGACTAAATACATGGAGGGGATCATTTCCTATGTCAAGGACAGGAGAAAACGGTCAGTCCCTCATCCAGTGCTCATATGTGAGGATGGATCCTTTTGCAGTACAGATTTTGAAAAAGCGGAGGCTTTCGCTGGTTTCTTTCGCAGTACTTTTACTTCCCATATGGAATGCAGAAGTAACCTGGCGAAAGTGACTGATGAAAGGCTAAGGTTGCTCATTATCACTCCCGAAATGGTTGCTAAACAAATAAAACCCTAAAAACGTCACAGTCGATTACTTCTGACGGCATACCGCAGTTTTTTACAGAGTGTTTCCCACCCATCCCTCTGTTCCTCTTAGGGCCGCATGCACTAACATCCCCGCGGGGAGGGGATCGCAGCTTAAAAGAAAGCTTTATATTTCGAAACTCCAGATACCTGGATTTCACGTTGTGTACCTATCCGTAAGTATTCCTATTACCCTTCACTATGAACATGTTGAAGAGGAGCGAGAAGCTGTACGAACCGCATTTTCCAGCTTTTGTATGATCCCTGATGATCCCCTTCGCTTTTCTTCAAAGTCATTTTTCTTTCTCGAAGTTAACGAAGAATCTCCAGAGTTGTGCAGATTGTCTAACCCGACAGTGCTAAGCATGTTGCTGCTAAGAACAAATGATGTTTTGAGGTCATGAAATTTGCGATGATCCACAGGTCGAAATTTGAGGCTTACCGAAAAATTCGACTTTTCAAAAACTCATTTGTTCTCATCAGCAACATGCTTAGCAGTATTGTGTTAGATGTTCAGTACAACTTTGGAAGGTTTTCGTTAACTTCGGAGAAAGAAAAATGACTTTAAAGAAAACCGCCGGGGATCATCAGGGATCATACAAAAGCTGGAAAATGCGGTTCGTACAGCTTCTCGCTCCTCTTCAACATGTTCATAGTGAATGGTGTAGGAATACTTAAGGATAGGTATACAGTGTGAAATCCAGATATCCGGAGCTTCAGGATATAAAGCTTTCTTCTGAAGCTGCGATCCCCTCCCCGCGGGGATATTAGTGCATGCGGCCCTTAGTCACATTTTCAACATCTCTGAAAGGGGAGGTTCCGAACCTTGGAAAGCTGCAGTGGTGGCACCGATCCCAAAAGGGGAAAAGTCTACAACTGTAACCAATTACCGCCCAATCAGTATCTCCCTGCATCACTAAAAGTTCTTGAGGGGATCATTAAGAAACATCTGCTCGAAGGGTTAGATCACATGAACCTTATTCCCATAGAACAACACGGATTCTTAGCAGGGTCTTCAACCTGCTCACAGTTGATAGATTGCTTGCATATTTGGAATAAGGGACTAGGTGAAGGGAAAGGTGTGGATGTATTTATTTTGACCTTAGTAAAGCTTTTGACACTGTTTGTCACGAGTGCCTTTTAGGTAAATTGCGGAGTATAGGCATAAAAGGCAATCTGCTAGAGTGGTTCCGTCCTTATCTCATGGACAGAAAGATGATAGTGCGCTTTTCTCAAGACTTTTCTTACCCTAGGGAATGCTTATCGGGCGTTCCACAGAGAGGGATACTGTCTCGCATACTTTTTCTCGTTTATACGTATGATTTACCTGCGTTCCTAAAAATGGATACGAGAATTTTGTTCATGCATACGTTGATGACATCAAAGTCACTGCTGTTTATAGTGAAACAGAAAAAGAGGCAGTTCAGCTGGCGTTGACGGAATCTGTCGAATGCATGTTGCATTGGACCAATTTCTGAAATCTCAAACTCAATTTTCGCAAAAGAGCACCTTCCTATTGGACCTCTTACATTGAACGTTTGTAACGATGAGTTAGGAAACATGTTAATGGGCACGGAAGTGCGCGACCTTGACGTTCTAGTCGGCAAGGGTTTGAATTTTGAGAACCATGTTGACGCAGTGGCGGCCAAGGGTTTGAGATTTTTGGATTGTCTTTTTCAAAATGTGATGAGCTCCGATATTTTTCTTTGGATCAAGCTTTTCAAAATGTTCATTCTGCCATTACTTGAATACTTGGTCCTGTATGGAGGCCTTACCGTTCTAAAGAGATTAATAAAATCGAGAATGTACAGAGGATTTTTACCAGAGTGCTCTATTACCGCGCCTTCCCTGACCCAGACTACCCGCAAAATTTACTCCCTTATAAGATTCGCTTGCGCGAGTTAAACCTCAAGAGTCTTTTCTACAAAAGGGTAGAAGCTGACTTGATCTTAGCGTTCAAAATTCTTAGAAACGAGCTTAAACTGAGACCCTCTAGCTATTGGTCGTTTCGACCGGTGTACGGGCGTCACGGCGGTTTTGCCTTTCGACTCAAGTCACCTAGCCAAACCGTCTCAGGTGTACGAGTTCGTTCTTTTTCAGAGTCGCCAAATGGCTGGAACGTTTACCAACTACTCTTTTACGCTTAAAAAATTCAGCATACTTCAAAAAGGCCATTCGTAAAATGGACATTCTGCAAGTGCTAGGCATACGGGACGTGGATTAGCTCTCTTGTGTGTTGTCTCGTTCATTCTCCACATTAGTTGCACTAGTTGAATAGTATAGTTTTTCCGACCTGCAGTAAGCGAGGTTAAAGTACCTCTCTCACTTTTCCTACCTCTTTCATGAACCTCACAGTTCGGGTTCAGTATTTTGTTGTTGACCAAATAGCCTCACCTCTCATTTTTCTCTTTCACATCTTCGAACAAGTTTTCTTGAAGGTTGTGATCTGGTCTCTCTTGGTTTTTTCTTTGCACTACAATGGTTGTGATGCTACTCCTATGGATGCTTTTGATATTGCTCTGCCTTCTTTCGCCTCTTCGGTCATCCATAGGGGGTCTGTGGGGAGGAGCGGGAGTATCGGCGAGCGGTGGTACTGGCTGCCCCCTGCCAGTGCACCCGTTTCGGCAAGTCTGGCTTGGACTGCCAGTATAATGGGCGCCGGGCTTCTGGTCCGCCCCCATGGCTTCTTGTGGTTGTCTTGAGGGGGGGGGGGTGGGAGAGGGATGATCAATATTTTTAATTTAACATTGTTTCTTGCCTTTGCTTGAATCTCTGATCTTTGAATGCTCCTCCTTCCACTGAGTGCAAAGTAAATCACGTCAGATGCGGATGACCGATTCATTACTATGGTACAATGATGTTGTTATTTTCTTCCTTTTTTTGTGTTTTATCTAGCTCTCTCCGGTTTTTTGAGAAGTGTCGGGTTGTATGAAGCACGCCTTCGGGGGTACCAAATAAATAAACAAATAAATTTTTAAGGAGGCGACTGCAAAACTGCGGCGACTGATAAAGTATAGAATTTTACAAATCTATATGTAAGTGAACATCCCGTACTCAACGTGATCCTAGGAATGCTCATTCTCTTTCTTTTCTTTTCTCTCTTCTCTGGATTGTGACGAAGAAATCCGTATGTCAGATTTGAAAGTGCATGAAGTACGTAGCTGAGTCATAGTGCATACTTTCCGATCAATTTCGTATTTAATGTAAGTCATGCCTCTCTGGTTGTTTTGCCTTCTATGTTAGTTTTCTCCTTGAATTTTTCTAGTAGTGTTTGTTCGCCGTGTTTTTCTAGCAGCTTTTTTCTTCACAGGCCGGAACAAACTTGGCAATCACTAAAACTTCTTATGCTTAGCCATTTGGTAAATTTTGCTGAGGTCATTTCATGTGTTTTGCGTCTTCGTCAACCAACAATGACATGATTTGCCAAAATCAATGGCTGATGTACGTTCGCTTGTGCGCACAACCTTTTACCCTGCTGACAGATGTTCAGTTCCTTTTCTACCAAAAGTTCCAGTTACCAAACTACTAACAAAAACTGCCTTCCAACCAGAACCTAAAACCTAATGCAGAATAAATCATTCAATATGTATTGTCCCTTTTCTGCAGTAAGACTTTGCAGGTGGATCGAGTAAGGTATCATTCATTGACTAGGAGACGCGAGCACGCTTTGCGTACATTTCGTTAACAAGCCCATGAACGAGTTCCAACGCGTTTTGATTGATTTTACAATTAGAATTCGTGGAAAGACATATTTGAACTCGCTAAACTACGGTGGCTTGAACACGTTCTTTCACGAATGGCTGATAGTAATCAACAAAAACGCGTTAAAACTCATTCATGAACTTGTTGATCGAACATACGAAAAGTGTGCTCGTGTCTCTTACAAGGGAAGTTTACTTACAAGTTAGTCGAAGTGGCGATTCGAAAGGAGATTTATACCTGTAGATAGAGCTTAAAAGGCTGATCTCGGATATACCTTCTATATCTGCGATGCGTTGTTCTGAAAAAAGTTATGAGCTTTTCTAAAGCCAAATTTTCGTGCATTTTGAGTGGCAAAATCATGGTAATTGCTACACAAAAGTGTGCAAGCTTAAGCAAACCACCTTGTAAGCACTGTAGGTCTAATTCGAGTTCATCCGAACGTTTTCAAGTGTTGTCCGACCAGTTGTTGATTTACAGGCCGTCATTTCCTGCCTAGATCACACTTCCATTATATATACAAAAAAGTCCATAACCTCCATCTAGAAGAACGCGTCGCAGATATTGAAGATATATTTGAGAACATCGTTTTAATCTATCCACTAGTAGTTTCCAAAAAGTTTCCGATGCGACGCGTTTTTCTAGACGCAGGCTATGGGGCCTTTTTGTATAATAAAGGAAATGGGATCTAGAAATAAAATGACGACCTGTGGATGAACAACATGGTCGAAAAACACTCTAAAGCGTTCGAATAAACTCGAAATAGACCTAAAATGCTTATTAGGTGGTTTGCTTAAGCTTGCACACTTTTGTGTAGCGATTATCATATTTTGCGACTCAAAATGCACGAAAATCTGGCTTCAGAAAAGCTTATAAGTTTTTTGAGAACGACGCATAGCAAATACAGAAGATATATCTGAGATCAGCTTTTTGAGCTCTATACACTGGTATAGATCTCCTTCCGGATCTCCACTTCGAATAAGTGAACTTCCCTTGTTAGTCAGAGAATGAATGATATAGTCAGCCTTTTTGTTTTAGCTTAGCAGTCTTAATGCAAAATTCGCGCCGTCCCAGGAAAGTTTTCTTCAGAACACGCTGTTAAACCCGTGTTTTATTCAAGCAATCCAATTCTTTTTTGTCTTGAACCGACGTGCAAACGTCATTTTCGGTGATCTTTGTTTAATCCAAACAAAAAGCTTCTTTTTTGAAAAAAGAATAAGCAGGTGTTGAAAATGCATATCTTGGTCTTGAGAATTTTACCGTCTAGACTTAAGAAATAAAAAAAACCAGTTTTTTGTCGAAGTTAATGAGTTCTTAAGAAAAAAAAATAACCAGCTCTTCCTGTCAACATACGCATATTCTCAGACAACTGCCCGGAGCTTCCGCAGAGCGTTTGGGAAGGTTCTACCGGGTCACCCGCGGAAGCTCGTAAAGGTGCTGCGGAAGTTTCGAAGAATGCGAACCACATCAGCAAAGGAGAACACCGAGCAAGATTTGAACCTTACTCTATTGACTGTGAGGCTCATCTACTATCCTCTGCACTACCGCTGACATGTTCGATAATGCACTCTAGTTGTTGGCGAGGAAGATCATATTGAACAACATATTCAAAACCCTGCGGAAGTACTGGCACATCAAAGTGCTGCGAAACCGCTGGCATTTTTTGAAAGTTTCGCAGCGCTTTGTACAAAGCCCTACAGAAGTCCCCGTTTTCATCCAGTCTGACGTGAAAATTCCGCTGATTTTCCCATTTTCAACGTTTTCACTTTTGCAATAGTAAACAAAATCTTGCGGAAACGGCCCTGCGGAAGTTTCGGTGAATTGTCTGCGTTGCCACAAATCAAACTCCTCTTAGATAAAGGAGGACGAGAGGAACTTACGAAACGATCTAATACCACGACTACCACCGCGTAAATGGTGCGTTTGCCAACGAAAATTTTCTCGTGTTTTATTGTTGAAGAATTTGTTCGGCCATATTGTTCATATGATTCTCATGATATGATTTCTCGATTCCTGTATTTCATTTGTCCGCATAGAAACTAGCGCTTATACAATACTCCATGATGCAGATAGAGAGCTCGTGAGCCGATTTTTACTCACTGAGTGTGACCGATGTATTACAAGCAAGTGCTTGAAGTGCGCTTGAAGTTTGTCGAGAATGAGCGGACTACGTACTATGCGAATGCTTGTGGTGCAGGCAATCTCATATTTGAGACCGCCAAGATAGGCGATAGACCACTGGTGTTAGATGATTTTTATTTTTCCTTTTGAGCTGAAGGTCACCGTAGAAATGAAAGACGTCTTCAGTGCTTTGTGTCAGAAACTTGCTCTCGCAACCTAAGGTTAGCACTCTGGTAGTGAGTACCATTATATTCTTTGTTTCTATGCTTTTCCAGTGAATTCGGATATGTCTCTTATTGCTAGACCTATGCTCATTTAGGCCCGTATGCACGTACATCCCCGCTGAGGAGGGGAGGGGATCTGAGAGGGGGTGCGTCATATCTCGGTACTCAAGGTATCTTTCTTCTTCCTTCTTTATCTTGTTTATGAAGGTTCTCATAGCCTAATAGCTGCGCATAATTGATGCCAGACCGGCATAATTGATTAGATTTTCACTATTTTATGTGATCCGCTCGGGATCCTCAGGGATCCTCAAGGGATCATCTCTCACTTTCAATGCCAATTAACTGAAAACTCAATGAAAAAGCTATAAAATTGTACGATGGATATACTGCGGCACTGCTATAGAGTTTACAGTACAATTAAGTGAAATCCGCTCGCGAGCTCGCGAGCTAGGGATTACCGAAAAATGCGATATACTGATTTCACGTATTTGTACTATAAACATCTAGTGGCGCAGTATACCCACCGTACAATTTTAATTGAGAATTGAAAATCTTCAGATTTTAATTCTCTTGTCGTAAACATGCTCAGCAGCGCCGTAGTATATCTTCAGTGCAATTTTTCGCATTTTTATTGAGTTCTCAGAAAGATAAATGACTTTGGAAGTGATAGGTGATTCTCTGGGGATCCCAAGGGAATCCGCTGGAGATCACAGAAAATGGCAAAAAACCAATCTTTATGGAAGTAACCTGGCATCCATTCTACGCAGGTATAAGGGCATGAGAACCTTCGTAAGCCATATAGAGAAGGAAAAAGAAAGATACGTAGACTAGCGAGATATGAAGCATCCCTCTCAGATCTCCTTCCCTCCCCAGCGGGGATGTACGTGCATACGGGCCTTAAACCTACGCTCTGCGGCCGACCTGTCTCATCTGTAAAAATGGCGTTGCATTCTAGGCATGGAATTTAATAGACGACACCTGACTTTGCGCAGTCCACTGATCTACCAGTATATTATGCAGTTCCGTGTAATGCAGACTCTATCATAAAGCCGATTCCGTACTAATATCCTAAGTGTCGCGTAAATATTCACCAAAATAACATCGTTCTCTAGTTGTTATTATAATAGACATTGTTTTATAGCTGTGGTCCCTTTTCGGAAAGGCTCAAAGGGAAGCGCAAAGACCTTATATGTGTTCCTATTTGCTCGCCTTCACTGCACACCTTTTATGTCGCAGTTGTGTTACCGCTATTATCTGTACTCGACTACAACCCCATTTCTTTTTTGACTCCTGATTACGACTCTCAGGTGTGCTTGCCACACTTCACCCTGTACAAGACTCTTCTAGGGCGAAGCTTATACTTCAGAGTAGTCATACTTTGATAATTCGGACCAACAGGAGAGGACCACCCTATTTTCAGGTGACTGAACTCACTTAACGCGCTCCTGATGACAGTCAGTCTTTTGGCGTGTTCGCCTTTAGAGAGAAAAGGGTGCGGGTTATACACCTGAAAATAGGGTACATGTTTTTGATAAGGAGTAATGGTCCTTTGGTTAATCTGTGGCCGTCTTCATCAACGAACTTTGAGAGTAAACCCTACCCTCAGAGTAGTTTTTACCCTTAGATTCGTTGATGAATACAGATTTTGGCTAGGGGGGGGGGGGAGGGCTGCAAAAATTTTTCTCAAATGAAGGTGCGTGGCGTCAGCCGCGCACTCCGAATTTGAATTTTCAAAAAATTTCAAAAATTATTTCTATTGTATACAAAAATAAACAAGTCACTCGCACATTTTCATAACTCATGTAAGTAACTTTCAAAAATTTCGCGACCCGTTCTCGGGGGGGGGGGGGCGCCCTACCTCCCCCCACCCCCCCCCCCCCTCCCCTTCCCCTTCGGTACGCCACTGGACATCACCTATGACACTATCGTGAATGGATCAAAACGAATAACGAAAAACATTGGAGCAAAACATAAAAGCAACATCGAACAGACGAAAAAAAAACTAAAGATATTCGTATTCTCCGAATTGGCGGCATGCTGTGTTCGGCGCGCACCCTTGCGCGCTTAAGGCAAGCTCGCCACCGCCATATAAAATATCTGGAGGGCTGTAACTAAGCGAGGAAGAAGGGGTTTAGGAAGATTTAAGAACTCAGTTGTAGGCTTTTTGATATACAAGGTGTTATACATGTGAACAAATCATGTGAAGGAAGGAAAATATATGACTTTTTTTTCACAGCACCTCAGGTGGCTGTCCAGGTGGCTGGAAAGCCACCTAAGGCCCCGGGCAGACTTCACGCGATTTGATCGTCGCGACTGAATCGCGAGGAGACAACTGTTACAACATCATTCCATGCTGATCAACTTTATTCGGTTGTGGTACTTTTCCAGCCCGAAATTTTTGAATGTGAAATGAAAATGAATGGAAATCTTGGCGATTAGATCGCGACGATTAAGTCGCGTGAAGTCTGACCGGGGCCTAACTCCGAAAAAAGTTTGCCATGCCTTCAGTTTACATAATTTTTTCATAATTTTTCGCACATAGTTGTCCTATCAACTCCCTATCGCCTATCTACACACCAATTTTGGTGCTATTTCATTTTCTCTTCGCTGTAAACAAGTCTTTTGTTTATTTCGGGGCAGGTTTGAATTCGCGCGCTCAACCGGCGAACATGTTGAAACAGGAAATTTTTGGTTTTTGCAGATCCATAAGGCAGAAATGACAGTTTGCGTCTTCGGTAGAAGATGGATGACATAAAGACAGAAGGGACTGTGTGGGGAGGGAGGGGGGGGGGAGGGCTGGGGTTTCCGCTCCAACGATATCCCCCTTGCTTTTTATTCCAAAACGATATCCAGCCTGCCCCGTAAGCCACCTGTGCCGAGCCCTGGATCTGACCAGGGGTGAGGGGGACGCTCATATTTCGCTACTCTAGATAAATGTATTCTTCTTTGCTGTCTATGTTGTAAAGGTTCTTACACCGTGGTACTTGTGCTTAATGAATGGCAGAACATTGCCATACAAGCTGAAATTTTCATTGTTTTGTGTAATTTATTCTCAGGAGATCACTCCTTGTCTTCAAAATCGTCTTCTTTCGAGATGATGAAAACGCCTCAAAGTTGTAGTGAGATCTACTGTGGCACTGCCAGAGACAAATGGATTGTGCATCTTGTGAATTTTTCACTCGTACCTAAGTTACAAATGGCTGCGAAAAAACGCGCCCCTTGCTCCAATGCAAATCTCGCTTCCGCGCGGGACTCCCGTCGACTTGTTGCGCTCACTCTGTGTGCTATATCTGTGATCAGTATGTCAGATAGGCTCCGTATCCAAAGTTTGAGTGAATTCGAAGTGTTTGAATTTTGTCGCTTGAACTCAGACAATCGGTGCCGTAGCTCCGGAGGACAGTCGAAATCTGGCAGAGCTGCGGAGGGCCCAATTGACCATTGAGAGCGGGGCGAGGGGGCGGTCTCTTCTTGTAGGTCACGGTGACGTCACAAGCAGGCGAATGGGACCCCTCTCCGGGACGCGCAAATCTCTGCTCCGGAGGTCCAGATTTGGAGGAGCCCCGGAGCAGAGATTTGCGCTCCGGAGGTACGCCAGATTTGGAACACCTCCGGAGCACAAATGGGAGGTCTCCGGAGCAGAATGGGGAGATCTCCAGAGCACAAAATGGGAGGTCTCCGGGACACAGAGCGACGGCAGCACACGCGCTCCGGAGGTACCCCAGATTTGGGGCCTTCGGAGCACCATAGGTACGCAGCCAATTTGCTGTGATACGCAGTTTAGCATTTTCGAAAATAAGCTGCCGTCGCTCTGGACTTACTCTTTTTTGTCGTTTTTCGCGCTCGTTTTTCTTTTTTTTTGGTTTTCGTGTTGCTCGTTGGCGTTTATGTTGTTCTATTCCTCGTTTTCAGGTTTATGTTTCTGATTTTCGTGCGGATGCACTCAGTCACTTTTGGTGTTCGGCTCTCGTTTTCGACTTATCGTCGTTTTTCCGCGTTCTCCGTTCTTTTTCTTTTCCGTGCTGCTCTTCGGCGCTTTTGACATTTATGTTGTTCAGTTCCTTCTTTTCAGGTTTCAGGTTTTAGGTTTTCGTGCGGATGCACTCAGTCACTTTTAGTGCTTGGTTCTTTTCAACTTGCTAAGACATGAATGACTATTGATGGAGTGGTCTTTGTGACAGATCTTGGATTTTCGAAACAAAAAGTTTATAAACAGAGAATTGGTGTTGAGTCACTATTAGTATGTCCGATATCTAAAGCTAGTGCTATGCAACGTGCTGGTCGCGCTGGTCGTAGTAAGCCTGGTTAGCTTTTCGGTCCTAATCGTTCTCACATTGAGAAACTTTGCATTTTAGGAAATTGTTTGCGGAGATCCCTTTATTTCTCTACATGCTCACGAGCCTTCTGGAGTACCCAGTCTTCCAGAATCTCACGTACGAAAAAGTCTGCCTTTCACATCATGACCAGGTATTGTAATGCTTGCTCAGCTTTTCCTAATCTTTCGTTTCTAGGACTTTCTTTTCGTTCGAATGTATCAGCCTATTACTCTGACAAAGTCATACAAGCTGGAGCGAATCACTTTTATTTTTTATCATCCATCGTACTGCTTCCGGCACTCCTTTCAACTTCCGCATTAGGAGCAGGTGAGGTGGGGATTGCTATGATTTTGGTAGGTTATACATGACTTTGGAACAAAGTCATTTCAGCTGCGGATATGTGAAGCATCAAAGTCCCACTGCTAATTTGTTTCTTTTCTTGATCCTTTGCACACAACTACATCGTTCATACTGTTTACATGAGCTTGTCAGTTTATATGCTGCTCATAAGCAACGCTCTATCTGGCATCTGTGGCGGATACATTTCAGTTCTTTGTGAGTGTTTTTTTCTGTTGGAGTACTTATGTTAACGTGAGTTAATTTTGTGGGGCTCAATACACGCGAAAGGCACTCGCCTTTGTAGACTACTCGTCATACGATATGTTGTATCATTCATTCTTTGATTAAGAGACGCTTGCGCGCTTAACAAGTTCATGAATGAGTTTCGACGCGTTTGATCGATTTACTATTGGATTTCGTGGAAAAACGTGTTTAAGCTCGTTGAACCACGCTGACTTGAACACTTTCTTTTACGTGTTCCTTATCAAATAACCAAAACTTAGAACTCACCCATGAACTTGTTGATCAAATGTACGCAGAGCGTGCTCTCGTCTCTTAGTCAGAGGATGAATGATATATGTTGTATATGTTGTAGCATATGAGAAAAAAAACAATAGTCGCAGAAGCGGTATTGCTTGCGTCCTCAAATGAACTATAGTACTTCCTCATATGAATCCTTTAGTCACAATCCTCGGTTATGGCGTAAAAACAACATCCACTACTCGTCGCAGTATTAGAATAGCTGGTCTCGAAGGTGCTATTGGTCTTGGAGGTACTATAGGATATGCCGTTCTTGGCAGAGTCCGAGAGCAAGCATCTATTTTGAACTTCGCCTCTTAGCTTGTTCTTTATTTTTGGCGCTAATACGGATTAACATTCATGGTATAGTGGACCTCTTAAGTAGTCTAAGTGATCCTTTTATGACACGTAAAAAGCTAAAACGCATCGCTTAAGAGTTTACAACATCAACTCAAAGTGTCCCTGTTTTTGATTCTACAAGAAAGCGGAGACGCGGGGTCAGATAGGGGAGAGTGAAGGAGGAAAAGGCAGGTAGTCGGTTTTCGGCACTCGCTGTTTTTTCAGATAATCGTTTTCGTAGGAAAATGTACAAGGAGAGCGAAAGTACGTATGGCATGATTACTATACGCTTAACTGCATCTATTCGATATTGCAGCTGTCGTGGAGTGTGATGATACCTGTGGACAGAAGCTAACTCAAGCTCAATGCAATGTCCAACAAAAGTTTTGTTTTGCGATTTGCAGTAGATTGTTTGCAGTTAATTTGAAGTAAATGTCTTGTCTCTTTATTCTTCTATCTTCTATCTACAAACGCTAGGGGTGAGAGGGAGGGGGTGAACGGGGTTGAGGGTCGCGCTGAACTCCTACCCGGGGGGGGGTCGTATTCGGCGGTCGTATGCCATGCTCGACGCTGGTCTAAAGCTAATTTGGGTAGGGTTTAGAGACATAACTGGGGTTTGGAGCTTAATTAGGGCTAGTTACAGTATGCCGCGGCAAACTTCCGGAGCACAAAATGGGTTGCAAACCCCCGCTGGGGAAACCCCGCGGCTCCGCCATTTCTGCTCCGGAGGTATGCCGTCGACTGTCTGAGAAAAAGACTTTCGTGTTTTCTTGAAAGATAGGAGCAAGAATTCAGTTTTTAATATATTCACACGGTACACATCATTATCTAAACTAAATTATTTCTCCATAAAATTGAAGCAAGAAGAAGCTGCGACGTGCATGCGTCATTCGCGGCCGCACTTTGTTGCAACTGTTGTTTGATTTGCCCTCATCTTCTGAACAAATATTTGCAGGGGTACAACTCTTTGCATGATACTTTTTTTGTACGCATCTACGAGTGTACCATACAAGAAGATTCCTGAGCTTGGCAGTGCTCAGAAAAGATGTTTGAACTTGAAGATGAGAAGCTGAGAGCTTGTGTATAGGTCTGTGTGAGTATGCCGCGAGAGAACTGGGAATGAACCGGAGTAAGTGAGCATAGAAATGGACGGGATCGTGGGCATATGCTAATGACGATTGCTCTTACAATTAGTAATCTTGAAGATTTCGAATTTTGAGCAAAGTAGGTGTTTCTGTAGGCGTAAATAAGCACGTTGCGTTAATGCTTTCGCGCCATCAACTATGAAATTAGAAAACGGGTTTGCTTATGGGTTGAAAAGGTGTGTTACATTGTGGTATGCATACAAGGACCGAGCAAGAAGTGGCTCTACCCATCACTTAATACATTTTATCACATGTCTGACTGCCGTATCAGCAAAATCTTCTGTTCCATACTACGTGTATTCCATATTACCACAAGTTCCATACTACATGCATTCTTTCAATGTGCCACTTCGATTTTGAGTTCGATTACTTGAAATCTATTCTAAATGTTTGATATTCGATCGTTCGACATTTTCCGTCCTGAAAAATATGCGATATCCGATTATCCGACGATCTTACTCGTAAAACATTCGGTATTCGAAATTCGGTGTTTTTCTGTTTCCGAAAATGTTCAAGATTGACTATTCGATATTTTGCTTAAATGAAATAATCTCGGATATCTCAAAGTGTAGTGACTATCAATACTTTGCAGGTCTATGGAAGAAGATGCTAATTTTGCTTTGAACTTTGACAGTGATGTATTCGAGAGCAGCTTCATTTACTGGAGCAATCTGCCAGCTCATTTAAAAGTCCAGATTCTGCGCAATCTTCCGTATCCAACTTTGAGAAGCTTCATGTTTGTTAGCAAAGAATGTATGACTTTGGCGTCATCTGTGAAGACTCAAGCATACGGTGTTTATTTGCAGGACCATCCCTTCGATTATACAAACATAGTGAGTATTTTTTGGTGCACAAAAAATAAAAAACCATAAGGCCTTTAAACCATCCATCTCTTGTTTGCAAGTTCCCATGAAATTCGTATTTTTTTGCTTTTTCGCTGCTATCTTCATACAAAATTGTGTAAAGTAGAAGTCTCAAGAGCAAGGAAATTGGCATAATTTTTAGGTGGAAATCAAAGAGGCATCAGCGTTTATCACGGTTTATTACATACCACCCGAAGCAGTGGGTGTTCCAGATTCGCACAAGAATTACACACTCACTTTTGTCGACGTTGAGGATGGAGGTTGTGTAGTGAAAAGGTGATCTTTTCCTACCAAGTTGCATAGATACAGCTTGAATAATTTGCGCCTTCTCTTTTTTGAAATTTCAATTCTGTTTCTTATAACAAAAAGTTTTTTTGTAATTCATGCATCTGAAATCAATTGCACGAAATTGCGCTCGCTTATTGAAATGCTAAGAATGGCTTTTCTTTAGGAAGCCTTTTCGGACGGGAACTTTATAGATTTGTACCGTTTCGTCATAACTCATAAAACAGTCTTGCGAACCCTCACATACATCGGAGTGAAAGATTGCAGAAGTTTTGTCATTAGGTTACCCAAAAGTTTTTCCGATTATTCTACCAAGTTTGGATGAGACCAAACTTGCCAAAATTGATTAACGGTAGAAAGAATGTTAAGATGCATTGGTAGATCAATGCTTTCTTTATCGGAGCCGAGTTCTTGAAAGTTTGAATGACTTGAATTGCAATTTGCGGTATGACATTTCTCTGTTCGAAACTTCCAATGTATCTTTTCCATACGATCTTCGTGAAACCATTTAAAACAAGCGTTCAAACCAACAGGAGGGCCAGAAATTGGTTACAAAGAATTCTCAGAGGGTTCTGAGGAAAATTTCGAAATGTGAATACTTCATGTAGTCCCTTATCTTGCTTGAGTAGAGAATGTTTTTTGAATTTAGCAAAACTTACAAATTTTCACTTCTCTGCATTAGCTGAAAGCTGTCGCCCGCGTTATGATCCATTACTATAACCTTAAATGATGCAAATCTGCACACAACCTCTTTTTTAGTAAGTATACTAAAACCTTCCAGCTACGCATTTTGGAGAAAGTTACAAGACAGAAAAAAAACGAAAAAGCTTAAAAGTGATCAGAAATGAGGCGGCAGTTCATAATCGTGCAACTACTAAAGCGAATAGAATAATTCAGGAGAAGAGATAAAAAAGGAAGATCAATAATCACAACCGGCGTTAGATACCAAAACGAAAAGAGCTCTTCTGCAGCAGTGCGAGTATTCTTCCAGCTAACGAAAAATATCAAGGCACAAAATCTTTTCATTGAGATGGTGAGTTACATAAAGACTTGATGTCTCATTGATGAAAAATCTTTGCCCAGACTTCGGAAAATGCGGAAATCGAGAGATTACTTGGTGAACTTTCACCAGTCGTTCCTCTTGTCTGCGGTAAGCTCACCATTCGCGCAAAAAGTAAGACTGTTGCATCATCTCTTCTTCGCTTTGTGTCTCCCGGTTGTGGGCTAGATATTTATTTCTTGGATCATTTCTCTGAAGAGGTTTTCATGGATTCAGCATTCTGTGATTTAGAAGCGGTAACTTAAGGTCAAGGGACTTTGTAGATATATAGACAACGTTTTTGCCTTTAGGTGCGGCAGGCCCCTGAGATTGATACTGAAGCAATGATTGCGGTCAGCGACGATCAGTTATCCCTTTTCAAAGCACACTGTCTTCGTATAAGAGCTCCTTACATTTCGTCGAAAGGGATCAACAAGATGATTATGGTACGTGTTTGTTTATAAAATGAAGTGGATGAACTAGTGATAAATATAAACATGTGATAAACACGTTAAGCTACAAACTTCGCGAAATCGTCATTTTCATAGAACATGCGCAAAACAAATCCTGCTTTCTTTTGGCAGCTTTGAAGATGCACTGTATTCTTGATAATCAGATTCACATACTTTGGTGACCTTCAATGAAAGGGCGTGAATTATACAAAGGCCCGTACGCACATACCTCCCCGCTGGGGAGAGGAGATGATCGAGAGGGGACGCTCGTATTTCGCTACTCTAGATAAATGTATTTTTCTTTGCAGTTTATGTTGTAAAGGTTCTTACACCATGATACTTGCACATAATGAATGGCAGAACATTACCATACAAGCTGAGATTTTCACTGTTTCGTTGTAGTGAAGATCTACTATTGGCACTGCCAGAGACAAATGGGTTTTGCATGATGTGAATTTTCCACTCTTACCTATTACAAATGGCTGCGAGGAGCGCGCCCCTTGCCCCAAGGAAATCTCGTTTCCGCGCGCGACTCCCGTCGACTTGTTGCGCACACCTTCTCAGACAATCGCCGGGAGCAGGCGGTCCGCAAACTCGCATTTTTCTGCAGGAGGTCAGCAGAATTCTAAGGCGTGGCCAAACCTTCAGCGGGCGGCACTTCCTTTACTGTCTAATGTTCTGCCAGCGGGCAGCAACACAGAATTTTCTGCAGGCGCTCGTCAAATAATCTCTTTCAGCGAGCGCTGGTCGAAATTCCAGCTGGCGCTCGGACGGTTTTCAAGCAGTTTCGAACGTACGCCGATCAAAGGTGAGACTCTACATGGCAGAGGTGTCATCGATGGTTTAATTACTCAAGTTTGAGGTACTTTCTCTCAGCGAAGAGTACCTGGAGGCTGCGCGGCCTTCCACAAAGGACCGTGCGGCCCCCGGAAATTTTGCATATTCTCGCGGAAAGTCCGCGAAAATGCTGCCACCGCGCCGCAGCTAATCTGTAAGAAAACCGCGATTGTTCTCCAAGCATTCGTCTAAAATTTTGCCAAAATTCTTCCAAATATCTGCAAGCGGACCGCAAGAAATCAGCGAACTATTTTTCTGGTGCCCGCTTGCCCAAAAATCGCATGGCCGCCTGCCCCCGACGATTATCTGAGTTATAACTCAGACAATTCTGCGCGCAAGCGGCGCGCACTCACGGCTAGCAGGGCATGCGGAGCGCCGAGATTTGTGGGCGTGGCCCTGCAGCGCACAGGCGGCGCGCACTGATTTCGGCCGGGGGACACGCGGTAGACGACAATCGGCGCAAAAGGAAGACAGTGTATCATCCGCCTCAATGACTTTCACGGATTTCTACTCATAGCATCGGATAATGTATCTGCCCCCACCCCCACCCCCGTAGTCCCCCGCCGTGCCACTTTGACACCGGAGAGTTTCTGATAGGCTCAAAATTGGGGATTGTCGCCTTCCGCACTACACCCATTTCAGCCAACGGGCGCGCAAACACAGCGTACATACAGGCGGCGCGCAATGGACTTTCTGTAGCATCATATAAGCGAGGAAAGACGCTTGCTTTCGCGCGCAAATGCAGAATCTTTTGCAGGATCGTTTCTCCTCATTCCTCTATGTGTTATCCATGCAAAATTGTGTCGTCTATCACCTCACTTTTACTCTGCTGTTTCACCTCTTTTTCTAGTTGTAAATTGTTTTGAAATCAAGTATGCGATTTTTTGCCTTTTTGTAGCACGTTTTCTTTTATCTCATCGAAATTCTCTCTTGTTTCTCATATTGGAGGTCATTTGAAGTAGAATTCCTAATGTGAGCAAAGAAATAGTAGTTCTTTGCATTAAGCTCTATATTAAGCCTTCTCGCTTAGGGAGTCCTTATTTGGAAACCTCAGAATTCGCTGAACTTGGATCACAGGGGTTATTTTACTTGCTAATTACAAAATGCTCTTATGCTTCATAGATCTTTGATTATTACTCTACATATACGATAATCGGTCAAACATCAAAGTATTTTGCATGACGGGCCTATTTGACATTGTCAACGAATACCATGTTATGCGAACACAGCGGACGTCTTGATAACGACCTCCCCCCCCCCTGATTCCTCAATACGATCCCCCAGGGGTGGCATGCCACCCCCTGCTTGACCCTGGCCCTGACTATTTATCTTGAAGAAGTGAGAAGCTGCATTTTTTCAGATTTCGTCAAAGTCTTGTTGCTTTTTCTCTTCATTTGTTAATAGCGCATATTTCACACACAAGCGTCCAATACCATGATGGAATCAACCTTGATAGAAAGACCACTACGAGGACTAACGAGGAAGGGCTGATCCAGATTAAATGTCGCATCATTCATCCCAATTCTCATTCTTATACCCATCGTGTCCCCCTCATCCAATTGTTTGATTCCTATGGTTGAATTGTGTATACGAAGTCTATGAGCATTCAATTATGGCTGATCCAGCATGCCCACGTTTTGTTCAATGTTATCGCATTTTCATATTCTATTCCTCTACTGTACATTATGTATTTGATTGTATACGTATTGTATATATACATTATGTATTGTCTATGTATACACATCCAGTTTGTTTATTAAAGTAGCCTGTGATTCCATTGGCGGTTATTCCAAGTTATCTCGTTATATCGTTGTACATGTTACCATCAACTTCGTTGTAATCATCACTTGTTGATATCACATTCGAAAGAGTATGTGAGTTCTGTACGTATCAAGTTAGTGGGGTGAACAATAGCATCTACTCAAGACGCCTTAATTTTGTAAATAATGTATTTGATCGAATTGCTGTTTCAAAACTTGACAAATTTGAATAAAATAATTGTGAAACCACATTGTCTAACAAGCATAAGATATTCAGACCGACTACAAAAATCCGAGCAGATTCCTGCCAAAATTTTCCTCGTAGCGCGCAGGCGGCTGGCCTTCAATCCTAGGCGGCGCGCACTGCATACACAGGCGGCGGGAAGACACATCGCTTGCTGATTCAATGCGCGCCGCCTGCGCGCACCATTGTCTGAGAAGTTTCATCGCGAAGAAAGTGGCGCTCAACGGAAATAACTCATTTTATAAAATAATCACAAGAAAAGCAACGGATTTTATTGCGTTAATGATGGTTTGCCTATCTATGTAGACGCACCATTAAAGGCAGTGGCTCGGCAAATCCCAACCTAGTCAAATTGACCTTTACCTGGGGTTTTCCAATACGCTGATCCCGATAGTCCACTTTTGAAAGCTTGAAAACGGCGAAAATGAGCGTTTTTTAATGCCCTTCCCTTTGATATTGGACGAGTGGAGCAAGGCTGATGCGACAAATCCTTGCAGGACGCAATGGTTATAGCGTTGCGGCGGGCAGCCTCCAATGGTGAGAAGGAAATTGCCAACTCGTCCAGATGCGTGTAAGATTGGCCTGCGCATGTAAGTTCGGGAGCGATTTTCTCGGCAGGGAAAGCATGCTGTGCAACCGGGATTGCACTGTTTTCATAGTCGGGCTATAAGGAACCTACCGCGTTAAAATCCCGAGTTGTTGAATTTTGCCGATCCACTACCTTTAATACTGGAGTTGGCAGCGACAGCAGGTATGATAGAGTGGAAGATGATATAGATGACAAATCTTTCTTGTAATTTTTTGATGTGTAGACTTCTCGATGAAACTTCTTTCTGGTAAGCAAGCTACTGTGGAGCATATTCCATTTTCTTGGCGCTGAATGATTAAAAGCTACAAATAAACCGACGATTTCGTGTATTACTTTTGCTAGTGTAAGTCATCAGAATTATTCATTTCGAAGTGTTCGTACTTAATACAACTGTATGAGTTTATCACCTACATTCTTTCTTATGACTAACAAACTTGAACGTCATCTTCATGCTTGCTTGCTTTGAGATTATTCGAAGCTATCATCGGCTCCCAGATTCGTGTGGAGGCGGTTGCGGACTTCCCTGGCTTTCAGTATTAGCTTGTTAAACCTCCACGTTATACCATTGCATGTCGTACTCTCTCGTTAAGCTTATTTTTAAAATCAGGGAAGCCCGTGATCCGTCTCCGCACGAATCTGGGAACAGAAATTGTGATGAGATGACTGACTGGGCTTCTTGGTTGATAGCAAGCTCTCATTCAAGAAACATTGGGCGAAAATTGCTGCCAAAGGAATGGCCGCGATGCACAATCTGTTTAGAGCGCTAACAATTAATGATATGGAGGTCTTGATCAGGGCTTATAAGGTATGTGTTAGACCGTTACTCGAATATGGTACTGTTGTATTCAATCCCTCCACATATATTGCTAGTCATGTAATAGAGAGAGTACAGAACAGCTTCACTAGAAAGCTAATGATACGCAAATCAGGGTTCTTATATAGTCAGTTCCCGTGCTTCAGGCCTCGTAACAAAAAGTTAGTTTGGTTTGGAAAGCTTAGAAAGAAAAAGGAAAAAGTTGGATCTTATTATGGCACATAAAATATTATTTGGTGACTGTCAAGTTGATCCAAGTAACTTTTTCAAACAGAGAAACTCGGTAACCAGAGGTGATCCAAACAAGATTGTGCTCGTTAGAACAAGAAGGAATGTGCGGAAGAATTTCTTTGTCAATAGAGTTAGCCTGCGAACGCTCCCTGTAAAACCTTCTTACTTTAGAGCAGTCCTCATGAACTACCTACTTTCTGCCTAGTGTACCTCTTAACTGATGTTGTCGCATTTTGCATTTCGCTTTATAACGAGTATAGTTGTTGTTGTTCTTCTCGTTGGTGCTCTTTTGTTGCTGTTTGCTTGCATCATTAACATAGGTTATCCTATGTAATAAATAATATTAATAATAATCATGCCATAGAAGACGGCTCTTCACAAACTTGGACTCTGACTTCCAATTTTAGGAAACTTCAGAAGTCAAAGATTAGATCTGCACTGCCAACTGCCAAGAAATGATCCTTTCATTATACTACATGCGCGTGAAGGTATTTTAATTATGCTATTGTAGAAAGCGGCGTTTTTAAGTGTGTCCTAGGAGTGCACTATAAAGGCACCGTCCACCCAGATTATTAGAATCCATGTTTTGATCGTTCCGGGGCCTTCTCATGTCCTGATTCCGAATGTCAAGTCGAGAAGCAGCAAAAATCCTAACAATCCTCGTTCCAGAGAACCCTAGGCCGGCTTTTTGGACGGTGTTGGCTGGACGCGCACGGGTGAGCGGGCATGGATGGGGAGCGCGGTGCCACTTAGGGGTCCACGTGCATCTTCGTTATTCCAGAGCGATTTTTTCGCTTCCGAAGCGACATTTTGTGCCGCGACGTGGGCATTGGCTTGCTAGGGGACCCTACTATCATATGCTGCCAAAAGCTCAAGACTCTCAACTTAGGGGGACGGTGCCTCTAACGAGTGGTACGCAGGGTAAAAAATAACTGGCAAAGATGCAAGAAGGGCGTATGAACGAAACTCCTTTCACAATATTAATACTTATGCATTTAAAGACTACTTCTTCCACATGGATTCACGAACAAGGGCTATGGATGCAAACTTACTAGATTATGAATAGCGTGATAGTGTGTAAAAAGCTGGAAGAGAGGTCCTAAAACTAAACAGCGTGATTGCTTGGATAAGCCAAAAGCCACTATCAAAATCAGCACCATTACCCGGAAGACAGTATTTATTATAACCTATGTCTATAGCTTACCACTTGTCATGGCTGGCCTATGAAGAACAACACATTCTTTAATGAAGACTACATCCCATTAGTGCAAAACAGCATTTTCACTTTTGTGCCAAAGCTGAACGAAGAGTTTCAGTTTGAGGAACAACATTGATCTGACATGAAAAATGCAACTAGATGAGCAAATCACCATTAACACAACAAAAGCACTTGCTTTTCTTGTGATTTTACAACAGAAAGGAGCCTTTTCCTTGAGCGTCACTTGCATCGCCACAAAAATCATAGAGTATGCGCTATCAGTCAATGGGAGTCCCGCGTGTAAGCGAGATTTGTATCAGGCCATGGGGCGCGTTCCTCGCAGCCATTTGTAATTATAGGTACGAGTGAATTTCGATGAACCTCGCGAACAGCTGTTCGTCGAAGATTTCGATATCTTGAGATTTCACAGTGTCTAATATCTCATCAGAGCAGTGCCATAACTTATCTTTGTTGCAATTTTCCAGCATTCTCATCGAGTTTATGAGAAGATAAATAACGTTGAAAATGTAGGGCAATCTCCAGGGGATCCCTTAGGAGATCACACGGAACAGTGAAAAACTCGGTTTGTATAAAATGTTCTGTTATCCATCATACTCAGATAGTAGGGTATGTAGATCTCCATAAGATCTCGAGCAGAGTTTACGCGATTTGATCGTCGCGATTGACACAAGATAACTGTAAGAATAACATTGCATGCGGATCTTCTTGTATTTCGGTTGTGATAGTTTTCCGACACGACTGATTTTGACTAACTATCACAACCGAAACACAAGAAGATCATCATGTAATGAACTCGTAACATTTGTCTTGTAGCGATTGAATCGCGACGATCGAATCGCGTGAACTCTGCCCGAGGCCTAAGATAGACTGAAAAAGAACAATGCAGATACTTAAAGAAGTGAGTTATGACGAACTCTCCCTCAGATACATGTATAGGAACCTAAAACGCAGAAAATCGACCTCAAATTCATTCACATGAACAGTCCAACAACTTTGTATAAAAAAAAAGGTGAAACGCAACAGTCGAGTAAGACACTGCACTTAGGTAGCTTCGAAAATCTGTATGGAAGCAGAACCAGCTACAATATTCTGGAAACATCTTTTAGAAGTCAACAAAATTGATTTAGTTAATAGTGAAACAGTGGAGCACAGAACTTGAGAACTTGCGCGAGCTGCAAAAAGTAATACTCAGTCTTCCTATTACCTCACTACTAGACCAACATATAATTTTGCGTAGACCCGTTGAACATGCGAGATACGTCCACAGCCGAAACCTTGTTTACTGTGCGCAGCTAGCCAGTCGCCTGACAAGACACGGCACAAGATGAGCAAATGTCGTGCTGGAAATCGATTTGAATGGGAAGGGGCTGTGGCGTACTGAGAGGGGGGGGGGGGAGCGGGGGGGGGGGGGGGCGCCCCCTTCGAGAATGGGTCGCGAAATTCCTGAAACTTACTTATAACCATAAAAATGTGCAAGTGACTTGTTTATACTTGTAACTAATTAAAATAATTTTGAATTTTTTTAAAAATTCAATTTAGCCCTATAAAAATTTTTTCGGGGCGTGGCTACCACGCCCCCTTTTTCTGAAATTTTGGAGTTATGGGCAAAATTTTGAGAAGCATACCTAAAAATTTTTCTCTGTGGCTAACGCACCTTCATCAGAAAAAAAATTTTTGTCTTCCCCTCCTCCCCCCCCCCCCCGAACGGAAATTCGGTACGCACTGAAAAGGGGATATCTTAAATTTACGTTTACATGTACAGGCCCCGTAAAACCCAATTGCCCACGCGTCGCTTTGAACACCAACGCGCGGCGCGGCTGGAAACGTTTCGTTCCAAAGCGCTACAGGCTTTTTTCGAGCGACAATGAGCGCGCGTCCTTTCCACACATATTTTTTTAAACTTTTGAGGGGGGCTTTCGTCGAGGTATACCTTGCATTGGCGATAACATGAAAGTTAAAGAAAGATTTTTTGGAATATAGTGAACGCCGACAGTCGTTCGCGACGACCGCTCGCTTACGCTGGTGTTAAAGGCACGGCGCGGGCAATTAGGTTTTACGTCGCCTATACAGACACTCTCTCGACAACTTATTATAACGATATGACTAAAAAGTTGGAGTGGAAACCTCCTTTTCCACCCCATGCACATCTGAGGTAGACAAAATCTTGGCAACTTTCACACGTAAGTTTTTCATTTAATATGAATCTGCTCTATCTGTTCTACATTTAAAGTTCAATATATGACATTTTGATTCCAAAACTCTCCCTTTCCTTATTCTTAGGATCCAAGATAGCAACGACGCCGGTCGTTTTGAGGAAGGAAGCATACTCCAATCGAATATCCTTCGAAGCAGACGAAATCAAGTAGCAAAGAAAATTGTGAATAGGCGAAGTCGTTTTTTCCATTTTCCATCCCTGTGCTGGGTCCTGTCGCCTGATGCGGAGTTGGGTGCTTCACTGTTGTTAAGTGCCGCGCGCGCATCACCGCATGCTGCGTAAGGGTTCCTGATCAAGTTGTTGTTCGGTCATGTAGGCTGTGCATGTGCAACCCGCATTCGTGCACCGCGCTCGCGATGCACGAATGCGGGTTCTCAAATGAGCAAAGGACGATTACAGGATCTAGTACGTCACGTGAGCTATTTACCGAAAATGAATGCTAGCGTAAGCTCTGTAACTCGCAAAAATTTACCGTTTTTCGTTTTCACTCCTCTTCTCTCCCTTCAAGGAAAGTCTTCGTTCCTGACATCCTTAACAAATTCACTAGTCTCTCAAGCCACTAAGTTAGCTGAGGACTTAGCGCTTTATAATAAGATGCCGAGAAAGGAAAACATCAGGCTGATGAATAGTTTCTGTTAAACTTTTTTCAAATCTGAGAAGTGTCTGATAAATGTTGTTCAAGGCATGTTGACGGTGCAAGGCTCCAATTATCCACGAAATTTTTTTCCACGAAATTACTTGAAAGAGTGAAGCTCCTTTTCGAAGGAACTTGGATATGAAGCTTCTGAGAAGAAAAAACATGTGGAAATGAATGTAGGGAATTGATGTAGGATTATGGAGAAAATGGATGAAACACTCAAAAGGAGTGGCTTACTTCAAATCCTTACTTTAAATCAACTAGCGTAATGATCCTTTGTTTCTTCAAATCTCGCTTTTCTGTGGCATGCAGTGAAAAGCGAGAGTTGAAGGAACAACTGTCGAGGCAGTTTGGCTTGCCGCTCTCCCGGCACTTTTGCCTGAGATTGGGTTATCGTTTTTAATTTCTTGCTTGTTCCTAGGGGATTATGTCCAAATCATGTAAACGTGTCACCTACATTGCCTGGGAATCTCAAAGGCAGTGGATCAGCAGAATGGACTCTTTTCGGATTTTGGTGGATTTAGATAGTAGACCCCCCCCCCCCAAATACACTGTAGCCCAAACCCCATCTGCCAGTTCATGCGCTAAGTTCTGGAAAATCCGCTTCAAATCTCCACCAGCTCCGCCCCATTCCATTGAATGGGCCAGGCTGGTGGAGTTTGAAGCGCATCAGGACTTAGCGCATGAATTGGCAGATGGGGTTTGGGCCACAGTGTATTTGGGGGTCTACTACCTAAATTCACCAAAATCCGAGAAGAGTCCATTCTGCTGATCTACTGCCTTTAAGTCGATTGAAAATCCAAACTGCTTTACCTTGTAGTCCTTTAAATTTTAGTTGAGTCTCGTATGTGTCATCGAATGAGTCTCGTCATAGTTTAAAACGACAGAACCTTCACCTCTCTTTACGTTTGGAAACTGTCGTTGTTTACAGTACAGAAGCGTTCAGTCCTTTTTTATTTAGAACAGTGTTTTACATCAATGAAGTGCTATTTCCATTACTCTATGTGATAACGAAGAAATGATGTTGAGCTGCTGGTTACTTCAGAGCTTGGCTTGGCATTGCACCATTACCAAGCAAGCATAGTTCCTGCTGATTCTTGCTCGTTTCCAAATATTGTGCGAACGATTCAACATAGAAGCAGTCAGCAAATGGTTATGGTTAAGACGATGTAATCATATCCAAGATTTTATCCAAATTGCTACCATTCCTTATTTTCTCATTGTCTTCAAGCACTAAAAACAAAGTACAAGTAAATTTTTACAACTGTGTGACCACTTTCAGACCTTTGTCTTTTCAGCAGTGGCTGAATAACCAAAGAATAATAGAGGAGATCCTTTTGACGGATACACAAAGAATCAATGAAGCTGAAGTTCTCGAGGGAGTGGACAAAGACCGAATATTGTCCGACCTGGAGATATCTAAAAGGCAAGTTATTTTTCCTATTGCATAAATGCAGATGCGTAAAAGTATTTCATGCGTCTCTCAGAATCAGACTTATTGAGTCCTGCAGGACATGATGAGGTAAAAACTCGAAGGGCTTCGGACGATAACACTCCAAAGAAAAGAAAGAAGAAACCCCCTTGAGTCGTGACTATTCGCTCAGAGCGGGGCAAATGTCCGTCCTCATGCCTTTTCGCTGACGCCCCATAATAAGCGAATTTCGAAGCGTAAGAATCAAGCTGCTTCACTATTTTCTCTTCAATAGATTATATCATTTGATTTCGTGCAAAGTAATGCCATTGAAAGCTCTAAGCGGACGAAAACGCTATGAACTTGTTGAACAAGCTAGTGAAATTTGAGTTTGAAGAGTTTACGGTATTAATTCAATTGATACCAAACGTTCTTCATTGATTCCATTTCAGCCCCTTCCTCAGAGAACGAATGGAAAACATGAAGTCTGGTGGAAGCTTGCATGTCGTAATACGCAACTTTTCCGGTGCTTTGATACTAATCAACATTGGAGCTGACTTTTGTAATCTGATGAATCCTCATTCGAAGGTACTCTTATATTCAACGAACACGACTAGAGATGATGATGATGATGATGATGATGATGATGATGATGATGACTAGAGAATGATGTTGTGGAATGTATTAGGATGTCCCATAAATTTTGAGGCTTGAGTAATCATTCAAGAGCGCAAAGCAGGCTGCACAAAATGTCTATCAAGAACCTGCCAAAACCGTATTTCACATGTAGTTTTGAGCTGGAATCTGATAGCGTCAAAAACGAATTTTCTTATGAAAAATCATATCTCCGCCCCAAAAAACCTCAAGAATTCCCCATCTATCTTAGCATGTGCTTGACACATCGAACATTCAGTTTTGCATTCTCTTATTTCTTCCTGAAGGAAAAAAATGAATGGGGTAAAGAAGCAAACTCCGCCCCTAGACGTCATGAGCTCATCCCATGCACATGGTCATATAGCTCATACATACAGAAGTACCAGTGGCGTACCGAGGGGGGGGGGGGGCGGGGAGGGGGGGCGCCCCCCCCCCCCGAGAACGGGTCGCGAAATTTTTGAAAGTTACTTACATGGGTTATAAAAATGTGCAAGTGACTTGTTTTTACTTGTAAATAATTAAAATAATTTTTAAAATTTTTTAAAAATTCATTTTAGCCTTATAAAAAATTTTTTTTCGGGGGGCGTGGCTGACGCCACGCCCCCTTTTTCCAGATTTTAGGGGTCGGGGACCCGGAAAAATTTTGAGAAGCACCCTAAAAATTTTTTCGGAGTGCGTGGCTAACGCCACGCACCTTCTTTAGAAAAAAATTTTTGTCGCGCCCCCCCCCCCCGAGCCGAAATCCTGGGTACGCCACTGAGAAGTACGATCATGTTTTTGTAAACTTTGTAGGTGCCTCAGTTCCCGAGAAATGCTGATATTTGAAATAAGAATGGTAAAAAATTATGGGACAACCTTATATATTGTCATATGTATTACTCGCACTAGTCTGTACTCTGTTTATAACGCAATGGTGATTTTCGCTTACGTGTAATCGCTTTCCAAACAAGTGTCGATGTAACAAAATGGAAGGAATCATGAAGGGTTGTACAAGCGAGTAATAAATGTGATCGTGTTTGTGTTTAATCACAAAACAACGTCGAGAGCGTCGTTTTTTGGAAGGAATGCTGTATAGTGTCAAACATGCAAGCACATATGTACACAGGACCATATGGAACCGAGACCGAGTAGAAGAATCATTGGATTATGATAACGAAATTGTTTGGTACGACTAGTTTTTTATTTTCTGGTTATATCTGTATAATGCATATGTGAGAAGTAACGGAGGTCAGCGCATGGAGGACATATAGTCTTTGTTGCCGTTTTCGATTGACTCTGTGACACTTTTGCAAGGAGATTCTATGACTGGCTGGAGCAGTCTATTACGCGGCAACCCTCTGCGTTTTGATAAGGTGCAGGCCAGCAGGCAAGCGTAGCTGTATCTTGTTTTCGCTAACGGAGACTTGGTTCGTCCAAACCCAGCGTTCTGCGATTCATTTTTTTTCCAATCACGTCTGTGACCGACTGTGTTTTCTTTAACTAAAATGGTATTGATCTTTTGACAAGTTACAACTTGACGCATCATCCTGCCACAAACTTGATTTTTGGAGTTTAGGTGGGGCCAATATTTGTAAAATAGACCGCGGGAAATGCTTAGCTTATGGCACTCCAAAACGAAGTTTGTCAAATGCCACCTTTATAAGTCCAAATGGCATTCCATATCCGAGGCATAAGGACTCGCCAACGCAGCCCACCAGCGTCACGCAGTCCATCAGCGCGATCTTGGCCGCATTTGAACGTCAAAGCGTCAGCCTGGTCACAAACTCTTTCATTACTGGAAAGCACCGCTTTTTTTTTTGAGTAAAAATTGAATATTGTCTTCCACAGCAACATGGCTGTTTTGTCTATCAGTGAAGTACATAGATTTCCGTTGCGGGGGGGGGGGCAGAAAAATTTTTTTTTATATGCTTCCCAAAATTTTCGCGGGCCCGTAAGTATGAACAAGTCACTTGCAGGTTTGTATAACTCATGTAAGTAACTTTCAAAAATTGCGCGACCCATTCAATGATGTAAAAGGATGTTATCTATCACGACTTATAATAACGGACTGAGGGTTGTTTACGTCTTTTTGTGTGTGTGTCTGTGTGTCTGTCGGTCCGTTTCGAAATTCGTAGAACGGGTTCCAGCGGATTTCTTGAGCCCAAATTTTGCAAGGCGCAAGCTAACATCATGGAAGTCCACTATGCAAATGCGGATCCGCTGAATGGATCTCTCAAATTGCGCGTCAAACGGATCCACCTGGCTTCGGACCAGCAAAATTGGGCCTCTACCACCTTTTTTTGCGATGTCATGGATATGTTTGACAAGCTAATGTGGAAGCAAAGAACTTTAGCCCAGAAAACTGAACTAAAGTTGGCTACTTTACGAAAATGAGTTAAAAAGAGTTAGTTGCGTAAATGTTTAGTTTGCCAAGATTTTACCTGATCATCTGAGAAGATTCTTGCACAGAGATGTAGCCCACGATGTTCATTGTCCTTATGGTGACTGCCAAGCCATAAAAATTTTAACCTATTCAAGTTTGCATGTGTTCTTCTGGGAAAAATCTCATCTACGCGAAAATACCGATCTCACACGAAAAACCTCTAGGAATGAGCGTGAAAGACTACATAGCGCGGTGAATTCCAAAGTATTATTATGCTGGAATGACTAAGACATACAGAAAGTAGAGTCAGCACGAGCCTCAGCGAAGCAGAGGTGACGCACTGGTATATATATAAAACTCAAAATTGTGAGTTCGGAGGCTATGTGCGTTATTAAACGCGCGCCGATCAACCGATTCAGCTGAAACTTTGCACACACACGTTTTCGACCCCTGCGCAGATGATAGGCTACTTTTTACGGCGTTTCGCTGGGTCGTTTTATCGATACATCGATTTGTTTACTTTTTTCTAAGGAAATGATGGCTTATCATGTTTCAACCCATTTTTTCACAGTCATGTAAGCTAGGGCGGTAAATCTCATTTCCACCTCAGGATCACGAGGATGCGGTATCGAAGGGATGTCCCAGGGAAAGTCATTCAAAAGATGGAAGAGGAGGGGGAGGGGTACCCGGGCTGCACGACAGGAAAAAAAATATGCGGCAGTAAATTCCGTGCCCCACAAAACTCTCTGGTGCTAAGCTGACACAACCGAGGACCAGGGTTTCGGAGTGGGGCAGAGATACATGACTCAATGCCATAAGTTTTAGCGCAAGAAGAGTGCTAGATGATGTACTGTCGAAGTCAAGTTGCGGCGCTTCTCAAAAATTTGAGCAGATCGTCCTCCTGACCGTTCCCTGGGGAATAGCAGTACATTAATCTTGCTGACAACCTATAGTATCTACCCCACAGCCAGTGAATAATGGCCCGGGCTGGAGCGGGAAAGTCATCTAGTACCATACACATAACGAAGAGCTTAAAGAAATCAGAGAAACATTTTGAAAGAGGGTTTAATATAAGCGGTGAATCACTTTCAAGGCTGTATCATTGCGGTAATGGCGTGCATTATTCCTTCTTAGGTAAGAGACTATCCACATAGCCATCGATTCATTACCCTAACACTTGAAAACACTTAAAGAAACTTTTTATTCACCCGCTCTTCTTTCTTGTTTGTCCAATCTTTGAAATAAATGAGAATTTCTCAGCGACATTACCGACAGCTGTGCTCTCTTTTTTGTACTATTCAGGAAGACTTCCGCCGTTCTCTATACGCAAAAGCATACGATTTTGCGCCTTTATCTAGTCATCATCCCGCATCGCCATCATCTCGAATTTCTGGATTTCTAGCTCCGGCAGTTAGCCTGTTTGCATTCTGTGGATACTGTGATTAACCTATATATGAAGCTCATTGCGTGTATGTCTATTCGTCCATATGCATAGTTAGTCTTCTCAGCCGATCTGGTAAATTGGATCTCTTTGGGAGAGCAGGTCTTACAGGCTGCTTTCGTTGTCGATACACATTAATTATTGATTTATTCCAAAAACCCAAGGGGTAATATATCTCGCAAAGCGGTCGCCTTATCGCATGCTGCTCTCACTTAACGCGTTCCATGATTACAGTCAGTTTTTTGGCGTGTTCGCCTTTAGAGCGAAAAGGGTGCGGCTTATACACCTGAAAATAGGATAGATATACCAGCCAAGTAATAGAGGTATGAATTCCATATAGAATTTCATACTCTAAAATCTCTTGTAAATAGGTCCTCCTACAGATAGGTCCGCCGGAAAGTTGGTCATCATTTGAGTGCATAGAGTTTCACAAAACTACAAGCACGGCTTGCTGTGCATTGATTGATAGTGCATAAAAATGTTATAAATAATCTTTCAAAAAGTCGATACACTTCAATGCGTGAGAATGGCAGAAAACAACACTATGACGTGCCAAGAGCAGGGGGGGGGGGTTACGAAAAAATCAAAACTTTTGATTAGTTTTTGAAAGATGGAGCACATTGCACATAGTCACAGAAAGTTTTTGACAATATTTTGTAGTTGCCATAGGATTGAAAGATGACAGACGGCTCTGTCATCTTTCAATCCTATAGCAACTACAAAATATTGTCAAAAATCTAACAAAGAAGGGTCGCGAATTTGAAGCGGTTTATCTTAGGATGCATACCATTACAAAGAGCCTGAAGTGCTGATTTTGAAACGCTTTCAAAGTTGTGGGCGTTTTTATCATCAAATTTTGCATGGTTTTGAGTAACTACAAATAATAGAAACCGTTTCATATTGCTTTTTGCAGTACAGGATACCAGTCAGAGGGTGAGCATCATTTTAATCGTGGGCCTGTTCCAAACAGGTTTGAGTCCAAAATGCTCGGGTGTTGATAATTCTGGTTACTCTCAGCCTTGCAAATGTTCCAGTTTACGCTTACGTTAATGCATGTTGATCTATGGGAAGTGTGACGGAGTCCGAAAAAATTCAGAATGTCAAACAAAATAGCATGGTTCACAATGTTTATACTGGACACAGTCTAAAATTTAGTAGACGTTATAGTTTTCACTTTGGTTCTGCGATGCTTCGCTGTAGATGTACGCATGATAATGACTTGAGATTACATATCTTGATATGATATTCTGTCAACAAAAAAACTGGAAGAAGAACTTTTTTGTGCCTGTGTACAATTTCTACTGCTCCAATGGGCTTATCAGTGTACCAAAATCCGCAATTCATTCCAGGCCAAACTAGCAGTCAACGCGTCAGTTGTTTTTCAAGAACACTGCGATAATATCGAAAATGTGGAAGATTTCAACGACAGCATGAGATTTAGCAGAGTCTCAAAGAAGCTCATTAAGAACATCGACGTGGCCTACGTAAGCAGTTTTATTCTGTTTAAAGGCAGCGTCCAGGCAGATCTGGACCTATGGGGATTTTAAGTGGAAAGTACTTTTGGGGCCCTAACCAAGGCACTGCCCAAGCGGCAGCGCAGTGTGGCTTTGAGATCCTCTTGTGTTTGTTTTTTTTTCATTTTTGCACATCTTTGCACGTATTAAATAAATAAATGGAATTTTGACTGAAGAATTCGGAAGAAATGCTTATTGAGAAAATCAAAGATTGAATCTTTGCCGGCGAAAAATGCTTTGGAATTCCGAGCGCTCAATCTTCTCCTATAATCAGGGTGATTTCATTTTGTGTCACAATTCTAAGAAGTTTTTTCCCAAAAACATCGTCTGTCGTATCTTATGCGCTTTTCATAAAATGCACTGAAAGTTGGTCATTCAATAACTGATTGCGAAAGTTAACAGAGGGGGGGGGGGGAATCTTGGAGTTTTGGGGTGAATCTAATTCGAAGTAAAGCTAGACTTACGCTATGAAGTTGAAGCACTACCCTTTTTTTCTCTGGTCATACCATGGAACATATCCCAAAATCACGAAATTCCTCTTAAGACAGTAGACAAATAAAATAAGGAAATCAAACATAACCCCTGAATGGCAACATCAGGATGGACTAGACATGTAAATACGTAATGAGTGCGTCACGTGTGTATGTCCTGATCTTCAAAAGAAAAATCCTTTTCAACCATATAACCAAATAGTTGCAGAAGAATCCCGATAGGGCTCTTATCACCCGTAAACAGTAGAACGCACTCCCAATCAATCTGTCGCCCCAAAGCGATGACGAAACGATTGTATGGAAGTCAAATCTGAATCTCCAACACAAGAATAAGGCAAGAAAACGCAGGAGAAGGCGTTGCAGTGAATTTTATGTGCTTGGAAAACGCAGGGCATCTCGTCAATATCATATACCTGATTCTCGTCAGCACTCTCATACATACTGGATCCATTTGCATGCCGCAGCCCGTAACCGGGTCAGGGTTTCGAAAGTCAGTTTGAAAGTCTAAAAATTTTCTGAAGTGTTGAAATTTTGACAGGTATATTATGTTGTCTTCTGTCTGTAGAGCTCAAACGTTGTGTGATGGTGGTTTTCTAATATGGAGCTCCGTACAAGTAAAACGAATATTTTTTTTTATTTCACACTAATTGCAAATGGGCTTCGTTCCTGTCAGTATATAATAAAATCGCCATCCTGTGGTTCTCTACATTCTCTGTCCCTGTCGCACTACTTCACGCCATGCCGGCAACATTTGGGCGTACAAAATGGTCATGCACTCAGAGCTTAGGAACGTGTATCCAGAACTGTCCTGGACTTCCGTGGAAATACGAGTTTAGCAATTTCTCTGCCAAGTGTTGTGGGCGCGGCAGAGGCACTTCTTGACCACCAAATCACTAGAATAAGCCGTCACTTTCAGTATGGTCCAACGAAAAATTCATTGTGAAAAGACGCCGCTTGTCGTCGATAGGATGCAATACAACTTGGCAATGCTTTCGTGCTCGCTGCCAGACCATGGCCCGTAGTGAACCCCTATACAGCGCAACTCGGCTGGGAGCGGACTTACGCTGAACGTAGAATGCCTCAGTCCGGCATTCGGTGAGCTACTGATCAGGATGCGGATTGCCTTGTAGAGGTAAAGATTTACGTTCTCGAAAAAAGGAACCACTTGAGAGGGTTTGGTCGGATAGCGACGTGGTTAGGATTTAATGCGCGCCACTGTCCGAAGCCGCCTAGCGGCGAGTTTTTGCGCCACTGCAGGGCAATAGCGGCCACAATAATAAATCGATGATGGCAGCTATCAAGGATATACCCTAGAAAATGGACTAAAACAAAACTAACACATTTTAACGAAGATTTCATGAAAAACTGAAATTTTTGGAACATAAATAGAATGGTGTAAATAACTAGATTCTTGTATGCAGCTTTCTCAAGAAAGCTAACAAGGAAAGCGTGTGTAGTCGAAGTGGCCTTTCCAGATGAGACTCATACTGCTTTGAAGAGCACTAAGCGATGATTACAAACTGCCTTCCAAATCTGCCAAGCGCCTCTGGACGAGTTATGGGCGTTTTTAGGTCAAAAAATTGAACGTGTGGAACTGGAAACTGGAACAAAATTGCCCAAATTTGCTCAAATAACCCAGTGTCAAGTATCAGAGCCCTTTATGCAATGGATAAATTTTATACCTAATATGCTAACACTTAACATTGCTTTATCTGAGCGCTGTAAAGATTACAATACCCAATTTTACCAATTCTGCATTCATCTTTCGTTCCAAAAAACGGCCGTAACTCGGCGTCCATAGGCGGTTAGCAGATTTGAATGGTAGATTTGGAATAAGCGTGCAAAACTCTTCAAAGCAGTATGGGTCTCATCTGGAAAGGCCACTTCGACTACACACGCTTCCCTTGTGAGCTTGCTCTGCAAAAAAAAGAGAAATAGATCTTCATCCATGCTTTTCTCGAATCTGCTGTTCATTGATTCTCTCCCATCTAGTGCCCCAAAACAGTGCAGTTTTGGGAGTTTCGCACCGCAAAAATACGTCATCTGAATTGTCCCGTAATTTCCTCACGAGCAAACGGGAGACTTGTCTGATTCTTCTCATATGCGCACTATATCCCTCGGCTCACCCTGAAATTCGTCGGCTAAGTGGCATTCAATTAACCGTGGCATTTGATCGGACAGTCTTCTGATTGTTGAACTGATTATCTCAAAACAACGGGAAAATGGGTGGCATTATTAACCTAGGGAGTTCTTCTGAATGGCTCATCCCAGGTCAACCGAGGTGAATAAGGGTTTACTACGGGCCCATGTGATCAGAGCGGATTATACAAGGCTGTAAAGAGATACCAGGTAAGATTTTCTGGATTTGTAAGTTGAAATCAGCATTTTTTTGAATTTCTTTGCAATAAGCAGGAAACTCTACAATTTGAAGTTAAAGACAGTGGCTCGGCAGAATGAAAACTTTGGATATTTATCGTTCTCGGTTCCCCTGAATGAGCATAGTACAAGACTGTGCTTTGTAGCTTCAAAAGATATCAATAACCCGTTTTTTAGACGTGCAAAGTTCTATTTGGGCGGACGGCGTAAGCTTGTCAAGAACGCGATTGGCTCGTGAGTGGAGACACCATAATCTCGGCGGAAACTGGATTAATGACTCCAACAGCCATTTTCGCGATCCGCCCAAACAACACTTTTTACGTCCAGGAAAGCGAGTTATTGATCTCTTTTAAAGCTGCAAAGCACAGTTCTGGACTTAACTCATCCAGGGGAACCAAAAACGATGAATATCCCAGAGTTGTCATTCTGCCGAGCTGCTGTCTTCAAGCTCTAAATTTACCGCTAAACAAATCGAAGTAACATTGAGCAAACCAGTTTGCCAAGTCGAGTGAATATGGCGATCTAGAGAAATCGCGGAAAGTATGTCTCAAGCTTAAAGGAGCAGCAATTGCGCTCCGTTCAGATAATCGCCGAGACATGCGGATTGCAAAGTCGGCTTCTCGTGAGCGGTCTCTCTGATTTTGTGGTGTGGAAAAATTAGCGAGAGCTCCTCATCCAGCATTGATCTGCAAGCATTCATGCAGCTTACTCTAAGAGCTATTGTCGGATATTTTTAAAGGAATGCGATCTGCCAAAAAGCATTCATCATCCAGGGAGTCGACTTTTTGAACAAAAACGGTCATCTTTTGCGAGGAGATACGACTGCAGAAGTGTCATACATGTATTTTCATATACTCGATCTCGATGTGATCAAAGAGTTTGAGTTGAGCTCCCGAAAACTTTGCGAACAAACAGCAACAACGCTGCGACTGTGCTATCAAGATTTATCTGGACATGAAAGAGACGCAGACATTGTTTCGAATGCCGGCGACCGGACCGCAAGAGACCAACGATCTGTTTTTTTGCTACGCGTTTGACGCACAGCTTTGCCGCCTTCCCCAGCAATCGTCTAAGTGAATGTTCGACAAAAAGCCAGCATCTTCGAATATTACCAAGCGAATCCCAAAAGTTCAGCAAAGTGATTCTTCGTTGCTCGTTCATACGCGTGCTCGAATCATGTGAATGCAACATAAAGGCGACGATTAATCATAATGCTCACGCACCGTCTGAACAAGGCCACAACTGCACCGTCTGAACAAGGCTATTCTGCAGAAAAACCCTATTTTCAGGATTAAGACAAAGACAAAACACATGCCTCTCCATATGGCGACGTCAGGACTTGTTTTCACTTGTAGATAATTAAAATAATTTTTAAAAATTTTAAAAAATTCAAATTAACCTTGTAAAAAAATATCCGGGGGCGTGGCTGCTGCCACGCCTCTTTTTCCTGAAATTTTAAGGAGGGGCCCGGAAAAATTTTGGGAAACATCCCAAAAAATTTTTCGGAGTGCGACGCCACGCACCTTCATTAAAAAAATTTTTTTGTCGCGCCTCCCCCCCCCCCGGAGCCGAAATCCTGGGTACGCCACTGCTCTGGTAGTAATTTAATAGTAGACCCCCTAACTAAGCGACGACAGAAGTTTGCAGCGCGAAAGGGGGTCTACGAATTCTACAAATCGCCCCTCAAGTGGCCCGAATCTTACAGTAGGCTCGGGCGAGTGGGAGACGCATGCAAGTTAGAGACGCAGAGTCGTTGCGGGACCCTGCGTTCATGACTGTGTGCGCTATACGCACTCTGGCCTTGCAAATCAATATTGCTGTATGGCGGCGTCCGGGATTACGATTCGGGCCACTTTCGGAGCAAATTTCAGGCTTGGTAGACCCCCTCTTTCGGTCCGAACTTCAGTAATCGCTTAGGTAGGGGGTTTACTTTAACATCGCCACATAAACCCGGCACCCTCTTTCGCCGGGATTCGCCGGGACTTCCGCTGCATTTAAAGGCAACTTCTAGACAAATCTGGACTTATGTGGATTTTACGTGAAATCAATTTTGGGGCCCTAATGAGGCACTGCCGAACCGGCACCGCAGGTAGTCCTCTAACGGCTGAGATATTCCCCTCGAAACTGGACCTCAGGGTCGTGTTTCGCATGGATTCATGGCCCAACGTGTGGTCCTCGCGCGAAACTGAGGGTTGAGCCATGAATCCATGCGAAATACTGTCCTGGCTCCAGTTTCGAGGGGAATATCTTAGCCATTAGAGCACTACCTGAGCTGCCGGCAGGGTTGAGCGTGAGGTCAGGCGCGCCCGACCTGGGGGATCGTATTGAGTGTAAGGGCCGCATGCACTAACCTCCCCGCGGGGAAAGGATCGCAGCTTAAAAGAAAGCTTTATATTTCGAAACTCTAGATACCTGAATTTCACGTTGTGTCCCTATCCGTAAGTATTCCTACTACCCTTCACTATGAACATGTTGAAGAGGAGCGAGAAGCTGTACGAACCGCATTTTCCAGCTTTTGTATGATCCCTGATGATCCCCGGCGCTTTTCTTTAAAGTCATTTTTCTTTCTCCAAAGTGTTTCGCATGGATTCAAAGTTGTGCAGATTATCTAACCCAACAGTGCTAAGCATGTTGCTGATAAGAACAAGTGATGTTTTGAAGTCATGAAATTTTCGATGATCCATAGGTCGAAATTTGATGTTTACCGAAAAATTCGACTTTTCAAAAACTCATTTGTTCTCATCAGCAACATGCTTAGCACTGTTGTGTTAGATGTTCAGTACAGCTTTGGAAGGTTTTCGTTAACTTCGGAGAAAGAAAAATGACTTTAAAGAAAAGCGCCGGGGATCATCAGGGATCATACAAAAGCTGGAAAATGCGGTTCGTACGGCTTCTCGCTCCTCTTCAACGTGTTCATAGTGAAGGGTAGCAGGAATACTTACGGATAGGTACACAACGTGAAATCCAGGTATCTGGAGTTTTGAAATATAAAGCTTTCTTTTAAGCTGCGATCCTCTCCTCAGCGGGGAGGTTAATGCATGCGGCCGTAAGACTGAGGGGGGGGGGGTCGTAATTAAGGGCCGCATGCACTAACCTCCCCGCTGAGGAGAGGATCGCAGCTTAAAAGAAAGCTTTATATTTCAAAACTCCAGATACCTGGATTTCACGTTGTGTACCTATCCGTAAGTATTCCTACTACCCTTCACTATGAACATGCTGAAGAACAGCGAGAAGCTATACGAACCGCGTTTTCCAGCTTCTGTATGATCCCTGATGATCCCCGGCGCTTTTCGTTGAAGTCATTCTTTCTCCGAAGTTAACGAAAACCTTCCAAAGTTGTACTGAACATCTAAGACAACAGTGCTAAGCATGTTGCTGATGAGAACAAATGAGTTTTTGAAAAGTCGAATTTTTCGGTAAACCTCAAATTTCGACCTGTGGATTATCGAAAATTTCATGACTTCAAAACATCGTTTGTTCTTATCAGCAACATGCTTAGCACTGTCGGTTTAGATAATCTGCACAACTTTGGAGGTTTTTCGTTAACTTCGGAGAAAAAAAAATGACTTTGAAGGAAAGCGCCGAGGATCATCAGGGATCATACTAAAGCTGGAAAATGCGGCGTACAGCTTCTCGTTCCTCTTCAACATGTTCATAGTGAAGGGTAGTAGGAATACTTACGGATAGGTACACAACGTGAAATCCAGGTATATGGAGTTTCGAGATATAAAGCTTTCTTTGAAGCTGCGATCCCCTCCCCGCGGGGATGTTAGTGCATGCGGCCTTAAGAATCGAATTTATTAAGTTGGAGAGATACTGTGAAGGTGAAGAAGAAATGCGCTAGTCCGGTGGATATCGCGATCAGATGAAGGAATGACGATCATAAACAGCATACTGATTGTTTCCACAATGGAAGTTTCAGCCAAAATTCAAATCTTCTTCTCCTTTACCTTGACATATGAGGTAAACAGTGAAGCTTGCTGTGTGAAATGGGTATCATTTCCATAATCAACATGTCAACTTACCTCTATGCGCTCTACAAACCGTTACCTACTGCAGTTTCTAGTGTTTCTCAATGCCTAAAAAGCGTGGTTTTCAAACATGATCAACTCAACACACATACACACACACTCACATACATACATACACACACCTCCGAACAACAATGCTCTAAGTTAATGCTATTTAGTTACCAGACAATATGATTATACTCATGCTCTATTGCAAATATAATTTTAAATTTACCGCTCAGCCTCTTTTGACTGAGTATTATATTTGCTAATTGATTGACAACGACTGCATTTAATTATACAGCCCTCTTCCTATTCAAACATACGCGCTACTCCCAAGGACAAGGATACAAGGACTCCACACAGGTAAGTTATTTTATTTTATTATTTAAATTATACAAACAGCCCTCCTTCCTTACTGAGGAGTTCCGGGGAGGGCTATAAAACATTCTTTATCTCCGTCTAAGGGTAGGAACGAAACGGAGCTTTGTTTTTATTTTTTAATTTGTAATACTCACAATTACATTTCCTTGTCCATCACCTTTAGTTTTTATTGTTGATGCTAGCCACTAGTGTGAACTCGAGGGTTTCCCGATTCCACTAGTAGGCTAGTTTCTTTTGGATATTCTTTCCATTATTTTATTGTTTTGTTGTTTAAGAGGTTTTACCTCACAGCCCAATTGGGGCTGATTGTATCGTTCCGGCCAATTGGGCCGACTGTCGCATAGACAGTATCATTTTATAAGTCGTTACAGTTTGTCATGATAGTTTACTTGAACAAGAATAGAACAAGAACAAAACAAACAATTTACGTATTAAATAAAACTCAGTCCCTAATACTCGTAATTCCTTTTATCTTCTTGTAATCCATATTACTGTACTGCTTTCTTTGCAGGTGGTTCATCTTCCATTTCAAGGGAACGTTTCTTCAGCATTGTTGAGGACTGAGCCTATAAAACCAAAATTATAAAATCAAAAAGTTATATATGGTTCTAATAAATAGCACTACCTAATACACGTTATATCTCAATATAGTTTACTTACCTCTTCATCATTGTGTGAATTAGCAGTGTCCTCTTCATTTTCTTTATTCAAATCCAAGGCAAGATGTTCATCCTGATTGCTTACTGGCAGGTCGATCTCAGGAAGTTTCATGCTTCCTCTTTCTATTTCGCCTGCCTAAAATAATTACAATTAAAAATAATTACAATCAACAATATTGTAGTTACCTTCTCTCTACTATTCTAAACCAAGTATAAAACCTTCAAAATTATTATTATATACATATCTTAACAGGAATAATCTAAATAAACCAAATAAATAAATAAACCTTACCTTCACGGAATTTTTCTCCTTCTCAGTCAATAGTTCTTCTATTGGCAAGCCCGACCATGCAGTTAGATCCAAATTCAATACAATTGCAGCAATAGCAGGCTTTAGGGGCTTAGATAAAAAAAATTTTTATATTGTATTAAATTATTACATATCTATACACAAGAAAAGCAAGCAAACTCACATTATTATCACCAATTTTTATCATTGACTTTCTCAACGAAATTTCTACACATTTTTTATTTGCTCTTGTGTAGGCATCTCGGATACTTCTGCGAATGAACAATCTAAAAATTTGGTATTAATAGCACATATTAGAACTACAAAATATTTACCCTAATCGATCCTGATCTTCCAGCGGTAATGTCCTTTCACGGGAAATCTTGATATCAGTTCCGTTCTTGGAGTTGTACTCGTAAAGGTTTTTCCTACCTTCCATCATGAAAAATTTCCAAAAATCATATGTAACCCGTGCCTATAAATACATTAATAAATCATTATAGTAATCACATTAATAACTCATAAATACTTACACGAATAGCCAAAATCCCTCCACTTATCCCTGCGGGCGCAGGCCAACTGAAGGCGGCACCTTTGGAAGTGGGATACCTTAATACTTTTAAATAAATTGTAATCTAGTTTATTTATTTAAAAAAAAGGTACATGTATAGGTATGCATGCATATGTATATGCGTGTATATATATACACAAATAGACTAAACTACAAATAATTAGAGGATTTATGCATACCTGATTATATCAGTGGACAGATCTTCGAGTAGTTTATCCATTTTTCTTTTTCGTTGATTCCTTAGTCCAGTCACCCTCACCTAGTCTATTAAAGCCTTGCGATTTATGTTTTCCTGATATTGTTGCTTTTTCTTTTCCACTTCCGAAGTCATTCCTGAAAAAATATCACAGTTATTATACATATCATCATATTATCATGAAGACTAGACGATAGAGAGAGTAGACAATATACATGATAATAATTTGACGGAGAGGAAATGACTAAGCCAATAGATTACAATATTCGATAAATCTTTTCAAGACCTTTAATTTACTCATTTCATTCAAAATATGAGAGGTAGATGCTAAGATAAGAATATACACATTTTACTTACACACGTTCACTCATACATACTATTTGCACACAATTGAATACATATACAAATACTTATTACTTTAACACATATAATATCCTACTCTCACAAGCACACATATATTTACAATCACATATCATACCCTCATACGTTGCTTACACACACTTATAAACACATACACACACATACACACACACACACACACACACACACACACACACACACACACACACACACACACACACACACACACACACACACACACACACACACACACACACACACACACACACACACACACACACACACACACACACACACACACACACACACACACACACACACACACACACACACACACACACACACACACACACACACACACACACACACACACACACACACACACACACACACACACACACACACACACACACACACACACACACACACACACACACACATACTTGTATACACATACAGAGGTACTACCTATATTTATATCACACTACATTTACAATTTTTTACTATCTAGTTCACATTTTTAATATATATGTAATAGCTACCAAATACTAATTCATAAAATTGACAGGATCATTAAAAGGATCTAACAAAAACTCACAAATTAGATAACAAACAAAATATAACAATTGGATAGACAGAGAGGATAAGACTACCAGTGCTGATTACAGTATTCAACTAATCGTTACAGGACCCATGGCTAACTTATCATTTGCTTCAATAGTGACACAGAAGTAGCAAAAATGAGATATATACACATATAGCTTACACAAATCCTTTCACTATCACCATTTTTATACCCAAAAAATATATACATACACATAATTTTCATTTTAAACATATAAACTAGCTTACAGACACACTTACACTTACAAATCTATATTTTAAATATTACACATACTCACACACACTCTTAAACACTCTAACATGCACACACACACATATATATATATATATATATATATATATATATATATATATATATATCAGTGGCGTACCGAGGGGGGGGGGCGGGGGGGGGCGCGCGCCCCCCCCGAGAATGGGTCGCGAAATTTTTGAAAGTTACTTATATGGGTTATAAAAATGTGCAAGTGACTTGTTTATTTTTGTAAATAATTAAAATAATTTTTAAAAATTTTTAAAAATTCTAATTAGCCTTGTAAAAAAATTTTTTTCGGGGGCGTGGCTGACGCCACGCCCCCTTTTTCCGGATTTCAGGGGTCGGGGACCCGCAAAAGTTCTTAGGAGCACCTCAAAAATTTTTTCGGAGTGCGTGGCTAACGCCACGCACCTTCTTTAGAAAAAATTTTTTGTCGCGCCCCCCCCCCGAGCCGAAATCCTGGGTACGCCACTGATATATATATATATATATATATATATAAACACACACTATACACACGCACACACACACGCACACACACACACACACACACACACATACACACACACATACTTGTATACACATACAGAGGTACTACCTATATTTATATCACACTACATTTACAATTTTTTACTATCTAGTTCACATTTTTAATATATATGTAATAGCTACCAAATACTAATTCATAAAATTGACAGGATCATTAAAAGGATCTAACAAAAACTCACAAATTAGATAACAAACAAAATATAACAATTGGATAGACAGAGAGGATATGACTACCAGTGCTGATTACAGTATTCAACTAATCGTTACAGGACCCATGGCTAACTTATCATTTGCTTCAATAGTGACACAGAAGTAGCAAAAATGAGATATATACACATATAGCTTACACAAATCCTTTCACTATCACCATTTTTATACCCAAAAAATATATACATACACATAATTTTCATTTTAAACATATAAACTAGCTTACAGACACACTTACACTTACAAATCTATATTTTAAATATTACACATACTCACACACACTCTTAAACACTCTAACATGCACACACATATATATATATAAACACACACTATACACACGCACACACACACGCACACGCACACACACACACTCACACACATACACACACACAAGAAATAACAAAGTGTATATATAACTACTTCAACAAGTACTAGATTGTCAGATAGAGCAAATAATAAAAATAAGGCGAGGTTCTTGGAACAAAGATAGAGAGACGTATAACATTATAACAATGAAACATAAATATTAGGGAATGTCATACAATTCCTTTTAACAGATTTGATACTCAGGCATCCTATTCGTGTAGGGACCTGTAGCGTTAAAAAATTGATATACCTATAAATAAGTTGTCAAACTTAGTTTGGTACAATATATGGCATAGTACAAGTATGTTAATAAGGACAGCAAGATGTAAGATCAAAATTTCATATGTAACAGTGTATATACAATAATCCATGCCAGTATATTCATACTATTTTGATAACATTCTTGCATATTAGTGATATTACACATTCTTATACGAACTTTTGTTACAAAAGAATCTACACACACGTATTCCTTAATATACATACTAATATATCTGGTTGATCACGAAAGACACCCCATAAATACTATACAAATTAGTATATTAAATTGAAATTAATTGATAAAAATCCCCACACTTCTACCTATTATACTTTTTCTATGATTGGCTTACACAGATACAATTCAAGTTTTAATATAACATTAATAACATATCACACTTCACCTATTTGTTCTTATTTTGTTCTTACATTTCCTACTAATCCTCTCAATTCTACCTGTTTGAATTGATGTTCAGATATAACCACAACAACAGTAGGTGCCGTATATTGTTTACCTTACTACTCCTTCATACATTCACCTCATACAAGCACTTTCCTTCTTGGATAGTTAGTTCATAGGGTCTTTCTCGTAATTTTTAGTCCTTTATCCACTCTTAACAAATCCTTGAAAAGAGGGCCATACCTCTTGTTCTAAAAAAATAGGGGGGCATTTGATGGGTATTACCAGTAGGGGTGGGCTAAGGGGGTGCGCTTCTATGACCCCATTTGCCCCGTTTACCTCTTTTACACATCTTCGAAATTTTAATCATTCTTTGAAACACCACCGAGGTTCGCCGTAAACCTTGCAGCAGTCCTGCTTAATTACTATCCCCCTGGCTACATTTCGGTGTAGGCCTACCCTTTGTAGTCCTTTTTATTGGTCTGCAAAAACTATAAATTACGATCCCAGTTTTTATTTTAGGTTTACCCTTTCAAAAGAGTAAGGTAAACAATACTTACAAACTAGATAGTTTTGGAAATGACGAAGTAGCAACCTACTGCTTACCTATTTGCTCCATTTGCAATTTGATGAACCATGATCCTTATATAAATTCACATTCTACAAAGTTGAGAATTAATACTTATTTAAGCGCCAACTCCACTTGTCTCAGTAAAAATGTTATATATTGCATAACTTGTAACGAATGTGGAAAACAATATGTAGGGCTTACTACTCGGAAATTCAAAAATAGAATTAAAGAGCATTTGTACCATATGCATAAAAACGACGTAAATAATTACTTGTACAATCACTTCAAAAACAGCTGTAAAGATAGAAACGTTACATTTTCGATTCTTGATAACAGTGATTGCAATAAAGACAAAGCCATTCTTTCCGAAAAAGAGCTTTTTTGGATCAAATTACTCAATACTGCTTATCCATTGGGACTAAATGATAATATCAAAGGTTACGGGAACATATCTAACATAGATAATCCGCTACAATACAAAAATAATCATCCTTATTACTGTTTTAGTATCACCAAAGACAGATGTAGAAGTAGGAGAAGAAACAAAAATTAAACCAAAGATACTGTTGAGAATTTTCTAAATATAGTTAACAATACCTTCCTTTCACAATCACTATACAGATACATTACATCTCTCAAAAAACCTTTTCTAAATAGGATTATTCAACTTTGTTACAATCCAATGTTCCTAGATCTAATAAAAGAACAAATAAGACCTATATTATTAGCTATATTATGTAAGTATCATTTTAATTTCTCTAAAGATAAACATGGAGATAATATTACCAGAAAGTTCATTAATGTTAAAACCAATTACATTCACCCAATTTTGGATAAAATAAATATTAAAAGGATAATCAACGGCCAGTTTATTAAAACATTACTGGATGTATCAGGTTGTCCCATAAGTTCCGTCCGTTTTGAATTTCGATCGCAATAAGTCATACACTTTTCATTTCTAGATAAGTTGCAAGGTATCATTCGATAGATCAAAGCAAGCTCTACAAGATGGCTGTTTTGCTTTTGTACTAGCTTTGTTACATCTCGAGTTCCAACGCGAAAACTAAAAAGATTTAAATGCCTGAAAAATCGATAAAAATTCGTAACTCCGTTCAAAAAAATCCTACAAAAATTCTAACTTGCTCATGTAAACACTATCCATCTAAGACATTTATTTACGCCGGTGCCGTATTTTTTCCTTGGCTAGAAGTCACGAAAACGAAAATTTTCATGTTTTTACCAAAGTGATGCTGTGCTGCCCCTTAGTAGACAGTTGTGTACTATTAGCCTGCGGAAGTATAAACATAAATTTTCAGCTCTCTACAAGCAGTAGTTTTCGAGAAATATTGAATATAGCTTGCCTTACTTGAATGCCTTACGCTTAAATCCATATTTCTCGAAAACTACTGCTTGTAGAGAGCTGAAAATTTATGTTTATACTTCCGCAGGCTAATAGTACACAACTATCTACTAAGGGGCAGCACAGCATCACTTTGGTAAAAACATGAAAATTTTCGTTTTCGTGACTTCTAGTCGAGGAAAGAATACAGCACCGGCGTAAATAAATGTCTTAGATGGATAGTGTTTACATGAGCAAATTAGAATTTTTGTAGGATTTTTTTAAACGGAGTTACGAATAATTATCGATTTTTCGGGCAGTTGAATCTTTTTGGTTTTCGCTTTGGAACTCGAGATGTAACAAAGCTAGTGCAAAAGCAAAACAGCCATCTTGTAGAGCTTGCTTTGCTCTATCGAACGGTACCTTGTATTCTGTATAGAAATGAAAAGTGCATGACTTATTGCGGTCGAAATTCAAAACGGACGGAACTTATGGGACAACCTGATAGATGCAAATCACTATAGACCTCTAAGATTGATTTATACCTATACAACACCAATATCACTCAAAATTTTCAACTATAATAGAGTCTTAAAAAAGTTGTCATTTACTAAAATGCTTCAAATTATAAAAGAAGATTGTATATGTTCAGATATTGAATACAATCCATACATTGATACCAATCATGGTCACGTTATTACTGGTGATACTGATATTGTTCGTGATTCAGCATTAAATAAAATTATGCAAAAAGGTACTAATTATAGAATCAATCACAAGATTGATAGCAATACTCTAGCCACTTGGATATATGATACCACCAAAAACCTAATTAGACAATATTCTAGACATTACAATATTACTGCAGAAATTAAAACAATAATGGAAAACTACTTAAAATCCACACTCATCAAAAGACTCAAACCCTTGTTATATAATAATGATTATAAGGTAGATAAACTTTTAACAACCATAACAGACATAATAAGAAACTAAGGGAAAATTTTGTTATATGTCCTTTAGATAAAGCCAAAAACAACTATGGTATTATATGTTTGAAATACTATCTTACTACTATTCTGAAAGAAATGGGCATACATATTAAGAATAGCGAAGTAATTTTTTCAAATAATATCACATACGAATTATATACTAGAGAATCTGGAACAAGTATCATTGACAGACATACTATTTTTTGTAAAGCCAATAATATTCCAACTTTTTCAGATAGTAGTATTCCTATTATATATGGACTACCTAAATTACATAAAAACCCGGTTAAATTTAGATTTATTACAGGAGCAACACACAGTAGCATCAAATCATTATCGCTTGAATTAAAGCACATTTTCAATTTTATTAAAACTCATTTTAGAAGATATGTACAAGCCATTAAGGTACGTAATCGTAATTTTATTGGTTTTTGGTCTATAGACGACATAATCATTAGTGATAAGTTAAAAAATCTTAGAGTTAGTAATCCTATTCTCGGCTGACTTTACCAACATGTTTACCAATTTGCCTCATAACATAATTAAGAATAATATTAAAGAGATATTGAAGCTATGCTATAATAACGCTAATATTAGGCTGGAAACTAAGTTTTGCAACTGGTTTCATAACTTCACTCTCTTTGGATATGGCGCACCCAAACTTTGGCATTCTGTAGAAGGCAATGTGAGCTACAAGCGAGCACAAATTGTCTAAATTTTAAACAAGAAATAGAAAAGTTTCAGGCGTTTTTCGAAAACTAGTAGAATTTAAGAATTTTTGGGGTTTCGAGCTAAAATGAAGCCTTTTGCAGCCTGGACCATGCGCAGTAATCCGGATTCGTCTACAAATTATTGCTGGAGGTTGACTCCCTTAGCCTAGTAAGAAAGAAACAAAATTTAAGGGCATGTCGAGATTTGGCGTTCCTCATAAAGTCGAACGAGTCGATGTACGCAAGAGCTGCTGGAGACGACCGTCAATAAATAAAGAGTCCGAAGCTCAAATTTCGCCGATACTTTACATAGTAAGGTTATTTGACCTGCCAAACGCGAATATCACATTCACTTGTTGAATCAACGCCTTTTTCCTTGTTTAGGGTGAGACCCCATATCGTACACCTACAGTAATCCTACAAAAAAGCCCTTATCACGCAATTTCACTATCGTTTTCGTAATCAGCATGTCGGATAACACTCCTATGCCAAGTTTCAGCCAAATCCGTCAAACTTTGAATTTTTCCCCTTCATACCGTGCACCTACCGAAATCCTCATTGCGACATCAGAATTTGGTAGAACAGCAGCTGCGCTTGTAGCTTACGTAATAACCAACGTAGTGGCAAAATTTGAGTGCGCCATGTTGAGTGAGAGGGAAGTTATGAGACCAGTTGCAAAACTTAGTTTCCAACCTAATAAATCATACATTGCATACAATGGTTATAATAAAGTATACTATACTGACAAAAATAATAGTAATAACAACCGCACTAGATACTATAAAATATCTGACTTACTTTATTTTATTGATTACTTACTTGATAACAGCTTCTGTCAATTTTGTGACACTATCTTTAAACAAAAAAGAGGAGTTCCTCAAGGCGGAAGCTGTAGCCCACTTTTGGCAGATCTCACTTTATCTTGGTATGAATATAAGTTTTCTAAAAACATCACCACAAATATTAACATATATCCATTCAGATATATGGATGACATACTGGTTATCTATAACTCAGATATTAATCTAAAAGACATTTTAGAAGAAGTTTATGATAATCAACTCTTACTAGAATCTACACACATTGACGATTACCATTGTAATTACCTAGATCTCCATATAAGTATTAGTAACAATCACATTACAACCAAAATGTATAATATTAGGTCATTCCGAAAGTAATTTCGCTTTTTTCAAAAGGGCGCCGCGTCTGATGGAACAAAGGTTTCTAAGAGATCTTAGAAGCATTCGATGCAGCATCTCATTCTCTTTCTAATGGTTGTAAAATTGTTGCAAAACAGTCGATGAGCTTTCAGAAAATAACCAAAATCTGCGACCCATGCTTTTTGAGATGGTCAAGTTTCACAATTTTTTAAACCTCTCATTTCAATCCTCAGAAGGAGTTTAAGTAACGATTCGATAGAGTAAACCTTATAGAACACAGCGCTACTTTTTTCCTTTTTTCGTAGCTCGCCGTAATTTTTTAAAAAAATTTTAACGGAACCATCGGATTTTGGCAGGCCCACCTCAACCAAAGTCGCATCAAACATCATAATTTTTCGGAATTTGAGACTACCAAGATGATACTATGCGTTAGCATTAATTTTACAAAGCAAGTGAGGGTTTACGGGTTCGAAATATCAAATTTCGAGTAATCGAATACAGTTTGGGGCTCGTTAAAAAAATGAGTTAGGATGATTTTATCCCCGAAAACTAAATGAATCGGAAACAAAAAACGCCCATTAGAAAGAGGAGAAAAATCTGCATCGAACGACAACCGCGCTGCTCAAGGTTTGATGTTCTACAAGGATTTAGCTGTCCAAGTATGGAAATCGGTAGCTTCAGTTAAAATTCTGTTAAAAATGTATGACAAGTTATAGAAAAGAGAAAAAAATTGCGCTGTATTCTATGAGTTTTGCTCTATCGGAGCGTCACTTGAATTTCTTCTGAGAATTGATATGAAAGTTTTAAAAAATTGTGAAACTTGACCATCTCAAAAAGCATGGGTCGCAGATTTTGGTTATTTTCTGAAAGCTCATCGAATGTTTTGCAACAATTTTACAACCATTAGAAAGAGAATGAGATGCTGCATCGAATGCTTCCAAGATCTCTAAGAAACCTTTGTTCCATCAGATGTGGCGCCCGTTTGAAAAAAGCGAAATTACTTTCGGAATGACCTAATAAAACCGATGACTTTAATTTTTCAGTTAAGAGATTCATAAATGTGAATTCCTGCATTTCAATAAGGATTAAACAGGCTTAGTTTACACAGAAAGCTTACGAATTGCTAGAACATGTTCTAACTTTGAAGATTTTTCTAATAGAGTCCAAAGTCTCTATCACACACTTTTAGATAATGGGTATGATAAATCATTCATAGTCTCATGCATTTTTAAAATGTTAACCAAAAATAGATTTGTTTTTTATAAGTACAATTTGATAGCTAACGATAAAAATGTATTCGACAAAGTTAAATCACTCTTGATATGAATATTCCATTTCACACACACATACACACATACACACAGACACACATACACATACACACACACACACACACACACACACACACACACACACATACATACATACACACACACAAACACACACACATACACACACACACATACACACACACACATACACACACATACACACCCACACATACACACACATACACACACACACACATACACACACACATATATACACACACACATACACACACACACATACACACACACATACACACACATACACACACATACACACACACATACACACACATACATACACACACATACACACACACATACACACACACATACACACACACATACACACACACATACACACATACACACACACATACACACACATACACACACACATACACACACATACACACACACATACACACACACACATACACACACACATACACACACACATACACACACACATACACACACACACATACACACACACATACATACACCTCCGAACAACAATGCTCTAAGTTAATGCTATTTAGTTACCAGACAATATGATTATACTCATGCTCTATTGCAAATATAATTTTAAATTTACCGCTCAGCCTTTTTTGACTGAGTATTATATCTGACTGTCCGGAAAATAATGTCGCTTTTTGTTTTATCAGGCAATATCGCAGCAGGGTGCGCACGAGAGTATGTGAATGGGGTATCAACCGATAGATCAGAGCAAGCTCTACAAAATGAAGCTCGAACCTTCGCGCCAGGTTTGGTTTGCGTGAAGTTTGGAGCCAAATTTCACAAGGCACTCACGATCCGAAAAAACGAAAAAAACCGTATCTCCGTTCAGAGAAGTCCTGAGGACCCCTAACTTGCTCACGCATGGACTCACTATACGAGACAGTCGTGCGCGCATTTTCGCGGTTTTTCCATGGCTGAAAATTGAGAAAACCAAATTTGGCATGTTTCTGCCAAAGCAATCCTGAGCATCTCTCACATGGGTGATTCTGTAGCATAAACCTTTAGGTGTATAACCATGAATTTTGAATTTTTTTAGACAAGCGCTAGTTTTCGAGAAAAATCAAATTGTTTGCAAAAAACCCGAAAAACACGACATATTCGCACTTTTGACCTCTTTTTATTTCTCGTACTGTAGCCATGGAAAAATACCAAAAACTATACAGGTGAATGTCTAGTGTGGATGATACATGCCTGTGCAAATTGGAGATCCCTAAGACGTCTGTGAACGGAGATACGATTTTTTGGGCGTCTGAAATTTTTTATACTTTGGATTCGAACTACAGATGGAGCAAGATCTCCGCGGAGATTTGTGAACTAGCTTGTAGAGCTTGCTTTGCTCTATCGAATGATACCCCATTCGATGTTTTTTGTGGTCATTCTGTCGCGGTAGGATGCCATGCGACATTATTTTCCGGACAACCTAATATTTGCTAATTGATTGACAACGACTGCATTTAATTATACAGCCCTCTTCCTATTCAAACATATGCGCTATTCCCAAGGACAAGGATACAAGGACTCCACACAGGTAAGTTATTTTATTTTATTATTTAAATTATACAAACAGCCCTCCTTCCTTACTGAGGAGTTCCGGGGAGGGCTATAAAACATTCTTTATCTCCGTGTAAGGGTAGGAACGAAGCGGAGCTTTGTTTTTATTTTTTAATTTGTAATACTCACAATTACATTTCCTTGTCCATCACCTTTAGTTTTTATTGGTTTCAGAAGTGAGAAAAGTCAGCTTTTGTATACTCATAACAAAGTAGTGTACTCTACTAGTCTATGCTACAAACCAGACTTCATATCGCTTTCAAACAGTGAAGTAAGAAGTGCTGCCAAAATTCCAACCGGAGCGTTTTCCACGCTGAGTGCTTCAACTTCTCGGATTAGCGCGAGGCCGAAACAGGTCGAATCAAGCTCAAACACTTACTGCGGAATCTTCGGAGATTGAGCTAGCGAATCACATAAAACTTGCGTAGAAAAGCTTTTTCGGAAATGAAGTTAATGGGGTCAGGCGCAACCCCTCAAAAGGTCAGGCCGCCTGAGCTTTTGAGGGGTTGCGCCTGACCCTCTTACTTGTCCTCAACATTCAGAAATCGCCCCTTTTTTGATATGAGTATTGAGCGCAATGCCTCTTCTTGTTATATTGAAAATTGGAAGCCAAACACTCCACCCCTCTGAAAATTATAGCTCTGAAAAGAGGGCTATCCAGATCTAAACTTGCCGTCAAGTTGCGTGTGGTTGTGCAATCGCAGAAAGTCGCGCCTACAGACTATTTAAAAAATAGAAACCAGTGAAGGCGTCTTCTTTAAAATATAACACCCTAAAGACTTAGAGGTGAAGCGAAGGGCGTTTAGGGGCTTTCATAGGGGGGGGGGGTCGTTTTTGAAGAACTTGTGCCTGACCTCTTGCTCAACCATGGCTGCCCGTTGGGCAGTGGCTTAGTCAGAGCCCCAAAATTACTATCCATGTGAGATCCCCATATGTCCAGATTTGCCTAGACGCTGCCTTTGAACTCTTGTGGGGGGGGGGTACTCCTCGAGGGCACCGTCTACTTGAATTCTTAACTTCTAGTTTTGTAGCTTCGGGGCCTTCTCATGTCCCTGATTCCGAATATGAGGTCGAGAAACCGCGAAAACCCCCAACACACATTTCGGAGAACCCTCAAACCGGTTTTCCGGAACTGTGATTGGTTGAGCGCGCACGGATGGGCGGGCATGGATGGGGAGGTCGGTGCCGCCTGGAGATCCTTTTGCATTTTCGTTATTTCCGAGCGATTTTTCCGAAGCGACATGTTAAGCCGCGACTTGGGTATTGATTTTATAGGGGGCCCTACTATCATATGCTGCCAAAAGCTCAGGATCCTCAACTTAGGGTGGACGGTACCTTCAAAGGCACCGTCACCCAAATCGCGACTTCCATGTTTTTGTCGCTTTCAGGCCTTCTGAAGGCTCCGATTTCGAACATGGACTCGAAAATCCGCGAAACCCCCAACATTCTCCGTTTGAGAACCCGCCGCAATAAGCGCAGGCGAGGACAAGCCTGCAAAGTAGGCAGGGGCGGCGAGCTCCACATTTGCTCCCTCCGAGCGGATTCTCGCTCCGAAAGCAATCTTTTGAGGCGCAACTTGGATTTCTGCCTAGTGTGGAGCCTACACTTATGCTCATATGCTCACTTATGCTTATTTCTCTCAAACCCTCACTTTAGGTAGACGGTGCCTTCAAATTTCGTCTTACCTGTTTATTGATTGTTCCTGTCGCAAATCACATGAACGGCGTGTTTCTCAATCAAGATGGCCGGTTAGATTACCTACTTTTTGGGACTAGTAGACCCGCTGCCATTAGGTTGGGACCGACACTTGCTCAGGGTGGCGAAATGTCATCAACAACGGTGAAACTACATCATTGACTAGTTTATGATGACATTTGGTGTTGTGTCTTACTGCAAATACTAGAACAACGGATGAGCACATTTGTGCACCAAACTGCTCATCCAATTGTACCATGCTAGGGAGCCTCCAGACCGCGCTGGTTGCCGCTAATGCAGTCGGTAGCCGCTTTCGCGCTGGTTGCCGCTTTTGCAGCCGGAGCGCATTAGGTCGGACTTCCTCCGTGGGGAGCATAGCGCGAACATATTTGCAGTAACGAAAGAAGGTTTTGTATTCTTTTTGATAGGAATCTACTACACTATGCTGTATGAAGGATATTCTACAAGCTAATATCCCTTTTGTCCACTTAAGGTCTTTCTACTTCACTGCACTGAAGTAAACGATAAAACGGATTCTATCACCTTTGCGAAACGGATTCTATCATTTTTTTTTCGTAAGCTGGCTGTTTCTCTCATGCTGAGTGTACAATGTAGCCCCAAGAGGAAAAGGACAACAAAATGACTCTGTGTTTGAAGGAAATCGTTCAATCAACATAGTGAAGTAGAACCAAAGGCAAGCACATCAGAATCTTGTCCCACAACGACATGCTCCTACAGCATAGCGAAAGAGCTCAAATATAGGTCATTTACAAAATCATGACGACGTTGGTCGCGCCATCATCACGATTTTTGAATCCTCTACACAAAGAAAACGATATTGCTCACCCAGCATAGCAATATAGTCAAAATGAAATCTAGAGCACAGTGAAGTTCAAACGAAATCGGTCAATTAGCAAAAAGCGTGACCTAGAAATGGAAACTAGTAGAAACTCCGTTTAACATCAGCTCATTTTAGCATAAACGAATAGCTGCGCAGTGGGAGAAGGAAGCTCCTTCGGACAACTATCGAATCGCACAGCATCGAAGAACACCGAAAGAGCGAAAGCCGGATCAAAACCACATCAGTAAAAGAACTGTTTGCTTATATATAGAAGAAATTTGAACAAAAGAATAGCGAAAAAAATCAAAATTCTTGCGGATGCCACTAGTGTGAATAAGCTCCCGCTATGTGCACGGACAAGATCTGATCCAGTGCGCTTGAGCTGCAAAGGCGGCAACCGACGCGAAAGCGGCTATCGGCTGCAATGGCGGCAACCGGCGCGGTCTGGAAGCTCCCTTAGCCGTCATTTTTGTAAAAGGGGGTGGGACCCGTCATTCTTGTAGAAAGGGGTACAATCCTTGAGTATTCGAGTGAATCACAAAAGAAAAAAAACCGCAGACAGCAAATTTGCTCTTTTTCGTCAAAGGTCGGCACAATGAAGCACAATCTTGGAACTATGCCAAAACGGAACTAAGAGAAATCCTGTATCGAGAAGGCACTACGAGAGGAGGAACGCGCGGCCACTGAACCCTCGTGAGGCGGAGCCTCACCCAGGGTGCAAAAAAAGCGCAAGAAAGTGTCGATCTCATGAAAAAACGCTTCATCACCCGAGAAAAGGTTCTTCAACGCCTTTCCTTCAAATGTAACCAAATTGCTGGCGTTGATAACGAAGGCATTGTAGTAGCTTGTTCCTGAGTCAGCGGCGGATGCGGGTGGCTCTTCAACAGCTTATATCCTATCCTTTCCGAGTTATTCATCATTATTTACTCAATTTAAATCTTTCGAGATTTTGATTACAGTTTTAAAGCTCATAGACACCAACAGTTATGCTCTATAGTTCATTTATGTGACATTTTTGTAAGTTTTAAGTATGTTCACACGTTCATTTTTGTCTTGATTGCTCGATACCATTATTCATAAATGCTGGGCCAATATATTTTCCTGTTGGTGGCGACGTCGCCTAACATCCAGATCTTCTAGATTACAAAAATTCCTACGAAACGGATCGCTATATTCAGCGTGATCGGCCTTTGCCGGAATATGTGGATGTGGATAATCTTGAGACTGGATATACGTATCCGGTAATCCAGCCGAACAATAAAGAACAACCTACAAGCTTGAGTTTTTTCCGAAACTTACGCAAATGTGAGAAGTTTCATCAGATCCCTATTCTTTATATTATAAAGAGCAAAACGGATAGTAGATATACAGTGTCGATTTTTTATCCCAATTAGAAAGGGAATTGGTTTTCAACCAGGCGCCTCTGTGAGAAGATGGAGGCCATGAAACCCAAACAGAAAATATTCTCAAACTGTGTATGTCCTATTTGAAACAACGTTTGAAGTCCTTTGTGGTCATTTTGCAGCAGCAGAAAACGCGAGTGTTCGCAGCAGAGTGCCCTTTCTGTCTGCTTTTCGTTGACACTGATAACAGTGGAGTTCAAAGTGTTTTTGAAAGCTGCAGAACGGTGGGCGAGTACAAAATGGACACAAATTCACGAAATGAATAAGGTAGAGTTGCCTAGACATAAGTGTATGATGTTGATTTTTGAAAGTTGTCTTGTTGAAAACAATTCCTAGCTCGGTATTTACTGAAGTTGCGAATTTGAATTTTCAAGAAGAAAACCAAAGTGGTCGAATCGTTATAATAAGCACTCTGAGTGTCTAGGCAATATCTTACTCAATTAGTTTTTTCAGATATATTTCTTGAAATCTTGGTGGTGACACGAATTTGATTTGATTGGGCCAATTTGTTATCAAGACAGTCTTTCAAAGTAAAATATGCCTCCCAATTTTTCACAATTTTCTTTTGGAGATGATAACAAATAAATCTAAAACAAGTCGTTTTGTTTTGCTACCCAACCGGGATTATTCTGAAGAAAATTCAGATTATTAGGTTGGCACGAAAGTTCGTTCGCACCACCATCAGAAATTCATAACTCTACAAATCCACAACGAATTTGTACGAGCAAAATTTTGCTTAAGAGGGGAACTCATGCTCTTTGCACCTGTACAAATATAAATGACGGAGATAGAATCAAAACCAAAATCACTCAAAATTTGAATTTTTCGTGTAGGGTCATAAAAAATCGGAAACCTGCAACAAAAATCGGAGCAGTCAGTACTGTAGGTTCTTTCACCAGCTCTTTCTAACGGTGCAAAGTTTGCGCTGATTGAGCGTCTCTATAAAAAGTTATGATTTCCCTAAAAACATTTATCTGCTTTTTTTCGCTTAAATGTACCTTCATGCGTATTTCGTTCCCAAGAATGTGTTTTTATCAGTAATTTCGCAGTTTTTTGACTGATTTGCAGGCAATATGGCTGCATATATTTTATAGATGCTTAGCGAAGTGAGAACTAGAAAAAAATCGGAGTTTTCATATTTAGAGCGCACTCGACATACAGCTAACCGCAGGCCTGCGCTCAAATTTATGCCCTCAAGCTCCTTCTGCAATGTTCTTAAGAGTAGAGTAATAACATTGTTGTAATAAGTAGAGTAATAACATTGTTGTATGAAGTAGAGTAATAACATTGTTTGTACGTATGAGAGCCCGAATGCAGTGGTTGCAGATTTCCGCAGGTCTTAGCATGCAGGCTGATTGAGGAATTCATCCTGCAAACTTTGCAAAAAGCCTTGAACTTATTCTTGGTTCTGATCGTAATGCTTATATGAGTCACAAGGCATCATACAATGCAGGGTGTACTCAATATCTAGAAGCTGAATAGTGGCAAAAAATCAGGAGAGGTACCACTTGGTAAGTATTTTAAGATTGCCTAAACATTATCATTTAACCGCGAGAATTTATGCTTTGAAAACGAAGCAAAATGTGACTTGGCCAACAATCGCGAATATAGTGTACAAACTTATTTTTATGTAAACGATGCTTTACATCATTTTGAGCTTACAAAAATAACATAATCCAACTTTGGAGGCAAAAATTTGAGCGCAGGCTTGCTATAAGGTCTATATCGGGGTGCGCTTTGAATATGAAAAAAATTTTTCTGGTTCTCACTTCGCTAAGCATCTATAAGATAGATGGAGCCCTATCGCTTTCAAACCAGTCAAAAAACTGCGAAATTACTCATAAAAACACATTCTTGGGAACGAAATACGCATGAAAGTATTTTTAAGCGAAAAAAAGCAGATAAACGTTTCTTATAAACGTATGACACAACTGGACTGAAGCGACTGTTTTGACTTTTGATTATGTATATGCACAAAATACTTTGAAAGCCGAGAATTACTTTAGTGGACAGAAACCTTAGGTGGAATTATAGTTTTGGTCAATCTTCAAGCCTGCTTTTTTCGAAATTTTTGATTTTTTCCTGAATAATCAAACAGAAACAGGATCCGTTCTGGTTACTGATGGCAGGCTGCTACACAAATACAACTGTACCAAATTTCAGATCAATTCGTTGAGAAGCAGATGAGTTACGGCAGTTTTTAGGGTGGAATTATAGTTTTGGCCAGCACTGTATAGGGTGTCATTCATGATCCAAAATTACATAGGCAATGTAATCACCTCTCTATCCACAGAATCCTTATACCACGCGTTTAATCTATAACACAATAATGCTTGAGCAATCATTCTAAAGCAGAATTGCTTTCACTGTATATTTACAGTTCTATTATGGAACACGATATTTCTATCTGTTCTCATAATTGGCGCAGCTATAGCAGTGATACTGACCATCGTTCTTACAGCTCGGAGGTCGCCGAGAGAAGGTACGATGTATGCCATTTTGATAAAAAGTTTGTGGTAGCGATATCAGTTTCACAACCAATATGACTTGTCAAAAAAGTGTATTTCGAATGTTCTATAATTTGTGCTAAGGAATGTCAGTGTTCCGATGCGATGCCGCTGAGAATGCAAAACATTGCTGCAAAAAACCACTACAACCAAGTAGTCACCTCTGGCGTCGTCATCACTTTCATAAATTTTTTTACTAGGCTGGAACTGTTGCACAACATTTGGAAATATTAAGACACTTTGTTGACTCATGTTCTCAGACAATTGACTGGAATATTCACAGAACATTTGGAAAAATTCCGTAAACATGTTGCGGAAGTTCTCAAATGAGGCGCTGCAAAAGTTCCGAAGAATGCGAACCACAACAGCAAAAGAGAACACCTAAGGGAGATTTTAACCTCACTATTTACTGCGAGACTCATTCACCATCCTCTGCACTGAGGCTAACATGTTCGACGCCCTATAGTTGTTGACGAGACAACATCGCAATACGTAACGCATTCAAAACCCGGCGAAAGTACTGGCGGACCAAAGTGCTGCGGAACCGCTGGCATTTTTTAGAATTTCCTCGGCGCTCTGCAAAAAGTCCTGCGGAATCCCCTTTTCAACTGGTCTGACGTGACAATCTTGCGGAAGTTCACATTCTCAAGGATTCCACTTTTGTGATAGTAAACAAAGTTCTGCGGAACAGCTGCAAATTTGGCATGTCCTGCGGAATTCCGGTGATTGTTTGAGTTTATGGAAGCAAAAGTTCTGATCTGATTAGCCATTGAGTGAAAGCTTACTGAGGACGAAAAGTTCATGTGTGGATGTTTCCTGAGTTGACTGGAATTTATGACAACCATAATGTCAGTAAGATAACAAAAGTTGTAAATTGCTGTGAAGGCAGCAACATATAGAAATTTTTCGGACATCAGGACAGTACTTCTCTATATACAGGGTGTCCCAAAAAAATGTGCCTACTGTTTGATTGTAAACAACTCTTCTGTAATGAAGTGTTTCGACAAGCTTTAGGTATCGTGCTGTAGAGCGAGGTTAAACTTAGATTTACTGTAGGAGCGAATCATCATCGCTCTTCATTACTGTAGGATTACGGTACAAACTTCGACAAGGATTTTAGGCCTTTGGAGGCTATATTCGGCCTCGGAACAAAACCAAACAAGCCAAAAACTCTTATTCTACGGTAATTGGAGCCGCTTCTTTCGAATGTGAAATTCCCATTTTACTGTGATGCTTCTTTCCCAAGTTATCCCTGGGAGACCGTAATAATTGAATTCCCAGTACTTGTCAGAAATGTGATCATACCGTCAAAAAAAAACTGGAAACACTCGTAAAAAGTTGTTAGGTGGGATCAGCATGCGCGAAAACCCTAATACACGATTTTTCAGATTTTTTGAAAAAAAATTTTGTTAAGTGGTATAGTTCACAATGGTTTCATATGTTGAAAGTTCTTACCGCAATCCTACAGTAATGAAGGGCGATAGATAATTCTTTCTATACAGTAAATCTAAGTTTAACCTCGCTCTACAAAATGGTACCTAAAGCTTCTTGAAAAATTTCATTACAAGAGAGTTATTTACAATCAAACAGTAGGCACATTTTTTTGGGACACCTTGTATATTGGAGATATGGATGAAGAAGTTCAAGGTTTTGAATGTTTTTTGCAAACTAGAAACGAAACACTCAATGTAGTCTGGAGACGGTGAGTTCACGCAAAGAAAGGATCAAAACCGCTCAAACTTCAGATTAGCCTTGTAAAAAATTGGACCGCCTTTAGTGCGGTGACTGTACGGGGTGAGGGGTGTGTGGGGCGCTACGGAAATATTTTCTTGTTAGAGGAATTACCCTCGCCTCCAAAATTCAAAGTGAACTAGCTCATGTTTGGTTTATAAAGGGTAACAGACTTATTTTAAGATTTTGAAAGGGTTTTTCGCCTACAATCTTCGGTTATGTAACAAACTAGCTTGCTTACCCGGCTCCGTCGGCTCTGTCAAAACACTGTAATAAAGGCCCTATCCCTATCCCTGTACAGCCTTTCCCTGTGCCCACTTCTACACTTCACTTCCCGTTCTCTGGATTGTTTTCAAAATCCGCATGCCCACTTACCCCCTTGTGCCAACTCCCAGCCCTCCAGCTCAAATTTTGAAAAAATCGATAAAATCGATAAAAGTATTAGGTAATACCAAAAACTAATATTGTATTCGTAATCAACATGCTCGATTACCCCCCCCCCCCCCGTGCCAACTCCCAGCCCCGTAGCTCGAACTTTGCAAGAAATCGATAAAATCAGTAAGTATTGGATAATTCCAGAAACTAATATTCGTAATCAGCATGCTCACTTACCCTCCTGTGCCAACTCCTAGTCCCGTAGGTGAACTCTGCAAAAAATGTTCAAAAACCCATAAAATCGATATCGATCGATAACGGAAAGTAGCCTATGACACGCTCCCTGCCCCGAAGTTTATGTGTGCCAAGTTTGGTCTAAATCGGTTTGGAAATAAAAATTTCTACTTCGCACATACGTACACACATACAGACAGACATACAGACATACAAAGAGACATTCAACTTTATACATAAGACTAGCGACCCGTAGGGTAGCTAGTAAGTGGGTGGGGCAGTTACATTAATATGCGCCATTGATTAACTAAAAATTTCAAAGAAGAGTTTTTCCATTTTTTCATCGACCACTCGCGTTCAAGAGTAGTGGTAGAAACAAGGCACCATGCTCCCAAGAAAAGAAGCTACTGCCAATGAATATCTGCAAAGCATCTTTGTTGTTGCTCTTGCAAATACTTCGAGATACCACAGCTCTCAAACAAGGAAGCTAAAGGCTACTGCACGACGAAGACGCAGAAGCGCTATCAGCTGAGCGGGCGCGAGCGCGGCGCGCGCGTCTCTTCACCGTTATAAATCCTGCGTCTCATGCGCTTTGCGGCTAATAAAGCAGCGTTTGCTCTCAAAGTTAATGCGCCTTCGTAATGCAGTAGCCTTTACCTCCGATGTCACCTGTCTAGACAGCTTATTCATCCCAAACTCAAATTAATTTCGAGGAAAAGTGTCATGCTATAAAAAGCGTCAAGTTGTGTCTTCCAGCAGCAGAAAAACCCAGATATGTGGATAAAAACGAAGCAGCATTTTCTTCGATAATGTCTTGCCAGTAAACGGACGCATTTCTTAGAACAAAAAGCTGGCTCGACGCCTTTTGAGAGGCAATCTTACCGAAATTGTCCCGTCGCATAAAAACCCTAAGTCTTTTCTTTCCTCGGAACCAAGCTCCCATGCTTTGCTTTTGGGGGCAAAAGAGTGTTTTTTTTTTGTGAAGTAGAAGGACCAAATTTAGCAAATATGTCCTGTCGCATGGGTCTGTCCTTCCCTCAAGGCCAAGCTCCCTGTGCTTTTCTGCTTTCAGAGACAAAAGTATGGTTAAGTAGAAGGGGCTAGAAAAAAAATTTCCAACAATTTCCTCTATAACTGAACATTGACACTTAGAAATTTTTAGCGCAAATATCTTGCTACCCGAGGCCATGAACAGGGTCAATCAAGAGGTGTGGCACACGATTACTGTTTACGACCTCCCCCCCCCTGAACTATGTACCTAAGATAGCTTTACATGAAGGTCCTGTTAAACATAACGGCAACATATCCATAATTAGTATGTTAGTCAACCCCTGTAGACAAAGTTTGAGCGAATTCTGAAGTTTCAAGATACTAAGCCACCTAAGTGACATGGTCATTTTCCAACATGATTAACTTTGTTTCAAATATGAATTAGCTATTCGTTTTTGCACTCAAAACGAAGCACTACTTCTTCTCTGTCCATGCCAGAAATCCCGTTTTAAAAGACCTCCAAACTATGGATTTAGAAGTCAACCATAATCTCGTTTTTCCCATTTATCGGTTTTGATGGCTGTGCGGCCACACCTTTTCAACGGGGGTGCCACATCCCATTAACTATATCAAAAAAACACTTTTAGCGAACAATACTCATTTGAATCGATAGCTTAAATTTCGCAGATTCCATAAGGGTGATTTGAGCCTGATTCATCTTCTTAGCTCTGAGTAATATCAGCCATCAAAACCGAAAAATGGGAAAAACGAGATTTTGGTTGACTTCTAAATCCATAGTTTGGAAGACTTTTGAAGCGGGATTTCTGGCATGGACAGAGAAGGAGTAGTGCTTTGTTTTGAGTGCAAAAACGAATAACTAATTCGTATTTGAAACAAAGTTAATCATGTTATAAAATGGCCATTTCACTAAGGTGGCTTAGTATCTCGAAACTTCAGAATTCGCTCAAACATTGCCTGCAGGGATTGACATGCTAATTATGGATATGATACTCATTAAGCTTCGTAGCGCGTCTTTGGCATGCTAAGATAGTCTACCTCATGTGATTTTTTGCGTGGGGTTACCTGACAAACTGCTCACAAATGTCATTTCATAACTAATATCAGGATAACCAACTACGACCCCTCCCCTTTTGACTCCTCAATACGACCCCCCAGGTGTGGCGTGCCACAGCCCACGCTTGACTCTGGCCATCAGTCTTTTCTCTCCTCAAGGCCAAGCTCCCTGTGCTTTTTTGCTTTTAGGGGCAGAAGTGTGGTATTTGATTTTGTGGTTTTTGCAAAGTTTGAGGGGCCAAAAGTTCCAGTGAACATGTCCTGTCGCAAGAAGCTCATGAGTCTGTCCTCCCCTCGAGACCTGTATTCCCTGTGCAGTCCTGTTTTCAAAGGCAGAAGTATGGTTTTTGCAAAGTAGAAGGACAGAAGTGAATTCAAAGCAAGTTTCTGTATAATTAAACATTCCAACTAGAAGTTCTTAGCGAAAATATCTTGCTGCTTAAGACCATGATTCCTTTCTTCCCTCGAAACCAAGCTTTCTGTGCTTTTCTGCTTTCAGAGACAGAAGTATGATCTTTGCAAAGTAGAAGGGCGGAAGTGAGTTTCAAGCAAATTTCTGTATAATTAAACATTGACAACAGAAATTTTCAGCGAAACTATCTTGCTGGCTGAGCTTATGAGTCTCTTCTTCCTTCGAGACCAAGCTCCCTGTGCTTTTTTGCTTTTAGGGACAGAAGTATGGTTTTTGCAAAGTTTAGGGGGTCCTACGTCTTAGCGAAATTGTCCTGTCGCATGAAGCTCATGTGTCGTTCTTCCCTCAACGTCAAGCTCCTTGTGCTTTTTTGCAGGGGCAGAAGTATGGTTAAGTAGAAAGGATCGACAATAAGTTTCCAGCAAGTTTCTGCATAATTAAACATTTCAACCAGAATTTCTTGACGAATTATCTTCGCCGCCTTAGCCCACAGTCTTTTCTTCCCTCGAGACCAAGCTCCCTGCCTTTTCTACTTTTAGGTGGACAAAATCTTAGCGAATATGTCCTGCCGCATGGGTCCGTCCTTCCCTTAAGCCCTAGCTCCCTGTGCTTTTTTGCTTTTAGGGACAGAAGTGTGATTTTGGAGTTTTGCGAGTTTTGAAAAGTTGAAGGGGCCAAAAGTTTTAATAAAATTGTCCTATCGCAAGAAGCTCTATATACATAAGATCGAATGGTGCACTTGTCTGTAGGTTGGTGGATAAGGATGCCTTCATGTTGTTGATGCTGTCTGTACGTTCCCGATAGTGTTTTTGTGGTCATTGGTGTTTTCTGTCTGCTGTTTTTGGTTAAGGATGGCGCATGTTATGGTGAGATAACTGGTAATGGCTTCACTCCGAAGCAGTTTTATCGATTTTGCAAAATTTAAGCTGGACTAGGATTTGGCATAGGAAACTAACGATCTTGGATGTTGGTCACGACTACAACAGCCTTTTTAACATAAACATTACTTCTACCGAAGTTATCGATTATTTGCAATCTTCGAACTACGGAGCTGGGAGTTGGCACAGGGTGGCGGGTAACTGCATGCTGATCACGGATATGATAACCATTTTTGAAAATACCCATCACTTTCTATGGATTTTATCGATTTTTTTGCATGGTTCAGGCTACGAGGCTGGAAATTGGCACATGGGAGTAAGCGAGCATGCTGATAACGAACGCATTCTTATTTTACGAAGTTATTGATTACCTTCATCAGCTTTATCAATTTTTTGCGAAGTTCAAGCTACGGGGTCGGATGTTGGCAGAGGGGGTAAGTGAGTATGCTGGCCACGAACACATTCTTATTTCACAAAGTAATCGATTACCTTTATTGATCTTATAGATCTTTTACAAACTTCAAGCTACGGGACTGGCAGTTGGCACATGTAAGCAAGCATGCCGATTGCGATTATAATGAGTGTTCTTGAAAGTAACCATTACTTCTATCGATTTTATCTATTCTTTGTAAAATGAGAGCTACACTGCTGGCATTTGGCACAAAGTTGCATGTGAGCATGTTTACTGCGAATATAATAACTGTTTTTGAGATTACCCATTACTTTCATTGAATTCTTCCTTTTCTTTCAAAGTTGAAGCTAAGGCTGAGAATTGGCACTGGGATGGGGATAAGTAAGCATGCTGCACTTTCTATAATCACTTTTGGAAATGACGAAGACGGTAAACTCACCAAAAGTTGCTGTAAATTCACTTTTGGTCGCCTTTACCTTTATGAAAATCTACTTCCGCATCAGAAAAGCACAAACAGCCTAGTCTCGAGGGAAGAAATGTATAAGATTAGTCTCTTTCTGGTAGTTACACTCCATTATTACTTCGCTCTTCTACGCAAACTTTCATCAATAAGAAAAACATGCACATGCACATCTACCTTGTACGAGAACGAAAAGCATCGTATCCCTTTTAAGCCTTGTCTTTGGACCATCGAGCGCGCATAGTTTATTGTTAATACCGATACCGATATTAAACAGAAAATCTGAAGCACTGGCTTTTTCTAGACTTTTCATGCGCTACCCAGCATGTTGATCTGCATCAACTAAGCATTGAACGAGAATAACACGGCGAAGTTATTTTGGAAATCGCCAGGAGAGAGTAAACCAGAGATACTCTTTCATTCTATATGGCAATGAAGCACACCGAACCAATGAAAGCTCGAGATGCTGCAATTGAACTGAAGAGTATACGCACAGAACAGCAAACTACAATGAAACAAACAAAGTGAGTGGCAAAGCTTCAAAGGCAGCGTACACCCAAAATTCCGTCTTCCATGTTCTTATTGTCATCGGAAGTTATGGCACTGATTTCGGATATAAAATTCGAATCACCAGAGAACTCCAAAATTGCCCCTTTCTGAAGCCCTAATCTGGCAGACATGATGGAGCGCCTCGTCGCTAGTCACGTCGTATGCTACAGGAAAACCTTGTCTATGCAACAGTGCCACATCACAGACTATGATCTCGACGTTGCTTGCGTCACGGGGCAATCCGTGAGTAGGTGAAGCGCAGAAAAAGGGGGCGGAGCGCAGGGAGAATCCGATCCGTTATCTCTTTTTAAGGCAACATTAGGAGACCGGACCAACGCGATTGATCTACTTTTAGGGCTTGCTAGTACGATAAGAGACAAGTTGAATCTGCAATGAATGAATTTTAGGCTGCCTTTAAGTATCAGTAAATTTTTGTTGAAACTGCAGCGTTTATGCCAGAGTCACTTAAAAATTATAAATTTAAGGCTTACCGCAGGATTTGGGGTGCTTTCTAAGATGCTTTGATTTCCAGAGCTCTCAAACAGTTTCAGGTGAATTCCCAGAGAAGAGCGAAGGATATTCTGGTGCATTATATTCCTTGCAAATTCAACTACTCGCAAATTCATTTCCTTGAGAGAGATTCTATACTGTCGTCCACTTTCACGATTATAGTGGGTGCTGCGAACGCAATGCAACATGTTCAATGCTACTCTTCTTAAACAGCGTCCAAGAAGGTATGACGATAGCGAGAAATACTTACAAGAAAAGTGGTTAGTCGAAGTGGACTTTCAATATGGGATGGGCCTGGAACACTGATTCCGAATCTGCCTTCATTATCTGCTACGGCTATTGAGCGAGGTGTTATGAAGGTTCTTATGAGCAAAAATTTCACTGCATGAACTTTTCAAAATCATTCGTCGAGTTTTCTGCGCGTTCAAATACGGCAGCGGCGAGTGGATGTATCTAAATTGAGAATATCTATCTACTGCACGTAGTGACCCGACAATCATTCAACCTCTAAGAAAAAAGTTATGACTAATTTTGTCCTAGCTGCGCATTCAATTTTGCTCTCGAAAATTCCCATAGCTCCTCACCCAGAAACCTGCAGCAGATAAGGAAAGCAGATTTGAGTCATCTTTCCACCTCTTTCAAAACAATATTCTCATTAAGGCCACTTCGACTAGCCATCCTTTCCTTGTTAGTGCCAACGCTCATCCTGAAAGGTCTCGCCCAAGTGGCACCACTTGCATTTTTTAAGCGAGGAAGCCTTCTTAGTAGCTAGAACGTAATACACCTCCTTGGACATGCCCGTCGTAAGGTCGTTTTCAAATTGTAAGCCATAGTGGCATATCGGATACAGTCAATAGAATGGCCTATTTTCGATATTTTCGTGCTCTCAGCTGCTTTCCTAAATCAGTGAGGAGAACAAGCCCAAGTAAGCGAAAAAAATTTGGTCAAAACGTTGCCCAAACGCTGCCTTTGCGGTATACTGAAGGACGAAGTTGCAAAAGAACTGCGAACGCGGTTTTGTTAGTTTGTTCAAAAAGTTTTGCCACTTCTCGCAACGAGCAAAATAAGATGAAAAAAAGAAGCTGGTTTGGAATGGTATTTCGTAGCGAAACTAGCTAGCTCAAGGCCTGCCATAAGCTAGGCAAAAGTGAAAAGAACAGTAATTTATCATCTTGAGAGTGGAGAAGAGGTTAATTTCACGTGTTTTAGACTCAAAGAATCTGTAGGAGATTGACTGAAGATGTGCTTAGCTTTTTATGTTCTTCAAATATAGTGATGTCCAACTATCATTCATCGGTGCAACGGTCTTCGTTTGAGCGAGAAATACTTCATTTTTGCATCTTAAAAAATTAGAGTTTCCCTTTACATCGTAATGGATCGCCTTCTTTTTGAAAGCACCATCACGACTTTATGTAACTAGCCAGGGCTAAATTGATCAATATATCGTTGACTCAGCAATTTTTTGTAAATTTATAAATGACAGTGCGGTTCCAGAATTTTCGTTCGGGGTAGGGGAAGGGGCTGAGGAACAGAAAGCTTTTTCGAATAAAGGTGCGTGGCCTTAGTCACGCACTTCGAAGTTTTCTTTTTGAGATGCTTACCAAATAATTTGCGGGCCCATAACTCCGAAACAGGCGTGGCGGTTGGTACGCCTCGAAAAGTCTCATAAGGCTAATTTGAAATCTCAAAGAATTCCTATTCGATTATTCACAACTATAAAATGTCATATGCACCTTTTGTAACTCATTAGCTTTCAAATATTTTACGACCTCTTTTCAAGAGGAAGGCTCCCCCCACCCCTCCCCCCTCTGCTGGGTACGCCGCAGTCGAGATAAAACAGTCCAACCATTATTGCCAGAGCCTTGTGAACGGCCTAATGTTAGCTGCACGGAGTAGGCGGCGCAGGGCTTACAAAGCTGTGGCTACCGGCCTCAATGCGTTCTCTACTGATATGCTTTTGCGCTTTATGCTGGTATACTGTACCTTATGTTTTCTTCTAGATCTGTATCCCAAATGTAACCACTCAGCAACTATTGCAACCACCCACGGAAGGACCCCCTCCCCCCCCCCCCCCTACGTTTCATCCATGTCGAGACGGTAGAATAATAAACGCACGCTAAGCGGCAGATAGTTACCCGCGGATGCGCCGGTAAGCGCTCGAACGACATCCGCGGATGTCCAAACAAGCAACCGACAGACGCGCGATATGCATCCGCACAGTGGCCCGATACGCGGTTGCTAAACACAGTAATGTACATTTATTCCATTTTTTGAACACCTGTTTCCATTTTCCTCACCCTCGCACATGAGTCAGGATATGCGTCAATAGTCTTCCGTCTTGGGCCCAAGTTCCAGCTTCAAGTAACTCTAACTGAGGACAACTCACAGACCTTTTGGAGCGATAAACAACGACCTAAACGTTGAAGGTACCTCTATCAGCGCGGCGTATCTCACGCAAGTAACGTTTTTGCTTACAGGGTGTAAGAAATGTGGCGTCCGGCAAGGCCCGCGGCTCGTCAGGCTGATTGTGTTCGGCCGTTACCTAGAAGGACCGGTCCTGCCCGAAAATGATGCGCACGGCGCCCATTAAGGCCCGCGACATAAGCGAGATACGATATGAGCGGTGTCCGATAAGGGCCGAAGCTTGCCAGGTGCAGAAACTATATTGAAGCCCGGGGCTTGTCCGAAAATCAAATATGCAGTCCTTTCAATAAGGTCCGTAGCCCGAGAAAAAAACACTCGATCGGGCTACGGGTAGAACAATCAAAACCCGCGGTAGAATAATCAAAACCCGCGGCCTTTCACTAGCGAAAACATTGAGCCGCAAGTCGCTAAGCAAGTGAATCAAAGGCCGCGGATGCTCGTAATAATTGTCTGAGCATATGACGCCATGTCATTTCGCTTTCCACATTTGTGAGAAAGAGACATATAGTTTGTCACACTCGGGATCAAGCCGAACCACTGGCTTAAACTTGCGCGCTCGCTGCGCTAGGGGTGTGCGCTGCATATGCGCGCTGTCGGCGAGAGCAAGGAGATTGAAGAGAGAGCACACAAGCTAGCCGCAGATGTGGCGCAAACCCTCGCGTCCCGGACTCTCGCCATACCAATTTCGGCCTGATCAGGATTGGGACAAACTATAGCAGGGCGATGATGAAACGTAAATGATGTGAAGCTTATACTCCAACTGCAGGTCAGAAGATGTGGAAGTGATTCACTTTATCTATATGATCAGACGAGGAGGGAGTGAGAGGGGGACATTGCTTGTTTTGAATACAGAAAACAAAACTGCTTTGGCAGAGATTTTCCATATCAGTGAAAATGATATCGTCGGCCGAAATGATGATATTGCTGAGAAGATTGCGGATTTTGGTAAGTTGACGATGTCTATCATGGCAGAAAGAACTTACAATTAGCTTAGCTAAGCATTTAATACCACATTTTGAATGTAAGTTACAAGCAGGGTCAAGCTTGTGATGCGACTGTCGCAACGGGGGGTCGTAAAGAGGGTACCTAAGGTGGGGGGGGGGTCGTAAGAGGAGGTGGTTAGGCTAAAATACCCTTAGCTTAAAAGGGAATAAAAAAGCAGATAATTAGTTATGTTCTTTACAATAAATTTATAAAAAAGTGGAAATCAGAATAAAAAAGATAAAAAATCTGCAGAAATTCTCAAAAAAACCATTTACAAGAGATCAAAACACTTTTGAAGAATGTATTATTTGATAAAAATGCTAAATGTACCGATTGCCCTAGAAATCTTGCTTCTGAAGCCTTCCTGAAATTGAAATTCACGCTTTCTAGACGTTGCGAAACATTAGAAATTGGGGGTAGGTAATGACTTTAGAGCTCATAGAGGTAATCTGACATGCTGATTACGAAAATAATACCCATATCACACAGCAAGCTTACTTCGCGACCTCATGATATGTGAAGGTAAATGATGAAGACTTGAATTTGGCTGAAATTTTGATTGTCGAAACAATTAGTATGCTGTTTATGACCGTCATTCCTTCAGTTTTGTGATTGCGATATCCACTGGACTAGCCCATTTCTTCTTCACCTTCGTAGTATCTCCCCAACTAAACGGATTCTGTTCTTAATTACACCCCTCCCCTCGGTCATACCGGGGAACACGCGGAAGGCGACAAACGCCCTGCTCTGACATTCGGTGCGTGCGGCGCGCGCTTGTTAATGGCCAGCAGTGCGGCCCGCGCGCCTAGATTTACGGGCGGGGTCATGTACCGTGCGGCCCGCGCGCAATATATTTTCCCGTGCCGCCCGCGCGCATCCAATTCTCACACGCTATAAACGTAATGGGTGCCCGCGTGAGGTACGACGCTATGATTAGGCTGCTCGATCACTTGTGGAGCTGACTTATGTATCATTTCTTGGCATCTGAGTAATCGCTGGAACATAAGAAGTTTTTTACTTCTACGGAGGTTATCCTTCGAGAGCGTCCCGAATGGGTGCTGAATTTGAATTTTGAATTCTGTGAATTCAAATTTTCGAATTTTTTGAATTCGGAATTTTTTTGGACTGTAAAGTTGAGAATGCTCACGGCACGACGAAAGAAGAAAAAGAAGATCTATGAGAGAGATTTATTCTCTAGTAGCTTGCGGACGGAGCGCTTTCGATACCGTGCGGCCCGCGCGCACGGAGCGTTCGGCCCTCTCGCACTACAAGGCGCCGCACGGGAAGCACGCGCGCGCCGCACGGACCGAATGCCAGAGTGGAACAGGAGCAACAGGAGGCCCCGCCCTGTCTGAGTTACCCGCATAGGAGACCTTTAAGAAACTGAGATGTGCGCCCCCGATCGATTGCGCGCCCATCTCGATACCATCGCATAAATTCTTGCTAAATTCGTAAATCTCAGTCATTCCGCTTTGTCCGTGTTGAATAGTATTTTCTTCTATTACTTTATCTCGTTTCTGTGCGCTTGATGGTAATTCAACTACTTTCTTCTTGTTTTCCAGATGTTTAACTTGAGTGGTTTGATTCGTGATTTTGTGGCTTGAATGATTTGATTTGATGGCCTTCTCGTATTCGAAATTTCTAGAGAACCTGATGCGAAGAGATCATTTTTGGATGTCGAGGCAAGTTTCCTTAATTTTTTTCTAACGAATTGCCTTAGTTTTTCGCTTTCAGCAAGACATTGTATTCAGTTTTTGTAGCGTTCAATTGAAATCCTTGTCAAGCGTAGTGGTCTTCATGATACTGACGATGAGCGCAGAATCTAAGGTCAGTTCTTATGTTTTCTCGGTTTAGGTTTCGAATTTCTTGTATGATATTGCTTTTTACCCTTTCTTTGTACGAGAGCATTTGACTAATGTGTTGAATTTATGGTTGGACCAAATGTTTCTTCTTTGTTTAGAAGAACCTTACGAAGGAGCGAAACTGCAGTTACAGTCGCTTCATTTCATATGATCATATGTGTCATTGCACACACAGTTCACCTTTGGCGTCCCCATCCTGGGTTTGCGGGAGAAACAAGCCTTCAGGTAAGTGTTTCCAAAGTGTTCTTAGCATTTTCTTTCCTTTTTAGTTACTAGTCACCTCAAATTGATGTAATCGATAACAGTCGGTAAGTCTCTTGCGTTTTTGCGATTGCAAATCCAGGATGAGGACGCCAAAGTGGACTGTGTGTGCAATGGCACACATGATCATATGAAATGAAGCGACTGTATGTTTATATACTGAGAATTTCCTTAGAAAGCTAAGACGTCATTGTTTCGGCCAATACTTCTTAGATGCAAAATTGAAAGAGTGGAAACATGTAAGTACCTACTTTTGAGCTTTATTTTCGCTCCTCTTTAGAGCGGCATTTGTTTTTCCATCGTTTTCTTTGTGATTGTAGAGCCCACTGAAATGGAGAGCCGTTTCAATACATCGATTGATCGGAGGTCTTGTTTAGTCGCTCGTAGTTGTGAAAGCTTTCCGTCTTGAGCAGTGCGATGTAAAGGAAATGTCAAAAGGTATAGTTTACGTTTACTCCTCATTGTTAGTCAAGTATGCACGATTCCCATGGTTATTTATCAATAACTTAGGTGTTGCTTTCACAAACCATGACCTGCTATGGCCTCACTCATCAGCTATCATTAGTGCGATGTGACCGGATTGAAGCTTTGTGACGTTGTTGAAGTATTAGGTTGTCAAGAAAATAATGTCCGTTTTTATTTGCTTGCTTTAACAAAGCAACCAGACTGAACCCAACAAAGGGTAAGGGGTACTGTTCGATAGAGCAAAGCAAGCTCTACAAGATGGCACTCATGTCTTTGCGCCAAGCTCGATCCACTGAGAGTTCGAACTCAAAATCTAAAGATTTCCAAATGCCCAAAAAATCGAAAAAAATCAGATCTTCGTCCAAATAATTTCTACGGACCTCCCACTCGCTCACATCAATACTATCGATATCAGATATCCATATGTGCGATTGGCGTATTCTTTCCTTGACTAGAAACTGAGAAAACGAAAATTTCCCTGATTTTCTCAAAGCAATGCTGAGCCGTTTCAGCATATGTAGTTTTATACTACAAGCCTAGGTAAGCATAACTGTAGATTTTCAGCCTATTTCGAGCGGTACTTTTCGAGAAATGTCGATTTTAGCACTGAAACTGGAACGAAAAAATCCGAATTCGTTATTTTTCGAAAACTACCGCTTGGAATGGGCTGAAAATCTACAGTTATACTTACCTAGGCTTGTAGTATAGAACTACATATGCAAAAACAGCTCAGCATTGCTTTGAGAAAATCAGGGAAATTTTCGTTTTCTCAGTTTCTAGTCAAGGAAAAAATACGGCAATCGCACATATGGATATCAGATATCGATGGTATTGATGTGAGCGAGTGGGAGGTCCGTAGAAATTATTTTGACGAAGATCTGATTTTTTTCGATTTTTTGGGCATTTGGAAATCTTTAGATTTTGAGTTCGAACTCTCAGTGGATCGAGCTTGGCGCAAAGACATGAGTGCCATCTTGTAGAGCTTGCTTTGCTCTATCGAACAGTACCCCTTACCCTTTGTTGGGTTCAGTCTGGTTGCTTTGTTAAAGCAAGCAAATAAAAACCGACATTATTTTCTTGACAACCTAATATATGATCAGGTGTGCCGGAATTTCTGAGAAGTACAAACAATAGTGATTTTCAAGTATTGTTCGATAACACCTCATCAAGATTAGAAATTTTCTATTTTGGAATGGTATCCCCTCGTTTTCTTAGTCTTATTCCCGCACACCTGATTGCAATCATTTGTTTTGCATTCCTGCAATCGTGTGAGATATATTGTTGAGTGGTTATTGTCGTTTGTCATTTTCTCATTTTTGAGGGAAGTAAATCTTATACCTTATCCACATATTGCTGAGAAGCATAAGCCTAGCATGTCATTGCACTTAGTGGACAGAAGCTGCCAATGCATTCTAGGTGATTGCTTCGAGGTATATGTGGGTGTGTATGGTTGTGTTCACAGTAACATATCATACAGAAGCAGATTTATTGCATGCAATACAACTGTATACAATGTACAATATATATATCATATATACATACTCTATACGAATAAACCCTTATGCCAGTCCATACCTTTATGCCAGTCCATTTTCCATGCTTCTTACACTGCTGGCACTGGTACAAAGCATGATTCCTTGATTGTCGTTTGAACGTAAAAGTGAAGCACATGCTTGTACCTGGGATCCTGTACAAAGCCGCTGGATGCTTACCAACCCTCGAGGATCCCATTTCTGCTATGAATCTTGTAGTTGTTTCTGCAAAATAATCTCTTTACATCAAGTGTGCAAGATATGAGATGCATAACCTACCAACTGGGTTGGTAAGCTCATCGCCAATATAAAGAGAGCCAGGTAGAGTAGTTGAAAGAAAGCTGGATAAAGTAGTTGTGGAAGCCATCGCTTAGAGAACTAAAAAATACCTTACAAGACTTCAATGAAAGACGATAATAAGCGGCAAATACCTGTAGAAGTTTTGCTGACGGTAACATTCTTGCATGCCTTTCACTACTTATACGTTTTGGTTGTTCCTTCACACATCAAAACTATGCCTTAGGGATCGGTCGACATGCATATTCGAGGTCACTCGCAAGTCGTTCTTCCCAATGGCATCTATGCATAGTTGCCTTCAACGGTAACTTTAGATGTCTTCCTTACGGCTCTCTACAGAGGTGCAGTCGTCTTGCTTCAACAGCATGTGTCTTCAAGTGTACCTTTGCAGTAAAATGGAACTTTCGCACATTTTCCACCTTGGAAAGGGTGCTCATATTCAGATGCAAGTGTTTAGATGAAGTGTCTGGATGAAACAATAACATTACGGCTGACGAATCTTTAATAGAGTTCAATTCTCATTTCTGCATGCTTCATCTAGCATTTTGTGAGCAAAACATGCAGCATTACTTTATCCTTAAGCATCCTGACAGAGTAAACATACAACCGTAAAATTGTGCAACGTCCATAGCAGCGATTTTGCTAAGACAAAGCTCTAAATTGATGTGACCAGAAGGAATTAGGTAAGAAGAATTGGAAACGAAATGCTGATTGGAAGATATTGCTGCAGATAACCACAATTGAGTATGCTTCTCCTCCACACGCTGTATGGTTCACATACCCTTGAGAATGTGACAACAAACAGTGGTTGAGGCTACAGCAAGCTCATCATCTTCAGTGGCATCAAAAACCACAAGAAAATTCAGAAACGAACAAAAAATGACAAAAAAATTGACTTACCGCAGAATCCTGGGAAAAAAAGCAGCATCAACTGCTAGTGATAGCTGATACACACGATTAACAGTTGAATATCAGTTTAAAAATACTGGTAGTGACTACTAATGATAGCTAATACACAGAAATAATAGTTGAATATCCATTTAGGAATACAGAGAGCAGCAACAATGCGGGATGCCCAACTTTAACTCATACACTTTGGTACGCGACAGTATTTTCGAAAATAGTACGATTCTAATCAAAGGACGGGCGCTAAACAGCAGGCGCATTAGGGGCGTGGTCTTTGTTCATTCCCTCTGACTGGGTTTTGTCGCCTTCCGCACCACACCCGGTCATACCCCCAAAACGACCCCCCAGGTGGAGCGCGCCTGACCTCACGCTCAACCGTGGTTATGAGCCTTTGTTTTCCGCATTTTCCCTCTATCAAGGCGAGGCAAGGCATCTCCGTTGTGGCAACGTGGTGTAGCGATAAATAGCTGCGATTCACAGGTGAGTGACCAGTGTTCGAGTCTTATGGTCGACCAGCAGTTCTACATTTTCTAAAATTATCGCTTGCCTTTGGAAATGCCACATATGGACAATTTATCGTAAATCTCGCTACAAGTGATCATTTTGCCTATATTTGGAGGATAAAATATTAGCTTGAAAGCTGAGGAGTTTGTTGTAAGAGAATTACAGATATATAGAAACTTTTAAAACGAAACTATGAGCAGATATGGAAATCAATCACAAAGGTTGAAAGCAAAAATGCTTTTCACAGCGTGCGCAACGGATAAAATGATATTGCTTGTTGATGATTTCGGTATCATCAACCATTAATGGACTTCATCTTGCTTATAAAGCTGAATGCCTCTTTGTCTGTATGACTGTATGTTTGTCTGTCTGTTTACCTGTCTGTAGGTATGTTTAGAATATAAAATTCCCTTTCTGAACCGATCCAGACCAAACCTTGCATACATACACTTCGGAATTGGGCGGATGTCATAGGCTACTTTTCGTCATCGATTTTATCGATTTTTTGCAAAGTTTGAGCCACAGGGCTGGGGTTGGTGAGGAAGGTAGGTGAGCATACTGATTACTAGTTGGCAGTTGGCACAGGGGATAATCGAGCATGATAGTACAACATTAGTTTGGCGCTATTCGGCTATCCAAGCCCCAAAATTTTTTTATCGTAGAGCTTGCTCAAACTTTGTCTATAAGGGTTATCTTACATGCTGATTTCAAATATCACACTTTCTCCTCAGAAAGTTTCATGTGCGGTTATGATAGGTGTACGGAAGGAAGTCAAAATTGTGGATTTGGCTGAAATTAGATCCAGGGGGCTTATTTCACAAGCTGATTACATATATCATACTCTCTCTGCATATTGGGACCTTTTCATAAAGTTATGGTGATTATAAGGTATGGGACCGAAAACATAGATCTGCTCTAAACTTTGTCTAGGATGGTCATTTGGCGCGCTAAACATGAATATCATGCTGGATAGCGCTTTTCGCAGGATAGCGCCATTTTCTTGCGTTACGGTGGGTGTATAGTAGATGGGCTGAAGTTCCAGATTTGCTCAAAACCTTTCTGGAACGGTTTACAAGCATGCTGCCCATGAATACGATGCTCGCTGCATAATATTGTGAAGTGACGGTGAGTTGCAGGGTTTAAATGGATTTTTCGCTTTCGGGCCAATTTAGATCCCAGATATTCACGAAATGAGGAAACGGTCTTTCTGCATGGCGGTCTCCGGTGCCATCCTTAACCTGTCCCAAGGCGTAACGCACGCTGCAAATCTCCCCCCCCCCCCCTCCCCTCCCTGTTCTTTGCTTAGGCAAATAGCCGCCGAAGGATATATCGCGCGGCAGTGTCCATTAAGGAAAGCATTACGATCGTAGGAAACCTCCTATACCATACGAATTGCATTTATTGTGGGGACTGAGCACGATATTCTTGAAACAACACTTCAGGTAATTCACTGCCAAGGTTTCAGGCAGGTTCATGATTTTTAACCGCTGCCATGTATCTAGCGTAACTCTGCGAAAGGTCTCAAAACGCAAGAAAAGTGTTTTAATCGTGGTCAGAAGGTCGAATCTCTCTAGACTGAGTTCAGCCAAAACTGAAATTTTGCCCCTTTGTAGTATACTTACTAGAACTCAGTGAAAACGCCCCAAAATGCGAAGGAGTATGATATTCGTAATTAGCATGTCAATTACCCCTAAGCAAAGTTTCAGCGAAATCCAGGTTTTAGCTTCTTACTGTACCCACCGTAGACCCAGAAAATGGCGCTATCGCGCGAACATCAGCGGCCCGAATAACTCCCATATACCGTTTAAGCAAGATCCATTACAAACACATTTTGAGGTCCGGATAGTCGAATAACGCCATCAGTTCTTAGAATCATCCTTACTTTTAACTATTTTATTGATTTTTTTTTGCAAAGCTTGAGCTACAGGGCTAGGGGTTGGTGAGGAAGGTAGGTGAGCATATTGATTACTAACACAGCGGGAATAGGGAATTGCATGTAGAACTGGACATAGGGAAAGGTCGCACAGGGATAGGAATGGAACCTTTATCGTTTTTGAACACAGCCGGGCTGAGCCGGGTGAGCCAGGTATTAGGTTGTCCCAAAAATAAACTCCTTTTTCAAATGATTCAAGCTGTTTTTGTTTTCCCAGTAAACTCAGGGTATCATTTGATAGAGCAGATCAAGCTCTACAAAATAACTAGGGTCCACCTAAGTCGCATTCGGGGAGAAGTTTAAGTCAAAATCGGAAAAAATTTTGTCACCTGAAAATTGGATTTCTGCGATAAAGAAGCCTACAGGCCTCCAACTTGGCCATTATACAGGGTGTCCGTAAAGTATGTATACACTGTTTGATCGTTAATATCTCTTTTTCCAGGAAGTCTTTTGCCTTGCTCTAGGTATCGTTTTGTAGAACTGGCTTCAACTTAGATCTACAGTATAGAACGAATCACCGATCGCTCTTCATTACTATAGCATTACGGTAGAAACTTAAAACATATAGTGTCAATATGGAAAAAGCTGCCGTTTCAAAAATTTTCAAAAAAAATATGGAAACTTGTGCAATAGAGTTTTTATGGACGCTTAGTTTAATACTCAACTATTCACGAGATTAAAAGCCTTCTAAACGGTGTAACCGCACCTTTTAGGAACCTCGAAGAATGGCCGCTACCTCTTACCTGGCATAATTCTTAAATGAAGCATCATATTAAGTTGAAAACTTTACAGTTAAAATCAGCAACTCTAATTAGCCTAGTGTAAAAATTTTCAGACTTTTTGTTTCCTTTCTGAGGCGAAATATGGCCTTTTATGGCTCAAAACCCTCTTCGAAGTTTCTACCGTAATCCTACAGTGATAAAGAGAGATAGGTGATCCGCTCCATACTACAAATCCGGAGCCTACGGAATCCCCGTAGGCTAAACGGTGAGCTACTCACACTTGAGTATTCAATCACTCAAGAGTGAGCGGTACCCGGCCGCCAGGAGCAGGAGTGTAGCCAATCGGCGGCGTCTCCCTTTCAAGCCTAACTCGTGTACATTACTCTGTGCTCGGTTCACTCCGCCTTTCTTCATATATAAGGAGCCTCCGAATTTATTAGACGTTCCTTCCGGTCCACCCGGGGACACCGATACACTCTTCTCGGATAATCTATGGCGCCCGTGCGAATCAATCTATATTTCACAAATTGTCTACCCCCTAATCACTTGCTTTCCACCAAATTGTTACATTCGTTTTCTTGACAGTCCAAATTGGGATCATGTATGTGGATCGTACGAGGATGGTGAATAGAACCCGTCTGGTAGAGGTTTGATATCAAGTCAGTTTGTCCCTCTTGACTACAGCTATATGTAGGAAAAGTTTTGTAAGTATGCATATTCAAATACTATACATTATATAAATGCATATATAGGTCATTTTTAAAATCGTGACGACGGATTTGACTGCGGTCTTTGCGCCCACAGGGCATAAAACACCTACATAAAAGTTATCACCTCAAAGCTCAACTCAAACACTTCCAGTGTGTAAATACAATCACATGTGAGCAGAAGAACTATTCAAGTACTCAGACCATTGCATCGGGAAGTTCGCGAGTGCTTGCTCGGCCACCAATCATCCATGCCGCGAGCTGCCCGGTATAAACTGATATTGGACCCGATAAGTGACCGCGGCGCACCCTGTAAGCGCCCGATAGTTGAGCCGATTAGCATGCTTGTGAAGCTTAGGAAGAGTGAAAAAATTTTGGCCTGTCTTTCATGACAACGACTGAGTACAAATTGAGCAACTTGTTAGCTCATCTGTCGACATCATCTACTGTCGTCGATAACACTCAACCAATTGCTGAAGTTTGTTTCATGAGCATATAAACTCAAATGTCACACAACCCAACCCGAGAAGCGATTACCAGCCCCACAAACACTTAGGGTGGCCTCATCGCTGCGGCGTACCTCACGCGGGTTGCGCCTTAAGCTGCAGCGTGTAAGAAGTGCGGCCTTTGATAAGGCCCGCGGCACGTCGAGTGAGGTGATTGGGCCGCGACTCTCCCGATAAGCTCTTTCCAATTTTACTTTGGCCGCGGCGTTCCCCGTAAGATATACATGGCTGAAATTTTAAGGGCCGCGGCGCGCCATGTAGCATGCTTTGAGGCGCGAACTTTCCGATGCAATTGTCTGGGTAGCAATGAAAGCAAGAAAAAACGGTTTCCAGAAGACGCGTGCGTGTTGTACGTGGTCCCATCGTCACGATTTTTCGAATGCACGATACAATAGTATGCCGCACATTGTCATTAACACAATAAGTAGGAATGTTCGTACATAGCCAAGTAAAGTAAAAAATGGGAAAAGGTTGAGCACACCGCTAATAATTTTGCTTACATTTGTTACTCCAGCATTCATTTTTTTGAGTGAGTGAAGTGTACAATGATGTAAAAAAAACGACTGAAGAATAAGTACATACTTACATGCATCTCTTCAGGAAGCAAAGATGAAGAACAAACATCAATAGCGCCGTCTACTTCTAGCCTGACATCAACTATCACAGTTTACATACCACATCTCCAACATCCGGTATGACGTTACGAACTTTACTTTTGCTACTTTAACATTGACTGCGTTAGGTATGACCTCCACCACTTCAATTCCAACATCAGCGTCACCAGAAACAATCGTTACAACGTCTTTAACATCAACTACGACGATACCAACCTCTACTATTCCGACAGCGACCTCAACAGCACTAGAATCGACTTCTTTGGCTTAACATCAACTGCAGTAGAATCAGCAACCTCCTCTTCTGTTCCGACCTCAACTACTTTTACCACTTCTGCTGAAACTTCAACTTCAACAGAATCAGGGTCCACCTCTTCTGTTCCGACAACAACTTTAACGGAATCAACATCCACCTTGACTACGACAGTATCTTTTACCACTTCTACTGAAACGTCAACTTCAACAGAATCAGGATCCACCGCTTTTGCACATCAACTCCAACAGAATCAGCATTCACCTCTTCTTTTCCGATATCAACTTCAACAGAATCAGCATTCACCTCTTCTGTTCCGACATACAGTTCAACAAAATCAGCATCCACCTCTTCTGTTCCTATATCAACTTCAACAGAATCAGCATTCACCTCTTCGGTTCCGACATACAGTTCAACAGAATCAGCATCCACCTCTTCTGTCCCGACATACAGTTCAACAAAATCAGCATCCACCTCTTCCGTTTCGACATCCAGTACAACACAATCAGCATCCAACTCTTTTGCTCCAACCTCAACTGCGACAGAAGTAACTTCTACCACTTCTGCTCGAACTTCTATTTGAGGCCCCTTGTGTTTTTTTTTTTACGTTTTTGCACATCTTTCGCGTATTAAAAAATAAATGAAATTTCAACTTCAGAGTCGTTTATTGAGAAAATCAGAGATCAAATTTTTGATGGCAAAATGCAGATTTGGTTCCCGCACATTCAATCTATTCTCTTACAACCAAATTGATGTCATTCGTTGTCACAATTTCAATAAATTCATTCCCAGCATTTCAGGCAAAGTTGCCGGACGAGCGGTCACAAATACCGGCAGAACAAATTCAACTTGTTCGGCTGGTCCGGTAAAGGCGTGCGCCCGGTCGGTATCAGCGACCGCTCACCCGGTCATTGTGGGCGTTCACCCGCCAGCATTCTCCTCGCAGTCTGCTCTGCCGGTCTTTGTGGAAGCTGGCCGGTGGTTGTGGACAATCGGCCGGTCACTGCAGCCGCTCATTCAGTCTTAACGAGCGCTCACGCGGACTTATGGCCTGCAGCCCGGTTACTGTAGATGATGACCCGAATCCGTGACCGCTCGTTCGGAGAATCGGCCCTTCCTATCCAATTTGTGTAAGTGCTCAATTTGTATGAGAGCGATGTTGCTAAAATTACCCATATTTTTATTAAGGAAGTAGATCCCATGATAACAAGCAAACACAAGAACAGAAATCCAAGAATATGCACAACAAAAAAAACAGTTTAGTGAATCAAAAATCAATAGCCATGCAGCAACGTTTTGTCAGTTCATACTCTCTTTCTCTTCTTTTTTCTTTGAAAGAGTATTAGCAATGTAAACAATTTTTTTTCAAAATAAGCAATGTAAAGCCTCAGGAAGCACCCTTTTGTGAGCGATTCTTTCATATGTCTATCAAAGGTCTCTGCATGCTCTTCATTCCTTTCCCCTGAGTTCCCAAAAAACTGAAAACACACAAATATTATGCCTTTTCAAACTTAAACTTCAGGTAGCTTATCTTTGACTCAAGCGCATTGTCGGCCGCAGTTTTTCTTCTACGAGTGCCCACCCAAATCTGCGTTGAGACGTAAAGATCTGCTCATTTTCCTTTCTTCGCCGCTGACAAGCATAAGACTGAAAAAACCTTTTTGATGTGTTCATTATCTAACTTCAGGTTCAATAAAAGTAAGAATTGAATGACTCCAAACCCCTTTTATCTGTTTGCGAAATGAGGCTTGGGAGACGTATCTAAACGAGATTGAAAGAATAAAGTGGAAACCTACATCCATATCTGCGGCGTTGATTTATATGACTGAAGCTCCTCTCGTTTGGCATGCCGCTTTACTCCGGTCCTCAATAAAATGAATAGTGCCTTTGTATCCAAGAATTATGAAATGAAATTTCGGTCATGTCAAAACATGAGGTAGCCATCAAATTTTAACAGTTCAATTTCGCGCACTTCCATTGTAGGCCGCTAGGCCGGCGCTTGTAAGCGCTCGCCCGGCATCCTTCGATTGTATGCCGCCTGGCCGGTTGATTGACGGCCGCTTACAAATGAGCTGACGGCACATTCATTTGCTGCAGATGGCACAGTGCAGAGATACAGTCGAAAAACGATGTAGTGTCATACTCGGATATGTCTGCAAGGTTTCTCCCGCGCATTCAAAGAGTAACAGTTGATTCTTGTTATGACATCATCCTGCAGGAAATGAACTGATGTTGAGGCATAGCACGTGATCTAGCTGTATATAGTGATCACAATTTCTTGTGTGGAAGTGTTTTCGTGATGGTATAGCGAGCGCATATTGTACGAGATTTAGTAAGTAATTCTCGGTGGAGCTTTGCACATATATCATCCTCAATAAAAAATTATCTACAGGCTGTTCTTCAAAGCTGAAATAATGGCTTGCAAATTTTGGAGATTTGCAAGGCTCACGAAGAATTTATATGCCACAAGTCTGCAGCAGCATCTTGGAAGCTAATTTGGCATCAGCACTTTGATTTGCATGCTATTTTGAGTACTTCATTTGAGTTCCGCTTTGATCTTAGGTCTACAGCTACGTTCTGCGGAGGGCGAGGGCGTTTTGCAAGGGCGCAGCTTAAGGATCCCTATAGATCGAGAATTCTCATGGGCGTCATCCGATGGAGCAGCTTTCCGAGCTTAATATCAACCTTACAACCCAAAAACTCATTGATTTGAGGGCGAAAATGGCTAATAAACTTTAAAGAAATTAACATTTACCTGAATGCTACTTACCGTAATCCTACAGTAAGAAGCTACCTTGCAGATGATATTTTCTCGCGCTTCGGTCTCGAGCTCGCCGCGGGTTTTGGCTGAAATACTGATGATCTCAAATTGAATTGAAAATCTGCTCATAAAGGTTTTCGGCCCCACTGTTTACGAAAATATTAGTATATTCGCAGTAAGGAGTTTTTTTTAGTAAAGTTATACTGAGAAAAGTGTAGTGAAACCTCGCAACATGCAACTTCTTCTGCACAAATTCTCCATTTGTTGATGAACCAGCTTGTGTGTGTCTCGTAGTTTAGAGTCTGTGTGAGCAGCTCTATCGGACTGTGCTTGAATTAGGCTTCTTTCTACACTGTTCGCTGTTCGCCATGTTATGAGCTTATAAACTTGCATTCTCATGCATTTTGTCCAGAATTCAGTGGCTGTGGATTTTATCGGAATTTTACCAAAAGCGCATGTGTAACACAAACGAAATAGTATTGCGAGGAACATAGGTCGGATTTCACCAAAAAACAAACCATTCAAATTTTGGACTAGATTAATGAAAATGCAAGTTTATAAGTTCATAACCTGGTGAGCAGTGCGAAAAAAGGCCTGATTCAAGCATTGTCGGATCAATGCTCACAGCGGCTCCTAACTACAGATGCAAGCAAGCAGGGTTCATCAACAGATGGGCAAAACGTGCAGGAGAAGTTGCCACCTTGCGTGGCTTAACTACATCTTTCTCAGTATAACTTTACAACTCTTTACTGCGAAAATAATAAGATTTTCGTAAACCGGGAGGCCGAAAACCTTTATGAGCGAAGTTTCAGGTCAATCCGAGATCATCAGCATTTCAGCTAAAACCTGCTGCGAGCTCGAGAGCGAAGCACGAGAAAATATCAAATGATGCGATGTCCTTGGAAAATCTATCCATAAAGGTTGTACGACATGCTCAGAACGAAAATCGCATCTGATTTGCAAGATAGCTTCTTACTGTAGAATTACGGTAAATAGCATTCAGGTAGATGTTAATTTCTTTAAAGTTTTTTAGCCATTTTCGTCCTCATATCAACGAGTTTTTGGGCGTTGTAAGGTTGATATTAAGCTCGGAAAGCTGCTCCATCGGATGACGCCCATGAGAATTCTCGATCTATAGGGATCCTTGAGCTGCGCCCTTGCAAAACGCCCTCGCCCTCCGCAGAACGTAGCTGTAGACCTAAGATCAAAGCGGAACTCAAATGAAGTACTCAAAATAGCATGCAAATCAAAGTGCTGATGCCAAATTAGCTTCCAAGATGCTGCTGCAGACTTGTGGCATATAAATTCTTCGTGAGCCTTGCAAATCTCCAAAATTCGCAAGCCATTATCTCAGCTTTGAAGAACAGCCTACAGATAATTTTTTATTGAGGATGATATATGTGCAAAGCTCCATCGAGGATTACTTACAAAATCTCGTACAATATGCGCTCGCTATACCATCACGAAAACACTTCCACACAAGAAATTGTGATCACTATATACAGCTAGATCACGTGCTATGCCTCAACATCAGTTCATTTCCTGCAGGATGATGTCATAACAAGAATCAACTGTTACTCTTTGAATGCGCGGGAGAAACCTTGCAGACATATCCGAGTATGACACTACATCGTTTTTCGACTGTATCCCTGCACTGTTCCATCTGCAGCAAATGAATGTATCGTTAACTCATTTGTAACTCAGTATCCAACTCTATACCACCGTGTTCACGACTTACAAGATTGAAAGCTTTTGAATTCTTAGAATTTCTCTCTACAGTCTACCCTCTTTTGGATTGGTTCTATTGAGTAATAGTACTCGCTTTCACTGGTTGTTCCATCAGAAAAGGTACTGGCTAGTTTTTAGTTAGGTCTGGTCGCTTGTTCCGCGCTGTGTGCGGGCTTACATATACCTTGCGCATGATTATTGCAATATCGCGTCAAATACCAACTCCGAGCAAATTTTTAAACGGATACAAGCGAAGTGATTTTTTATTGTTCCTACACTATTCACACTCAGAAGGCTGATAACATCAACATTCACATTGAATGTTGATGTTATCAGCCCACTGAGTAATCCATCCAAACAAAAATCTAATTTTTGAAAATAACGTATACAGGGCTTATCAAATTGAGTGTCGTTTGCACCAGCATCTCCATCTTCGGACTGGGCTCTGCGTCTCTTCTGCGTACATGCTCCCTAATCACTTCCAATCAATTGAGGCTCCGCCTTTCCCACGCTCGCCCTGCGAAAGTGCTCAGAGAGCAGCCCAGAGAAGACGCAGAGTCCAGGGCGAAGATGGAGATGCTGGTGCAAACGACACTCAGTTGATAAGCCCTATACCTACCATAGTAGATTGTGGCACATCTATACATTAGAAGATGCGCGTCGCAGAGCTGAGTCGAATGGTACTCTTAGATATGAATTCATGAACTCTGAATCGAGATAAGAGTATTTAGAAAAATTAGGCGTCCGCTGCCTAACTTTGTCAACTAACTTCGGTGCTCGCCACCAAATTTTATTTTCACAAATTAGAGCGGTATTATATATGATGAAATGCCATTCTGCGTTTCTGTATACTTTATTTCTGTCCCACTTCTACACGCCAGTGCCGACAACATTTGGGCGTAAGAAATAGTCACGCACTCGGAGCTTACAAAGAAACGAAATGTTGCGTTAAAAACGTGCATCCATAACTCTCCTCCACTTTCGTGGAAGTTGCAAGCATAGCAATTTCTTCGCCAAAGTGTAGTGGGCGTGGCAGAGGCACCTCTTGACAATTAATTAGAATATACCGGCGCCTTTAGTCTGCTCCTAATTCGATGTGAAAAATCGTCAGTTGTCGTCGATAGGATGCAAGTGCAAGTTGGCAATGCTTTCGTGCTCGCTGCCAGACCATATGATCTGAGCGGATTACAAGGCTGCAAAGATGCGGTTAGGTAAGCATTTTTAGATTTAGAAGTGAAAATCAGCATTTTTCCTGAGGTACGTCTAGAATGCAAAGTTAAGCTCTGAGTTTACCGCTAAAAAACAAACCAAAGTAACATTGAGCAAACCTGAAAAGCTTTACAAATCAAAGTTTTGCCATTGTATTCTCTGAAAATTATACGGTGCTGCACCATGAACCTCACTTACGCGTAATGATTGGGCGTGACACCCAAGATCAAGCACTCACCCTTCAATAATGAGTAAAGTCTATCACATCCAAGCAAAGGCTTCTAAAAATTATAGACACATCGGTACCTAGCGATGATACAAGGCACATTTTCGTTATCAGAACCTATTTTTTTAAATCTTATGAAATCGTAATGTACAGAACTGTCTACCTGTTAGTGTGGTGAGAAAAATTACTATGTTTTGAATTACTTTCCCTTGTTAACTTCAAAATCGTTCCCGGTGAGGTATGAACGCATTTAAAATGATTCAGAAGCTTTCAGCTGTTCTAAGTACTTATTAGGTTGGTGCAAAAGTTTTGCAAGTTCTCACTTTGACGTGCTATAACTTTCTAAAAAATCCATATTTTTTAGTGCGGCAAAATCCATTAGAGGCACCAAACCTCTCATTATACAGCGCACATTAACTTATGTTAACATCGCAAATAGGTGGAAAAATGTGGATTGATAAGCAAAAAAATTTTTTTTCGGTAACCTCGTTTTTAACTGATCATAACTTCCTTCAAGAATTGTCGGTATAAATGATAAGTTGACTGTCTTGTAGCCGCAAGCCAGTAGTACAAGAAAAGTGCAAAAGGACTCAAACAAACAACTTCTGCGAGAAGAAGAATATTATTCAAAATTGTCCGCTTTTTTCGACATTTTTTCGTAGCCCTCAAAATCCCAAAATATGGAGATTTTTAATTTTCTGTGTACTGAACAGCTTCCACATTTCTGCAAAAACTGTCAGCATGAGGCCCATCCTTACGCTTACAGAAATGAGCAAAACTTTGGCGATTGCCCTCTTCAAAGGAAATCTATAGGCCACAGAATGGCCAAAAGCATCACTCATGTTGAGGCGCCGAGATCTCAGTCTAAGTAATCTCTAGGAAAACAGTAAAGCATGCTTAACGTAGAAAATTTCTACTACATACATTATTCAAATTTTCAAATGAATGCCTTAACTCGCGCTTATATTCTAGCCGGAAAAGTGAGTGCAATGAAATTCTGGTTTTGAGTGCGGTTGTATGAATCTCTATAAAGTTTTAACGAATGAGGTTAGAAGCTTCTTTCAACCACCGTTGAATAGAACATGAAAGACACTTCATGACAGCATGTTGGTTAAGTTTCACGGAGAAACTTTTATGGAGAAAAACTATCTTGAAACAAGGCCTAGAAAAACGCGCATTACTTTTGCACCAACCTAATAAAACAAAAGTCCAAATCGTTATTAAGAGTGGCTTGATCGCTTTCAAAAATGAGTCATAACATCATCCCTTTCAAAAGTTTTTAGCATACATGATTTAACCAAAAAAGATTTCAGATGGTTGCTCGAGGTACCTCGCTATCGCTTGTTTCGCCGCTTAGAAAACCCTAGTGCGCTTCTCCGTCCTTTATAAAGTTATTAGGTTGTCTCATAATTTTTTCAATCTTGAATTTTTAAAGCGATAAGTCACAAGCTTCTCAATTCTGATTAGAACGCAGGGCTCCGTTCGATAGAGCAAAGCAAGCTGTACAAGATGTCATGTAAGTGTTCGTACCAGATTCATCATATCACGAATCAGAAGCTGAAATCTGAGAATTTTCGGATGCAAAAAATCGAAATTTTTTTATATCTTTGTTCAAGAAGACTTGCCATAACCTAAACTTGCTCACGCATATACACTCTAAATAAGACATTCATTTGTGCCGTTGCTGTGTTTGTTTCTGTGCTGGGGACCGAGAAAACCAAAATTTTCAAGCCTCCAAAAAAGCGATGCTGCCCTGTTTTCATACAGGTAAATGTATACTACAGGCCTTTAAAAGTACAGTCACAGATTTCCAGCTTTCTATGGGCTCTAGCTCAACTTTTTTCTATAAAGTTGAGACTAACCATAATGCAAAGGAAGAGATGTCATTCTGAGTGGGTCCAGATACGCAACATACCGATTTCTAAAACAAATCTTACCCAGCGAAGAGAAAACAGTAGCACTCAAAATAGAGCTCTACATTTTCAATTTTGTAAGCTTAACTGTGCAAGTACTAAATTACCGTTAAAGTCTACCTGACAAAACTTAGTCGATGATAGTCTTTGCTCTGCTAAAAGTCCATTCTATGGTGTTTACAAAGAATTAAATTTTACTGGATGCCCTTGCAAAACTAAAATTCTCGGCATAATTCTTGGCCTTTGGTGAAGATTCATTCACGCTTCAAGAGATCCACTGCACTTGTCCTCGCGTTCTTTATAAACCATGAAGATAGGTCCACAAACACACATTTTAGTATTTAACATTGTGTGACCTTTGCACGGGTTGACTGACAAAGCGAAGAGAAGACGAAAGGGCTATAGGGCTTTCTGCACTTTGGAGCTACTACCCAGATCCAGAAGATCGCGTGGATTCTTCCATCTGCGAACACCTCGTCAGTATGGACCTCAAAGGAATGATGCTCAAGACTGTGGCCAATCAGGTACTGTGCGTTCTTCTAAATTATACCTCTCTATTTAAAGCAAGGAGTTTTCAGGTATCTGGGAAGTTCGTGGGCAACGTGGAAAGCAATCGAGTACACGGCAGAACTCGCCTAGCGACATTCCTGAACCTTTTTTCAATCGCATACAATATCATGGTGTTCTCAAGTCGGATATTTGGAACAAAAGCATGAACAGCAAAAGTTGCACAGTTACTCGTTCAACCCGCTATTCTCAAACAAGACAATTTTTCAAGAAAGTGCCATAACGTTATTATTCGTTCAACACGTTTCGGACCGCGAAATCGCATGCGGCGAAAAAGTGTGCACTTTCAGCCATTAGCCAACAAAGGGGCCTTATTTCTTAGACTGAATGCTACATTTGTAATCAGCTTGTCAGATAAGTTCCATACCCAGAGTTCTGAATGGTTTCGAAGTGTTTAGATTTTGTCGTTTGTGAAGGACTACTGTGCTCTCCTAAAAGACAGGAACAAGAACTTAGTTTCTAATAGTATCCAAAAAATGTTGTAGACGGTACACATCAGTATTGAGACTATGGTTCTTCTCTTTGATATCGAAGCAAAGGAAAGTAGCGACGTCGCACGCGTCGCTCGCGTCGCCGCACTTCGTTGCAACTGTTGTTCGATTTGTGCTCATATCTCCTAAACAAATATCGGCGGCACAACTCTACAGAGTCTTATGAAAAGCAGAAGCTTAGGCTTTTGACTTGATAACCTTGGACTAACAGAAAGCCTCCTGTAAACGCCAAAAAGATTATCAAAGCAGCGTGCTGCACCATGTGCAGCACTGGTCTGAAACGTGTTAAGTGAGAAAATGGCCACTAGTGATATCTTCCAATAGAATTATGTGCTATGTGTTGTATGTATTTGTATTTGTAATTGTATTTCACTACCATGGAAGTAAAAGCGAAGCAAAGCTGAGGATTGCCTTTCTTTTATTTTAAAAGCAATTACAGTTTTACTTTTCTATCATGACAGAAAGCTGTTGTCTATACACTAAAATTAAGTGATTTCCCACCCCTGCGGTTATCAGTAGTGTATACAAATCCCTTGTAAGAAGGAACTAGATAAGATATCGAATACATATTTGAATGGTCCCTAATCATCCCGATAATTATGCAAAAAGTCAACCCGAATTGAATCCTCTCTTGGAAAGATACAGATCTAATTCTGCGAATGTTCGATTCGTTTTTCTATTCTAACATATGAAATTCTTTGTTGTTACATTTTCACCTAGAAGAAAATTGAGTGTCTACTTGTCTCCACCCATCTCCCCATCTCCATTGATGGTACGCAAAATTGGGAATGGTCCATATAGATGATGCTGCGCGCAAATCATCTTCTTTGTAGACAGCACAAATGGTTCTACTACCTTCGAAAAATTTCTGAGTAGAGTGAGTGGCTCTTTATTGAAAAAAAAAATTTTTACGGGCAGCTAATGCACGTCCCTCCATTTGAATCGCCATTGCTCTTCTTCCTATTTCCACTGAACAAAATCGTGCACCGTCACTGCAGTTATCTTAAATTCAGATTGGAATTCTTATCCAATTATGTTTTGCTTTGTACACTTTGTACGATATGCAAGATGAAGTTTCGTAAAGACACCAAACGATGGCCACACAAACATCCCTATTTGAGAATGTTGTAGGAAGTCAACTGTCAAAAGTGCGATAAGGTCCGATTTATACACGCACAGGACATCGTACTAGTACCATACAGCTACACAGCAGTGGCGATCACAGTATTTCCATTCGCGAGAAGGGAGGGGGGGGGGGGGATTTTGAATAAAGATGCGTCTTAGCTTCACTCCGAATTACCTTTGATTATTTAGAAGTATAGATAATCACTCGCACATTTTTATAACCCATGTTTTGGGTGTAAGCAACAGCCAAAAATTTCGCTACCCTCCCCCCCCCCCTCCCCTGCTATGGGTATTCTCATCAGCACTCTTATTCTTAGAAACAGTTGGTAAGACATTTTCGATCCAATTCGAGAGCCCATATTCGGGTATAGCGTGACGATTTCTGTAGTCTAGAATATTTTTGTTGAATTTCTGCCCGTATACCAGAGTTTCAGTCCGAAAGAGGTGAACGTTTCTGTTATATTAGGTATTCCTAGATGAAGCTTCACGCTTCGTGTAGCGAATGTTGTAGTTCCACTTAATATTCAAATTTTGCTAAGTATAAAGATATGGAAAAGTCAATAGAAAACCGAGAGCAAACGCTTCCTTGAGAGTTCCGAAAGTCCCACAGATCAAGCTAAAATAACAAACAAATCAACTTTCTCCCTCTAAAAATTCAAAAAATTGAGATCAAACAATTATTGACAACACAACTAATCATTCAGCTCTTTCTCATAAGAAGGTACCGAAAGTTGTACAATACGACGCAACAGGCCCTTGCGCGGACAACTGGTGCAAACTATGCATCTTTGTTCATTACAATCTGACAGCTGCCGGGTAGAGCCGACAATATGGTTCCTCGCCAGAGTTTGCTGCTGTCCTCTCTAGTGAATGACCACACGATTTTCAAAAATCTGTCAATACATACTCAAATTGGTATAGTATATGCATTGATGAGACAAAACTTGTCCTATGTTACTCCAGCTGTACCAACAATATCATTGCACTACAATTGAAACGTTAGAACCGCGCTTACTATGGAAGCAATCCGCTGTCGCATTTTTGTGCCTGTGACGAACTAGTCGGGAATATACAGGGTGTTTGAAAAGTTTGTTGCCTCAAGTACTTCAACTGCGAATCTTAACTCATTTTGGGCTATATGTGTTCGCTAAACCTAGAAACCAATGGGTCAACAAAGAAAAACTTTTTACCTCAAAATACCCCAAAAACTTCGGAAGCAAACAAATTTTTCGCTTCCTTGAAGAGGCGGAAGAGTGCGTTATCCGAGTTGTTCTACTTTTTTTCAACGCCAGAAAACGGAGACAGCTTTCGTTTTTTTTACTACAAATAGTCCCAAGTTTACACTTTCCTTATATAACAAAAGTTGCTCAGCAGCTTGCGAACAAATATTTTTTTATGTGTTGAATTACAGCAGACAATCGCGGCACAAATACGTTAAAATTTTTTGTTTTGAAAAATTTTGAAAATCTTATTTCAACATGTATTTGCAGCGCAGCTCTCTGATCTTCATTGTATTGATTTCTAAAAATTTTGTACGCTTGTGAAGGTTTTAAAGATAAAATATAAAAATTTCGGTGCTGAGTTTGTTAACGAAAAAATCCTGAAAATGGATCACTTGTATTTCAAGGCACTGCATTTCAAAACGAACTTACTTCCACGAAAATAAAAGCACATGTAAAAAACCTTGAAGAAAGGACTTTTAGAAGGTATACCAAGTTTTCTGTAAATTATGTTTCCTTCTTTGTAACAAGCGTTTCAAGGAATGGGGTTTGGAAAGACATATTGATGTGTTTCAAGCTAACAAACAAACCACGATAAAACCTGGTTTCACTGAATTAACGGTTTGGCCTAATGAGCACAATAAAACAAAAGCGCGTCAAAATTCGAACCGGAAGTACTTTAGGTCACTTTTCCAAGCACCCTGTATGAGAAGAGCGCCTTTACTACACCAACAAAAGATCCACTCTATACTCCCCTCCCCCCCCCCCCCTTTCCACGCTTTCCTTTCCTTCTCCACACCATGCAGTTTGCAAAGCGCTAAGTGTTGTAGCTAGCGATAGACCAGCTCAGTTACTGTAACTAGTAAAATATCAATATGGCGCAAACCATTCAAAGTTGATTACAGGGTTTACAAAATTGTTGCTTGTTTTTTCTTGTAAAATAAGTGAAAAAAATCTTCTTTCGTCACTCTTAAATACTGAAACGGCAGTACCATTCTTGTGAATGCAGGCTCTATCACCACAAATGGCATTTCTTTGCAAAAGTGGATAGCTATACAAGGTTCCTAGTAACAGAAATGATCAAGGAACTCTTCTATCAGTTATTCTTCTGAAACACAACGGAAATGCAAGCATTCGTCATTCGAATACAGGAGTTCATTCCCAGGAGAAGCTGCAAAAATTCCGCGATAGTGATTTTTCACGTATTGTTCGTTAATTATTCACATAGTAAATTTATGGAGTATGTTAGTTCAAACATATAACAATCGGAGAGCTTTCGGCCACAGCATAGATTTTCAGATAACTTTTGTCTTTTGTGATTCTTCTTTTGCTTAAATTTGCAGCTCAGCTCGTACTGAAGTTTATAAAGACGTCTCTGCTAGGGCTCCCCCAAAATCTGTCGGCAATTTTAGTACTTCCACAATTCACCATGTGCAAATAGATATTAAACGAGTTCTTGCTAAGCTACTAGTGCAGTGGATAGTTCTTAGGAGATAGCTTCGATTCATTGCACGGGGCTGCATCGATGAAGTGGTGTTTAGTGAGCAATAAACGTGCAAATGAGAGCTCTAAAGAAAGTCTAGTAGGCTTGTCGCCTAGAGCCTTCATTAACCGCAATATCCGGGCTGAGAGAGCGTTTGATGGGAGCTTGTAGACTGAATTTGCTCATTTCGCTCTAATGGGCAATAAATGAGCTTTTATTTCGAGATGCCATCTTACGATGGGGCTTACTTTCATTCCCCATTGTCTGCGATTCGCTCTCTTCAGTCACAGTCTCCTCCTCAAAATTCACTTAATGATTCTCTATCAAAAATTCCATCAGAAAATGGCTTGAGATCTATTCACTATCGTTTTTGCGCAAGGTTTTTAATGGGATTCTCTCACTAAGTTGAATTAGGTAGAAGAGTGGAACAAAAACAAACTTTTGAAACCAGCTGCTGCAACCCCGTCAGTCTGACACAGCGGCATAAACAAATTCGTTGGAACTGGTCTAAACATGAAAACAATGCGATTCAACAAAGATTCATGAACAAAGGTTCTGGTAAAGTAATAGATGAACCTGTAAAGAACATGACAGTATGCTCTAGACATGTAAAGATTTGTATTCAGACATACACGCCATTCACCGGTTATTCATTTTATTCATTTTAAGTCCTTATTTTATGGCAATTTTTCATAATGAAGTCACCATATGGACATCGAAAAATGTTACTTTTTTGCTCCCACCTCAAGGGCCCCTATCCATATTGCATGTTTCTCTAGAGACTTCCAAAGACAAACGTAGAATGACTAAATCTGTCAATCACAGCTAGATAAAAAGATTGCGCACTTCGTGACAGCATTTCGAAGCTTGAGAAAATGCTTTTTTGAGAGTCAAGGTTTGGATTAGGCCCCTAAGGCAAGAAAAAACTCGTGTTTTGTGCCCATGCGGCAACTTGGCCACATAATTACGATAAATGCGATTTTTTTTGCAAATCTGGCATATCTATTGAATCTTTTTGAGAATAAACGCAAAAACTCGCCAAAATTGTGGCAACAGCCCAAAACCCTCACTGAAGAGGCGCTGGACCGAATGACTCTCCAAATTTGGTCCCGCTGAAGTTCTGGACATCTATTTTCGGGTTCGTATGCAAACACTATACGTCTTTTTTTGTCTCTCAGGGACGAGATTTCGAGAGCGCAGGTTACCTGCTGCACTTTCGGTCGCGCGTCAGAGATGAATTAGTGTTGCACTTATGGGTAGGCTTTCGTTTTTGCATTAGAATAGAAGAATGCAGCAGAATACCCCCTAATCATGGAAAGTTTTTTCGTTTTGAAATCGATAGAAATTTCTTGGATAACGGGAATCCCAGTGGCGGTGTGTGCTCGCTTTGTTTTCATAAAGTTGAAGAGATTTGTTATTTGAGGATCTCAAATTTCAAAGAGCATTGGATTGATGCATGAGTTCTGCGATAAAATTTTTGAAATTTCGTAATTTTCTTAATTGGAATCGTATGATTTGAAATTGATAGGAAAATCTATCTTGTGCTTTTTGAAAATACTTTGATCAAATTTTGGGCATATGGCAACGATACAAGCTGATGGTAGGAAACACTTGAAAAGTGGTTTTCTGATTTGGTCGTCAAAATTGCCAAAACGTTTACTGATCTAACTTCATTGTTTTGTTTTTATGAACTGTCTTTTTTGATTTAGGAAAAAATGAATATGTTTATATTACTTCAACATGCTTCTAGAATAGCGCTTTTAAATTTTTGCTTCAACGTTCCAAGTTTGATTAAAAACCTCTATTAGGCATAGATACGAGATTTATGTTATGAAAATCATATCTTATAAATTGGTATGTTTTTTCTAAATATTCTCAAAAACAAGTTTTGCTTTTGTTGCAAAGCGCATCACTTTCTTCCTTACTGAAGAAGAAGACATCGAACTCAAAACAAAACTCCGTCTAAGGGAGGAAAAGAAACGGAGAAATAGTGTTTAGCATTCTTACACATTCTGCTTGTTATAAGATAATCTTACTTCTAAGACAAATTAGACTTCGAAACTTTCTTATTCCAAAATAATTTTATATCTACAAAAGCTCTCCAGCGCGAGTCTAGCGGTCTAGGTTTTGGAACCGCGCTAATGCTATTCAAAAATATTTCTACTAGCCATTTCTCGAATTTATGATTTTTTCAAAGCGTTCAACCACCGCCGAGTGTGCAACAAAGTGGTTGCTCTATTTACTGTCCATCGCATAGTCAACGACACAGCTCCGGCCCTAGCATCGAGCAATGTCTTGTTTGTCTAGGAAAGCTTAGCTGTCCTTCTGTAGGTTATCCGCTACCCTGGTTTTCTCACGCCACTCAGTTTCACGCCATTTCTCGCTCTACCAGCAGCTCTCGCTCTGCGCTGTGTTCTTTCCTCAATCGCAGATAATTCCCGCACATTCTCGCATCATCGGTGTTGGAACTCGGCCACTGCGTGCCGGGTTCGGGTGTAGCTGGTCTCGTATTCACGATGTTATTCCTAAAAGCTGGATTTTCCGGCTTTTTGAAAGCGTCAAAAGGGTTCTCGGCCTGGCTAGGCGCAAACAAACAATTGCTCGACTGAGAGCAGTCAGCAGTAAGAAAGGGGACTACCGTTTGACTCAGAGGAGGAGGAGGGGGGGGGGGGGTGGCTTTGGCTGACTGCTGCGACCACCTCCTTTACATTCCGAAGACCTTGCTATTTACCGAGTACACGAGGTGAGCGACTCGCTCTTCGATGAGTGACTGCGATCGATTGAGTTACACACTCTTTCTCAAGGGGGTTTTCACGCTAAGTTCTCTATGTACGTTATGACTTAGTCTCGTCGACCGGTCCTTGTCCGGACGCTGACTCACTCGCTCGATATCCAGCCAAGTCTCCTGTCGCTGCTTGTAATCGTTCAGACTCATTTTGGCTGAATATCTGCACCTCCTTATGCTATTCTGAGCTATTTTTTCATCTTCTGAGGACACCCACCCTCCTTCGAGGTGTCGTTCCATTCTAATAACTGCATAGCAATTAATATGCATCAAATACCACTTCCCATGCTCATTAGCATCTCCTCCGCATCTTCTTTACCTCGTCCTTATCGATATTGCATCTTTGAAGAAATTTTGTGGGTTTTCATAAATTCCAAACTCTCCCTCGCACCCAAGCTGTGAAAGTGCTATTGCACTTGAAGATATCTTTGAATAAAACCGGAACCAGCTGAGTTCTAGCGCACCCCCGCCGAGCAATAGAGGCGGGTTTGGCGACAAAGGGTTATTTGTACGGTGCGCCGAGGGTAAGGCAAAGGTCAAGACCGATCGCTGTCCTGTGATCCCCCGTCGCCATTTATCTCTCAGCCAATGCCAACCCGTATCCCTTTTCTGCTCCTTTTTTTGCTATCATACAGGTGCAAATGTCATTTCTATTCCAGACACCAAGCTCAATCCATGTTCGTTACAATGTCTGCTTGCTTCTTGATGAGACAACGCTTTTTACACTATTTCCATATCCTTCCGCAGAATGGAACACACCTCGCGATGCTTTTTCTCTTGCTTTCAAGGCCATCCTTGACGTATCCATTTCCTCTCTGGAGCACTTCGAATTTCCGTCCGTGATGCTATCCAGCTACCAATTTCTCACTTTGACTTCCAGCAACAAAACATTTTTTTAGCAATTTGTGCGTATTTGTTCGTCATCGCTTGAGGGCCACTCGTGCGTGTACATTACCACAATTTCTTCAGAAATGAGATTTTTCTATGCTCGAGAGTTCTTTTTTTTTTTCAAAAAATGGTGAATGCAAACAAGCGTCATATTCCAATAAATTATGTATCAGAGCACGTCACGCCGCCTGTTCTGCACAGATACAAAAGAGTGCAGTTACACGAAAAGCCTCACCGAATGAACATTACTGTGTGTACTAAGTTTTATTGCCGCGAAGGCTACCGACAAACACACGCTAAGCAGCTGCGAACGCGGATTTGCGCTATCACATTGTGGTTGCCTGCGCGCCGCGTTCGCGCTCGATCAACTTATACGAGAGTCGCCTTCGTCCGGCAATGGACTATACACATAGTGCATGTATCTTGTATTTCTCGAAATTCCTCAGCTTTGTACATCTTTCTTACGCTGACGATTAGTTGCTTATTGAGAAATAACCTCTCCAGTGCAGTTTGTAAATATAAGCGAGTTTTATTCATCGCCTCTACTATAAAGAAATACCCAAGGGATTGTGTTGGAAAGACCATTTTGAATGCGTCTAATCCCAAAACTAGGGGAAAGCAGGTTCTGTAAAATCAGTGTAAAATCGTAATAGACCGCTTCATGTTCTTTTTTTTTTTGCCAGAAGAGTACTATGAACGTGTATTTCTCTCCGCTCGTTCTTGAAATAAATGGCTCTTTGTTTCTCAAAATTTGTGCACTTTCATAAGCGATTTGCCACTGAGATCGAAAAAACCCTACTCCCTTAGATTACCAAAATTTCGCCCATTCATGCATACATCTCACGTTATTACACCTCATTCAAGCTCTCCTTTGCCTCTCGTTCTGCAGTCGTTTTTGGGCAAAGCTTCTCTCACCTTTTTTCCATTTCGTTCTCTACTTTTGCATATCGCATTGCTGTGTGGTCTCAATTTCGTTTTGTCGACGAATACGCTTATTAATGCAAATGCAATTGTTTACGAGAGGCGTATTAGCGAGTATTTGGCGTTTGCGGTCGCCAGCAAACAGCCAGGTGAAGTGTGGTTTTCTCACGAACCGAGCCTTTCATTGTGTTCCTCATTGAGGTCGCACTCCAAAACAGAACCGGTTCGAAATCGCTTTGGATGAAACCGCACATCTTGCGTCTTTCGCATCGGGCGATCCATTTTCCAGCTCTTGATCCATTTTTTACGGGTCTAGCTTTTACAAGACCCCGCGTGTGGCCTCCTGCTGATAACTGTATTCGAGTGTTTCGCAGGGTGGTTCGCTCGGTTTGTGTATGTGTGTGACCGTGGCGGCAAGCGAAGAGAGGACTGGTTTCGGCGCCGTTGAAGGATTTGGATTAAGTCGAAAGAGTCGCAATGAGAGAGGTGATGTCGGTGTGTGTGTGTATTTGGTCGGCAACAAAATTGCGTATCCTCTCAATTAAGCGTGAATCGCCACCCACCCCACCCAGCCATTACGTTTTATGCGCTTGAATACGTAAATCCCCTCGTGCATTTGTGTGGCTAACTTCATGGATCCAACATCCGACACACGCCTCGGCTACCATCAATGCAGCTTCCCCTCTCCGAGCTGATTCGTTCCAGATGGAACGGCATATCAAGCCAAAGTCGCGTTCAACTTGATTCTTTGCGAAAAACCAGGAATTAAGTGTCTCATGAGAGCCGTTGATTTTTGTTTTCCACTACGACTTCCACTCTTTGCTGTTCTCTATTTGCGTCGCGGCGCCGGTCACTCCTAGCCGAACCCATTTACAACGTCTCGGACTTGCGCATCTTCGCATGTAATTGCCACCGCCTCCGTGCCGCTGACATCGTCGACCTTGACGAAATCACTTCGAGTCGAGGTTGCGACACTTTTGACTCCGAAGCAAGTTTGGTGCATCGATTGATGTCCTCGACAACATCTGGCGGCAGGTTCTTTGCCTAGTCGCTTCTCGCATTTCTCGCTGTCGGTGACTTCTCCGGGCCTCGTTGGAAGCCACCGAATGGGACGGCAGGTGTGACAGTTGTAAAGTCGAGAGCAGGCTGTGCGCCCGAACTACGGAAAGCGAACAAATCGGACTCGGTCGTCGCGCCCGTCGATGAACGAGGTCCAACATCTGGCAGAAACGTCGACGCACATCTTGCCCAAATGACCCTGCCCTCGTGGTGTGCAGCCAGCCTCATTACGCTTTGTCCCATCAAGCTTACTTATTCGAACTCTCTTTGCACTCTGGTCTCCCTTCTGCTGTTAATTACAATCCTTATGGAGGATTTACCAGTATAGGGAAGAAAATTTACCCGGAAGGGCGTGCTTCCGGTCTACTGCTCTTAGCGCTTCGCTTATTTGCATGCTCTCATCATCTGTCGCTAATCGCCGCCAAGAAATGAGCATTGCGTCTTTTCTACCTTGTGATGCTCAATTTTTCAGATAGGGTCGGTCAGTACAAAGCTTTCCAAATTTTCGTGACGACCCGCTTCCACTTAGAATGACAGCACTCAGCAATGGACATTGTTTGACCGAAGGAGGACAACGATGGGATGATCACGTTCGTTTTCTTATCTCTTTTGCTTTTTTATTGAGAGAGTGAGCATTGGGTTGTGGTTGTGCGAGGTGTAATATGACTTTACAGTGCTATGATTTTTCTTATAAGCAGCATTTTTCATGAGAAATTTTCTAGAGTTTCTTAGAAAACATGTTTCAACATTAGCCAAGGTGATTGCCATAATGTCAAAAGTAGGTGTCATTTTTGCAGATTTTTTTTTGATTGAGGATGCTCATAAGCCCTGAGGCACTGAAGAATTTAACCGCAATGATTGCTAACACCTGTTGGCAGATCTTGAGAATAAATACCAACATTACCACTCTTCCCACTTCATACCTGCGCATGTTAACCTTTTAGACTCTTCATAACATTTTCGCGCAAATGCAATCTTTTATTACTGTACTTCAATCACATCTGTCCATTTCATTGTCAAATTATTCGATAATCAAATCAATCACTAAAGGATGGATGGGTCACGAATTTTTGCTGTTTGCAAGAAATTTACATCATCGACATTCGAAGTACCAGGTAGCCTGCTACAAAAGAACTGCATGAGTGAGACCGTTAGATGGTTAGCAATTTTCTGAATAGCAAAATAATGTTTTCAAAATGAAGAAAGTAGCTCTCCAGATAATTTAGGTTACTTGTGAATAATCTGTTAACAAGTTTTGCATCGGTTTTTTCCAGACCTCACAGAAATGTGCTACTGCTAGGTTATGAGAGGAAGAACAAGTTCTCTCTGAGTCACTAGTACGCAAGCTAGATAAAAATCGGTAAACCTTGACAAGCAAATGCAAAAAAAAAATCCCAAAGTGCTAAGTGCATTCCTGTTTCTCATTTGTTCGCCGTTTACAACACATGCATTGTCGATTCTCTCAGAGTGTTACTTTTTTCTGTGACTCAAATCTATGGTGACAGATTAAAGGAAGTTTTTTAAAATGTTTGTTGAATCAATCTGCTGTCCTATTAAATTGGAAAATGTCAATCATCAATTTCAATTTTCTTATGTAGAAGTGAGCTACAGCAATAAACTAATGGAATGCAGTTCAGCCACTCTTTTTTTATTTTTCTAAATCAGATAAATTCGAATAAAGTAGATAACGGTTTTCTAGCAAGTTTTTACAATCCAGATAGAAACCTGTGACATCTTTGTCGAACGGTTCTGCAGCTAGAAACTGGATTCCTATAGAGGATCTAGCTGCTTCACTTTCTTGGCGCTAGGGTCTGACATCTAACCGCACAATGCTTCTTTGCTTTTGGGACACATAAACTTCTATACCGGAATAGTCCTAACTTTGTTAGAACTATTCCGGTAATATTTACATTCCCTGAACTTCTCTCACTCACTTGACGCTCATGACTTCCAGGCTAACTTGTTTCTGTTTTTGTGAGCTGAGAATTTTTCCGTTACATTACAACTTTGACATGAAGATGGAATGTTTTTCGCTCAAACAGGTTGCTGGTAGCTGTCATTGCTTCTAAAGCATCAACAATATTTCACTTTGTACCCAAGCATTCTTCTAGGATCTTACTAATCGCTAGATTTGCTTCTTTACCGATCACGATTAAGCTAACCCTTTTAACAACCCAGCTCTGCTTCAAAGCTTATCTCTAAACACTGCTAATTGAAAAGAAAGCTTCGCTCTGACTTTGCAGACGCATTTGCGCGCTGGAAGTCGCTTGTCGTGATCATCTCCCTGCAATTTATAGTTATTGACTCGTCCTTAGGAACCTGACTGCTGTGTTTTTCATCAGCCAACTTCAGATCGTGTCACGAGACCGTGTACGATTGAGCATGTGCGTGACGGTTGACGATCAGGCCATTTATCATAAATTCGACGTAGAACTTCCGCTCGGTCCCGTTGCGTCTACGCCGCTGCTATTGAAATCAGTGGGGTGCATCCAAGAAATGTTCGACAGTTCGACACAACAACTTATCACCAGCGATATTCGGTTAGTGTGTGTAGGACGAAGAAGAGTGGAGTCGACACCGGCAACCTGTTCTCTATGTGAGAGAACAGGAATCAGCAATGCGCGATGGCAGTGGCCAGGCTTTGTCTCTCGCGCCCATTCCTAATCAAACCACTTCTAGCCCTGTTCTCCCTGTTGCTGTAGAACCGAAGCGGCGGTGTCGGTGTGGAAACTGCGTTTATTAGTGCAGCCGAAGAGCGATGCAGGAGGGGTAAGTGGATAGGACGCTCGGGACACACTCAGTCGGCGGGTTAAGCGCTGCTCAGTCAACACTGCGACGAGCTTGCGGAGCTGTGTAAGACATAGCGTTTGTCCTTTGGCCCTCCATACGACGTGACCACCCGTAGCATTTGTCTTTTCTTCCCGGCTCACGCGCGGGTACAGTCCACCAGGAGCTGATTAGATCAGTGCCCGCTGCCCCTGCTGGCGACCGTCCACGTCTCGGCTGCGAAGGTCATCGTCGCTGATAGTCATCGGCCAGGCTGCTCCGATTCTGCGCCACCTTATCCGTGTCCCCATCTCATGCAGATCTGCCCGTCCACGTCGCCGCGCCAGCCCAACCTGAGCTGCGCAGATCCCCGCCGCCGCTCCCGGCCAGGCTCCGGCTCCGTCCAGTCGTCTGCCGGTCCTGTTTGCCACCTCCCTAATCCGTTTGCGTTCGGTTCCCGTGAGAGAGTACCTGCTACCGCCAGCCTGCTCTCACCCAGCCAGCATCGATCCATCGAGTCGTTCAGCGAACGTCTCAGAACTTGTGTGCGAGTGTGTTTTGTTCGAGGCTAGAGTCAGGTGCTGATATCGTGGCTGCAAGCATCGCGCTTGCTGCGCTGGTAGATGCCGAGACATCCACATCGCCCCCATCACACATTCTTCTTCGCGATTTCTCTCCACCTAATCGATTAGCGCGATTGTCTCTCGAATGTAGTCATCATTTGCTGCCTTACCATATAAACTGATTCTCGGATGATTAGGACAGTTCTTCACCGACGAAAAACTGCGCTCTCAAGGCCACACACATCGTCTCTCCTACTCAAATTCGCAATAGTACATCTACCTACTTCTGAGTTTTACTTCGCTCTCGCCACGCTTTACTATCCAACTCTTTTTTTTTTTCTGAACAGTTGTACAAACTACTTGAACCTTTAGTCTCTGTGAGTACAATTTCATGTATCATCGAGAGATTTCTTCTCACAACTCTTTTTCACCTATCTCATATGCACTACGATGCGTTTTACTTTTTGATTAGAGTTCATGCGACGCAATCACTAATATTCCATTGCCAACTGGACTCTCAGTGAACATCCATCAGTTTAGTGAATTCCAATTTGTTTTGTTTTGTAATGTCGGTGTTACTACTTGATCTGAGCCGTATTTCTCGTAAATCATCTGCATCTAAGATTCGCTAGCTCTTATTCATGCTGTAGATAAAACAGGTTATTAAGCAGATTTCTGATAGAAGTGTGTATAATCCCAGCGTGATCCATCATCCAAGCCTTAGACGTGACAGAGTGAAAAATTCTTTAACAAGCTCAATGACGACCGTAGCGAGTCCCGTTGTGAACGCCTGATGCTCACGTAGCCGGAGAGCAGAGTTGTGTGGCGATATAGGTAGAGACAGGCTAACGTTTAACGAGCTCTTCAGTGTTGTGCTACATATAATACGTTCTGTGTTTCGCGTCGCTCTCTCGTGTGTGTGATTGGCTGTGCTAACGTGGTCTGCTTTTCTTGCAGAGTGGTGGCGGATCGAGGTCTTCACTCACTCCTCCATCTTCAACGGACGGCTATCCGAGCATTGCCGCTCCCGGGATGACCGCCGACTCCGCAGCAGCGCTGCTCCAGTCCCATCAGCACCACGCTAATGGTACCCACCTTACGCTTCTCTCTTCACTTATTAATCTCCGTTTTCCCCTTCCACACACTTTGCACATTTACTAATTGCTTGTCACGCGCTATCTAGGCGAACGGCTTCGGCACCGTGCCCCGCCACCCGCCCGCTTCTAACCCGGCGGGGCGCGGTCTCGTGCTGTGGTGGTGGCTTGCAGTGGCTAGCGAGCTGCATGCTCCCTTTACTTTAGCAGTCGTAACCCTAGCAGCGTTTGATTTCTACGTCGTACATCTAAAGCCACCCCTAGGAGATCTAATTGAACTTTTGTCCGCTAAAGTGGTCATGTTTGCGAGACCTTGATGGAATGCCGAAAGTCGAGATTAGGCGCCTAGAGATAATTGATGAGAGATTCACGCAAGATTTGGTTTTGAAAGCGCGTTTGGGTTGATGAATTCTAGACTCGCGTAGATCCACATCGAGAATGTGTAAAGTTTTGAATAGTGCAGGAATGTGCGAGGCCTGTGAGTGACGCATCGTAAAAAGAGACATCTTCAGACTGTGGCTATCTGTCTATTAGAGGGGAACAGGCGCGTTGCGAAGCGCAGATACAGATACAGGGAGGGCAAACCCGGTGTAATAGCGAATGCTGTGCCCAGTTGGGGTCACGTTCCCAGTGTTTCCCACTTCCATGACTGAGCACATCAACTCCAATCTGCTCATCCCCAGTGCAGTAGGTAACTGAAGCGCACCCTGTCTTACCCTTTTATCAGTGGTGTCGATCGAAATTTTATCGAAGTTGCTCATCACGCTCTCAAACGAGATCCGTTCAGGCTCCAGCGTCGGCGCTGGTCAACAATACTCGGTCGAGTACTTGTCTCAGTTGCTCAAGGATAAAAAACAGTTATCTGCCTTTCCAAATGTCTTCCATCACTTGGAACGACTGGCTGATGAAGGTAGGGACCAGTTCGTTATGCCTTTCAGCTCGTGATTATCTTGGCAATATGCTTATTTCAGAAATTAGCAAGGTTCGAGTGGCTCTATTCCAATTCGAGTTCACGAAGGAAGAGATGAGTCTTCCAGAACCAGAAGGAGAGGTTCAAATCACCACCGAGAAGGTTTTCGTTCCTGCCAAAGAACATCCCGATGTAAGTTACCTGTCACTATTTTCACTCAAAGGCATCAATGCTTTTCTCGATACAGTACAATTTTGTGGGACGGATTTTGGGACCAAGAGGAATGACTGCAAAGCAGTTAGAACAAGAGACAGGATGTAAAATTATGGTTCGAGGGCGAGGATCCATGCGTGACAAGAAGAAGGTAAGAGAGCAATCTCCTACTTAGATAAGATGTTCTTGATGTAATTGTAACTTTTAGGAAGAGCTTAATCGCGGTAAACCAAATTGGGAGCATCTCTCTGAAGATCTGCATGTGCTAATTCAGTGCGAAGACACGCCTAATCGAGCGCGGATCAAGTTAGCCAGGGCTGTTGATGAGGTCAAAAAACTCCTAGTGCCAGCGGTAGGTTTTTCGCTGTTACTGCATTAAATTTAAACGACCGAGCCACCTATTACTTCGGTAAATTGCAAATTTAATGTCTGAGGTGAAAGGTATCTTGAATAATCAAATATATAGTCTATCACAACGACTGTAAACGTGCTTTTTATTTACATTTGAGATCAAAGCTTTCTGAGGCTTCCTTCAAACCAGATGCTGTTGGAATTCTGGCTTATCTTCTTTCGTGGTTCGTGCTTTCTTAGATGATGGATGGACTTTTTAAACGTTTTAGTGTAAGCAAATCCAACTGCCATCTAATCGGTTATTCATTGAACAAAAAAATACAATGCGCCCAGCTTTCAGCAGGTTCGACACAGCTTCGTTAGATTAGCGAGTGCTTTCGTAGCTTTGTATGAGAAATAAAAGGCGTAAGCAACCACGAGAAGTGTTCGCGTAATCGCTGAGAATCTAAAATGTGGCCCGATTGTCAAGTTTTTGCCTTTCATGACATGATAGAATTATCTTAACGACATTATACTTCCACATCTTGCACTCGCTTTATGGGAACTGAACTTGGCTATGGTTGCACTAAAATTCGCTGTAGCAATCAACTTACCCATCGTAATTCAACACCAAATTATCAGCTAGTCTTCGATGCATCTACAAAAATCATCCTTTATTTCTTTGCTGCATGTCACATGATTATTTATAGCCGGAGGGTGAAGATGAGTTGAAACGGAAGCAACTTATGGAACTCGCTATTATCAATGGGACATACCGATCTGCAACAGAGCAGGCAGCTGCCGCTGCCGCAGCCGCGCAACTGAAGCAGCCATTGGCCGCTGCTCTCCGTAAGTACTTATTGCCCTATAATTAGCTATTACCTTTTGGCCTCTTTCACCTATGAATATGGTCTAGTAAACAACAGGAAGAGTGTGGTTTGTTTTGGCAGTTCCGAGGGATGCGCGAATCACCCGGTGCAATTGCACAATTTTCTCGGCATACTTACACAAATGTTTTTATTCATTTTTTGTAGATTGGAAGTGGAGTGATTGTAAGAAATTATGAACGTACGAACACATATTAGGGTACTTCAAGGGGTTTTTATGGGAATGTTGCTCGTGGATTAGAATGGGCTACTCATGCAAATACTCATTATTTCTTAGCACCCTACGTTTGCTTAAGAAAGAAAGTAACAGAATATTTCAAAAAAGCTTTGCATGAGAAAAATAATACGTACAAAAAAAAGAATTTGGGCTGGTTCTAAAATAAAGCTGAGTGCCTTCTCTTCTGCTCTTATGCGTAAGTATGCAGACTTGGTGCATATGCGTTCAGACTCTTGCACATGCTTTATGGAGTGATATCAGTTTTGCTATGCGAATGTCAGAGATAGGCAGGTGTGATCACGAGCAAAAAAGAAAATTCATCTTGTTACCTATCGAATTAGAAATTTTTCTTGTGATTGCGCGAACAGTATCGTGGATGGCAATTTTTCATTGCAGTAGAACCAAGTGATCTAGAATGTTGAGGAACAGCTGTAGGCACGCTTGAAGAGCATGTACATCGCGTTATTTTTCCTCCTGATGATCGACAGCTGTAAAGCTGAGGTTTTAGAAAACACTCCTTAAGCTTCGAGAGATACAGGATTGCGCATATGATTATTCCTTAGAACCAAAGAATTTATGGGAATGTGTGACCTTCCGGATCCATCAAATGCTTTCAGTTTTAGAGGCAGCCGCTCTGTCTGCTCAGGCTCGAAGTGTCCTGCCGATGTTTGCCGCTGGTAACCCAGCTCTGGCTCGGTCACCAACCATGGCGGTAGCTGGTGCTCCCATTGTAATGAGTCCTGGGCGAGGAGCTGCCGGGCAGCAGAACCAGATGTTGGGTTTACAGTCGCAGTTGGGCGCAGCTGTGGCTGTGAGCAGTAACGCTGCTGCTGTTGCGGCGCAACAAGCAGCAATACTGCAACAACAACAGCAACAAGCGGCTGAATATCAGCAGCTGCTTCTCAGGTTTGTTGTATTGAGTTCATCATATTCTTTTTACTTCTTCACAAGCAGATTTCTCTTTACTTTCTAGGTCACAAGTTTATGACATTTTTGTACCGTTCATGTTCATGCATTTCCTAATTTGCATTTCATCTTGACGGCGAAGAAAAAAGCATATAGATTTGTTGCTTTCCTTGAATCTTGCCATCAATTTCCTCACTTTCTAGATCTGGTCAAATTTCGCCATATCAATCAATGTATTGCAGCCAAGGCTTGTCATACGAGAACTTGGCAAACGTTGCCGCTTTGCAGCAGTTCCAACAGGCTCAAGCACAGCAACAAGCGGCCGCTGCCCAACAGCAATACAGTTTGCTAGGAGCACAATACTCAGATTACGCTGGTGTAGACATTGCTGCTGCTCAAACTGCTCCCGGTGGGTTTCTCGTTCGGAAATGGGCATAACTGCGTTATTTGTTGCCTCTCTTTCCATGAGTGATGCTAGAGCATCTAGAGTGCTATCTGCTTTGGGAGTCAGATTTATATCAAAGAATTTTTTATGTCTAAATTTGCTCTTCAATTATTTCGACCACTACCTAGGTAGAATTTCTGTTACATGATGTAATCGCTCCTACACAATATCTTTGGCGAGCAGTATTCAGTTTGTTTTTGACTTGTTCCGAACATTGTGATTGAACCTAGATACGTGTACCACATGTCTTCCTTCTGCATATCGGTGACCGTGATATCTGCAATTGTGATGACTTGCTTTTTGAGTTTGCATTGATCTCATTTGCATTTCCATCTCAGTATCGCTTAACAAATATTGTAACAGTTTTGTACTGGAGCGTATGGCTAGTGAGTGCATGATACAACACTAAGTATTCGACATGCTAACTTTAACCAAAACTGCTCAGCTGCGCGTTACGTAGCACTTAGACGCGAGAGAGGGTAGCTGCTAAACAAAGCTTCGATGTCTTTCAGTGAGAAGTGGGGTCATTCAGCACAGAGAAGGAGCGAGCCGCTGCTGGCAGCCGTGCACCCACATTAGTGGCGGCCGCACAGGCTACCGTACCCCACAAAGGGACTGTCAGCAGCGGCTACTGTAGATTCCATGCAACACTGTAACGTTCAATGTTGCTAACAATGCTAACGTTCAGGTGCCATGATTAACCAACGTCGTGTTCTCGGCACTTCCCGTGACCACCCCTACAAGCAGTAGGCGACGGCCGGCAGAAGCAGCTCGACCCTGCGTAGGGTCCTACCCGATCGATTCGTATTGGTTGGCTTATCAATCGGTTGTGGCTAACGCGTTGGGATCATAACTGACATCACATCATAACCAGTCGCAGATCACTACAAGCCGGTGCTATCCTTTTCTTTCCCTGTCCCGCTGTGTTCTTCAGCTTCCTCTCTCATATTGCAGTCATTTTATATAGTCATCTTTGGGAAAAGATTTGCATTCTCGATTGCCTTAGTCAAGTGTCCTCAGACTATCCAGTTCGTGCCTTGCTTTTCTTCAGTGTCTTTTCAGTTTCTTTCTTTACTTGTTTTCAGCTCGTTTTGTTGTTACATTATGTGCGGTTCTGTATTAACACATCAACTCAACTTCGTTTTTTTATGGTAGCAGCAAGTTTGAGAACTTGTAGAGCATTAGTGCGCTCATCTACCTTCGCACTACTACTTACAGCACTTAGGAGTCGCATCAGGCACACTTCCTGTAATGCATGGATTTCACATTACTCCTGATTTCAAGCTCACATATTTATAATGCGTTGTTGCTTTGCAATAGCACGTGACCTATTGCATACGTCTTAACAGCATAATTGAAATTTCTATGTTCTTCCCAGAGATGTACATATATTATTTTCGAATGATAAATTTAATAAAGATTATATGATGTGCTCGACTAAGCCTATCCCTATGCTATCGCTACAACTTGACTCAGATTTTCGTTGAACTGTCCAAAGAATAAAGAATCTGCTTTAAACCAGAGGTTCGCTGTAGCAAACATGAGACTTATTACCGAGATCCCTAGAACATATGCTCAGTCATTTTGATTAAATATGTGAGCTTCTTGCACACAATACGATAATCGACGATACCTTAGAAGATACTCGCCAGTAAACCATTTTGTTTTGCGGAAGGGAACTTGCAAACGTATATTACCACTTATACATATCCATTCAAATTAAAAGGAAGAAGAAAGCAAGGAGAAATTCCTGGAATTCTACAGCTTCAAATTCTACAATTCGTGAAGTAGCGCGCATGGTGTGCAGTACGAAGGTCAAGCTACAAAGGGGATAGATATGTGGAAGAGCATTGCATACAATGCTTTATGGTGCTGTTGTTGAGTGCCCACATCTTTTCGCTATCTAAGGAGTCCATTGACCCATAAACCTGGATCAGATTATTTTTCAAGAGGTGAGACAACGCTGTTGCTGATCAACGCTGGATATGGATATGTGAACTGTATCGTCTTCATTTAGGTCACTGCTTCTCTGTTTCGACGTGTGAAAGTTGAAAATGGGTCAATTTTCTTACGATCTGAGGACGTGATAGAAATCCGCTGCCATCACTTTTCGCTTTCTCACAGTCACGATATTTTTATGTTTTCGACTCGTATCATTTCGAACACTTCCATAGTAAAGTTACCTGTGTTAGTCGTGAAGTGTGAAAAATTATGCATTTAAAATATCGCACTGAACTTGTGTGGTTTCACTCACTACCATACAGATTCCAAAAAAATGTCCTTACTATTCCAAAACATTTTGCACTGATTATATAAATACATTCTGCAGAGTCGGCTTCAAGACTGAGATATAAAGCAAATCTTCTCCGCTCTTCATTACTTGGGATAACGGTAGAAACTTTGAACAGGGTTTTGAGCAAATGAGAAAAGATCTTGCATCAAAAAAAAAAGACTGCAGAGAGGCTGAAAATCCTAAAGTAGAGACGAGAACTTGAAGGCAGCGTCCAGGCAAGTCTGAACCTATGGGGATTTTACATGGAAAGTACTTTTGGGGCTCTAACTAAGCCAGTGCCCAACCGGCAGCTCAGGTAGCCTAACAGATATTCCCCTCGAAACTGGACCCCGCGACCGCGTTTCGCATGGATTCATGGCGCAAAGGTGGATCGTGGCGCGAAACTGCCATGAATCCATGCGAATACGTTCGCGGGGGCCAGTTTCGAGGGAAATATCTCAGGCGTTAGGGCACTACCTGAGCTGCCGGTTGGGCAGTGCCTTAGTTAGGGCCCCAAAAGTACTTTCCACGTAAAAGCCCCATAGGTCCAGATCCGCCTGGACGCTGCCTTTAAGAAAAAAGCATTGCATTTTACGGTGGGCCTTTGTTTGCCAATTGGAAGATCAGTTTATGAAATTTTTAGACTGTTTACTCTATTTTTAGCGCCTCTAAAACCCCATACGAAAGGTTTCAGGAGTTGGAAATTTTCTGAAATTGCAAAATTTGCAAAACGCCGCGATGCATGTTCCCATCGTAACCTACAGTAAAAACCGACCGGGCTTTGCTCCATGCTGCAAATCTCGATTGAGACTTTCACAAAATGCATCTAGAAATTGGCGAAGTACATTAAGACAAGAGAAATTGTTAGATCTAACAGCACGAGATTTTTTGGAACACCCCGTATATCATCACATAGCTCATGACTAATGGAATGAGAAGATTGGTGTTGTCATTACCGACAAATCAGACATTTATTTTCTAAGAGATTCTACTTGCCCATTCATTGTCTTCTTTTGTCGCACATCAACGTTTCTTCAAAATTTTCTGTTTTGTCGGACTTCGTACTTTACAACGGAAATCTCCAATGTTTTGAAATGTCGTAAGACCGAACGTTAACGTTTTTAATCGTTAAATTAACTGTAAATTTGCTCTTTTTTCATGACAGGCAAATATATCAAACATGATAAACGACTTCGTTATTACAGCTGATTATTTGGGTGGTTCCCGAAATTCTTCTCGTTTTCGGACCGAATAATGAATCGCATGAAGCAGCGACAACGACATTTTGAGGGGAACTCTAGCTAAGAAACTCTTGTTCCAGAATTCAGAGGACCTTGATAGTAGGATGGAGCGGATCTTTTTCGGGGCAGTATCCTTCTAAGCTTTCTCCAACGCTTTTCGAAGGTTCTTAGATAGCGCCTCAGACTGAAAATTACCACTATAATTCAGTGATCTAAAAACCACGCCTATGATATCATCGAGTCAATGACTGCCCCGCGCTTTTGGTAGGGCAAATCAAGTTCTACCAGACGGCTTTTGAATATTTGCAAAAAGTATGATCCACGTAAAGTTTGAAGACAAATTTCAAGAGTTTATCCAAAAATTACTTCTCCGTCGAAAACTCTATAGAATGCTCGCGAATACGCTTTCCCCATCAGCATTTCAATATGCAAATACGTTTTCAACGGCCAGACAAGATCTGAACAAAAATACAAAAAGTAATACAAGTTTATTCGGGTTTTTATGCTGAAGTATATGTTTCCACATAATGAGAACATTTATCATTTCCAGCAGAACAGTCCGTGTATGTTCCTACAAGATTCTGTAATACGCTTCGAAGGCACTATTCAAAACCGGCGATATTGGCTCTCAAAAATCCCGCCTTCTATTATTTTTTTCCAGATTTTCATGCTTTATCTAGCTTTATTATTGGTGCTACATGTATGTAGATGTGATGACTCGCTCCCCGTTTATGTAAACGGTGTGAAACCAGAACTCAGTTATAATGGGGAGAAACTGAAATTTGGTATGGGAGCGGTCAAGGACTCATATGGTGCGGCTCCATTCCTTCAAGTATGATAACGGATATTCTCATTCTTCACACCTAGGGCACTTTTTAGATTCCTGTCGGAGATGGATCACAGCTTCGAGTACCAAAAGCATTCTATCATTATACAGAAAGAGATCTAGGAGCAGATGCGGGGTGGGGTGTACCTAGTGATGGCAGGCTTATGGCACTTAACACCCTAGTGAAGAATAATCGAAAGGAAATTAATGGCGTCTACCTACCTTTCCCGAATATGGATCCAATCAATCTACATTTCATTTCACAAAAGTGAGTTTTTTTCTCACAATGAAGGCATCTAATTGTAAGCTCTAAAAAATAACATGATGTAGAACTTTCGAAAAAGGGATCGACACTTCTGCACAAGACGGAACTCCTAATGGTGCGTTGGAAGCAGCGAAAAGGTAAGCAAAATGTTGCAATTCTTCATAATCTAGTAGCTTTATCTAGTAGCTGACAACTGATATAATATCACTGCGCTGACAGCACTTGCGCGTAAAAGTGGAAAGAGACATTTTTGGGGTTTTATTGTGAAGTGATAATTTCTTTACTGTTAGTGGCAACACAGGAACTAAATCGCTGTCAGTAAATTTTTGAAAAGCATTCATTCGAGTCCTTTTTTTTGTAAATCGCACCAAAACAGGATCTGCCGGTTCTCTTCCGAAGTTGAATGCGAGGAAGCGCTACTGCATTACCACAGAACAAAAGCTAATGCCCTTCGACAACAAAGCAAACCCCTGCATCAACAACTTCTCAACTTGGTGAGCTGACCGAAAACGTTTGTACATCTCGATGATATTTCGTTCAGAGCGATTTGACCTCTTATTCGACACTGCGCGATCGGGAAGGCGGAGGATTGGGAGTTGTAGTTGGAGTCCCTGGTTACGATCCTTTGTACGTAGGTGCAGCACTGGATGCAAACAAAGATGCTAAACTAGGACTTCGGTTTTCACCGCCTGAATGATGTCGGACAGATTTTGTAGTACATTCTCCCTAATAATGTAATTACGCCAAAGATGCTAGAACTAATAAATATGTATTTGCTTCACACATAATCAAAACAGCTCCTAACAAAAATTCACAGCTAAAAATTCACGTTACTCTTCTCCTAGATGCGTGATTTTGTTCGTTCCAGTTGAGCAAGGAAACGTTCTATTACGGCACAGTACTCGTCTGGGTATTTCTTGAGGTGTTCGACGTGATTTGAATCTTTTAGGTGCAGCACATCCACTTGCTTACCTTTTTCGGCAACAGCCTCATGAAATTGTGTCAGTGATCTGCAAAGAAAACTCGCAATGGTGAATATAAGAGTTTGAACATTTGAGCACTAATGGACCGAGTGGGAGGGGCCGCGCAAGTCGCGAAAATTTTCAAAGTGCCCCCTTGAGTCGAAAACATGTGAAAGTGGCTTTCTCTTAATTTTGTGCTTGAAATAACGTTAGGAATTTTTAAAAATCAAATCAGCCGTGTACAAAAAATTGGGAACGTGGCCACAACGACATGAGTTGAAAAGTGGAAGTAATCTATTTTTGCTTTCACATTCACAACTGATAACTTCAAAAAAACTTTTCAACAAACCTCGTAAAAAATTTTCCTCGGTGATGTGGCCACAATGTTCCTCCCCAAATTTCAGAGGTACAGGCCCGCGTATTTGGAAAGAATCTCGATTTTTAAAAGGCGCGCCTAACGCCTCCGCTCCCAAAAAATCATGTGCTACTACTGAGTGGTGTTTAAGGGTTAGAGCCTCCTTGACTTTTTGACCACGGGTAATCAAAGTGAACTGTCATTATGACATTGCGGAAAACGATCTTGCAAGTGCGTATGATTAGTAAGATTTTCCATAAAAGTGACCACTTTCAAATATGAACAAATATCAGTAAATAAACTTCAAAGAAATTGTAAAAAAATATGAATGGGGAGATCGTGAGATCAAAGGCAACATGTCATCAAATCGACATCAAGATCTCAAGATTCTAATCGGACCGAAGGGTGAAGGGAGGGGGGTGGAAGGTGCGGGCAATGGCGAGGATGGGTTCGTTGAATTTTAATGTAGCCCACATAAGTTATAGGCTTGACGAAATTCTGCTACATGACGAAAGCGCAATATGTTTGAGCGCGAACGCGGCTTTATTAGCCGCAGAGCGCATGAGATGCAGAATTTACAACGGGGTGATACGTGCGCGTCGCATTCGCGCCCGCTTAACTAATACTGCTTCTGCGCTTTCGTCATGCAGTAGCCTTCATAAACTTGTGCAAGTGACTTTTTTCAAATTACAACTATTACTATTCAAAAGCTCTTGAGAGCTGAAAGTAGCTTGGTAAAAAAGTTTGGGGATTCTTGTCACCTGCCTGAAAAATACTGAGTGCTTGCTACGTAGCGTTTTATCTAAAACTGCAAACCCATTCAAGATATAGATACACTTACTCTGGAGGACAAATTCTGTCTTTGTCGGAATAAATGAAGGAGAGATGATGTGGCAGTTGTGGGTGATCACGAAGAAAATGATAAGGAGTAAACTCTGTCAAGCTCAGGCCAAGTTGTCTTCGGACTCCTTGCTGCAAAGACATAATGATTACATAAATCGTGATATAAGAGTTATTACCTCGAGAAGAAAGAAGCGAATCCCCATGGTAAAGTATGCTCTCCAGACCGCAAATTTCAATTTTTCCCAAAGGGATGCGTTCTGTACTGTTCTTGCAAGAACGTTGGCTAAGGTGGCAAAGCTTCGTGGGCTACTCGCGTCGAAAAGTACTGGACAGCTGCAAACTCAATGATATTTTCTACGCAAAAGAAAAAAGTCACTTTTCTCGTGACTACTAGCACGCAAAATGAATGATTGCTTCATTGCGAAGCAGTTTTGTTGGTTATTCTTCCCGAAGTCAGTAATTGGTAGTATATTTTTTGCACTTCTAGAGACGATATTCATCTCGATTAGCAGTGAGTGGCCTGAACTGTTTCTGAGCTCTACTACAAACGATAAGCTCCTATCGAATGTAAAAAAGGTATTATACTTATGGCCTTTGGTTGGGGTATCTATTAGAGATTTCGATCATCGTCTTCATGAATCTACTTTAGAATAATGACTTGCAACCAGAAGGACAATTTTTGTGTAAAACAAGTTACTTTTTGAGATAAGTTCCTATTCCGGAAGTCATGAAATGAACACTTTATCATACCCCTTTCAAAAGGCTATCTATCCGATATATAAGTTTGACCATCGTCTGTTCCGGGTGCACAGAGACAGAAAATTTTAGTTGCGATTGTTTGTCAGTACGCAGTAATCGCATTTTATAATATTGTAAGATTGCAAAAAGCACCTAATACTCAAACTCTTTGACTTAAAAATCAGACCTCTTGAAGAGGTTAGGGTAAGTCTCAATTCATCAATTTATATTTGCTGCCATTCCACGAATTTGAGAAGCAGAAACCAAAAACATGTCATTTTTCCATAAACTTTGTTTTCAACAATAAAATTATGATAAGACTTTGCGACTATTCGAAGGTGTAACAACCTCTTACCATCAGTATCATAAGGAAATCGCTGTCGTATACCTAGAGTAATCTTTGATTTACTTCAAAGCAGTATCGCGTTTTCATTGACATTTTTTTTTGAATGAAGAAGGAGATATTCAGAATCACAGAATCTTTTTTGGAGCGAGTTTTGGCCCTCCATGAATTAGAAGATTCAAAGGTTTTTTTTTGTTATTCATAATGTTTAACAACAACCGCTAAGAGGTGCTTCCCTCAATAACCTGTAATTTTATGCTGAACTTAGCCCAGTAGAAGTCAGCACAGTACTTTGGAACTGCGAAAATGCAGCAGAGATTTTTACCGTCCCTTCAGTATGTATTTTGAACAACCGGTAGATTACCTATCAAAGATGATTCCATCTGTCCTCCCCAAAATATCCAACTCTGGATACTGAAGTAGCAGGGAGCACAACGTATAAATACCATTCATGCTAAATACGTGTAAAGCCAAGCGATCTTTAGGAGATGCCAGCACAGATCTCAAGTTGTCCATAAGTCCGGAGATGTCTCGGGAGTACTAGAAAGGCATTTTTAAGTGTTTCATGGAGAGACGAGGAGTAATGACCTTCAAGTTCCTAGTGTGGCCTGTGAAAGCACTCGTGAAGCGTAATGTCGTTAACCTAGAACACATTTTTAAAAGGAGAAAAGGAAGATGCAGATCCACTAACCCCATTTTCTCATAGATTTGTGCATATTTTGTTAGGTGATAGTCGCGTGCCATAGCCCAACCCAGTAGTAATACGGTAGTCCGTTGAGAAACCTTTGTGAACTTCCCATAAGGTTGTGCAACTCGCACCAGCATGCTGCTTGCCGTCTTCGGGAGCCCCATGATGCCTTTAGCTCTGCAACTTCTACGTTATGCAGTAATCACCTATAGACAATCGTGTGCTCGTTATGAGCGATAATCCTATAGCGAATTTGAGGGAAAATATGGGTTTACATAATCAGCGATAGAGTTCGTTGAACTCAAATTGATGATCACATGTGTGCGCACGATTCGCTAATTTTAAAAGTTGTTTGAAATGGAAAGTTCTAGGATAATAAGCGCAAGGTTGAAATTTTTAGCAGACACATACGTAGCCTCCTCAAATTTTCTTATCTATAACTTACGTCTGCAACAAAGATAAGAAAGCGTTCGAACGCATGCACTACATCAAAACTTAGTCTCATAAACATCCGAAGAGCACCTTTGAAACTTTTATCAATCCCTTAGAAAAATGCTATCACGTTGGATAAGCAATTTGAATGCTGAATTCATTTTCACTCACTCAAAACCTCGGTTTCTTCCAGCTTTAGCATCGCCCCGCCTTTCGAGTTATCCCATCATCTACGTCCGTGAAAGATGCGATATGCTCAGAACTTTGCCTAGGGGACTTCAAAAGCAGCGTACGCAGACTGGGAAGTACCTGGCTCTGGTAGTAATGGCAATAGTAGACCCCCTAACTAAGCGACGACAGAAGTTTGCAGGCGAAAGGGGTATACGCAGTCTACAAACCCCCTCCAAGTGGCCCGTTCAGTAGGCTCGGGCGAGTACGAAATGCATGCAATTCGAATAAAATTTCGAATAAGTTGTTTTTTCGATTCATTGACTAAACAAATATTCGAATGAAAGTGTTTTTTATTTGTTCGCCTATTCGAATAATCAGATTAGTGCACTTTCCTGAATATTCGACTTCTCTGGTCCGCATAAATCATTCGAATACGAATATTCGAAAAATATTAGGTTGGTGCAAAAGTTTCGTCAGTTTTTTCAATCCATCGGCAAGCACACTAAAATGAAGATAAACAAACACTTCAAAATGTATCCGATGCAGAATTTCTTCCTCTTTCCAGCAGCTGAACTCCCATTGTGTTTCGTTGTGAGAGTAACGAAATATTTGCTGCAAATTACCACTCGTTTTTACCATGTCCAACTTTCGCTAATTTTCAAAATTTTTGTATGAGACTTTCGAAGAAGCCCTAATAACCAACAGATAGGGCAAACCTTTTGCCAACAGAAGCAATTTTTTTCTTTTTTTCAGCTGCTTTTTCAGATTTTTGCTAAATAATTTTCTAAAAGTCTTGTGTTGTGGGATAATCGCATAACCTGTTATTGCACCAAACACTGCAAAACCTATGAATACTAAGGTTTCAACACTCGATTATTACTACCGCTACCATTACAAAGTGAATGAGCGATTTTCGCTTCAAATTATGAAGGTTTCGAAACATAGGTTACGTCAGTGCGCACACGCCGAAATTGAGAGATACTGCGATCTTCCCCACATTTTTGCTTGTCTCGACAAAAAAGACAAGTGTTAGAAAGAGGAGAAAAATCTGCATTGAATGGTGACTGAGATGTTTAATATTTCACGTTCTACGAGGTTAAAATAGGCTGAATGTAAAATTTGGTCACTTCAAAAAATAAATCGTAGAAATTCTAAAAGACAAGCTGTAGGGCTACAAAAAATTGCTTCTGTTGGTAAAAGGTTTGTTCTATCTGCTGGTTATAAAGGCTCCTTCCAAAGTCTCATACAAAAATTTTGAAAATTAGCGAAAGTTGGACATGGTAAAAACGAGTGGTTGTAATTTCCAGCAAATATCTCGTCAATCTTGGAACAGAACCCAATGAGAGTTCTGCTGTTTGGAAAGAGGAAAAAATTCTGCATCGAATACATTTTGAAGACTTTGTTTATCTTCATTCTAGCGTAATTGCCGATGGATTGAAAAAACTGACAAAACTTTTGCACCGACCTAATGCTTCGGTTCTAACTATTAGACCCCATCTTTGCCGGGACGCTGCCCTTAAGGCTGTAGACACAATCTGGAAATTTATATGGGAGATTCCCTTTACGTTCATTTGCTTTAAGGATTCCCTTATTCTATTCAATTCCGACACTGATTGGCTCGTACATTCGGCGCAACCGCTTGCATCGCGAGCGCCGATTTCAAGCCAACTTCTCAATCTGATTGGGACAGACTGTATTCAAATTACAGCCTAGTGGCTTTCCTGTGTGCAGTTGCACATTTCCAGTATGATTTGGTGAGGATGTTTCTTTTCGTGTTTTCTGGTGCTCTTTGTTGATATGGCGCAATTGTAGAAAGCTTGTGATGATATTCCGTGCATTTTACCTGAGAGGCCTGCGCTGACAACTTTAGCGTTCTTGGAATTATGTGACTACAGCCCCCTTTTTCTAAAATTTCGAGGCTATGGGCCCGTAAAAACTTTGTGAACATTCCCAAAGATTTTTCGGAGTGCGTAGCTATTGCCACGCACCCCCATTCAAAAAAAAATCTGCCACGCTTCTTCCTCGAAAAAAACCTGCATCAAGACCTGGTTTGCTCCCCACAAACGTGATAGATCCAAGGTACGTCATAGTCTCATAAAAGTGTAAACAAGATTCAGCTACGATAACTGTCTTCTATGCACGATAAATGGAATGTAGAAGCATTCATTGTATAGCTCTAGGAACAATGGGCATAAAAACTTGACATATTGGAACGTATGATGTAAATTATGTACTTACAAAGACAGACAGAAGGCAGCTTAATTGTCTTCAGATGTGACTGAATCTTATAGCACGAGTAACTAACAAAAGAGGGAACACAGACAGGAAATGAACAAGAGCATTGGCGTGAAATCTTTGAGCTGGTGAAAATCGCACCTCAAGGGCATATTTTGTGCATCCTATTGGTTCGCCCGTATGAATCGTAATTTCCATAAACCAGATCTATTTTTTGTTATACGCTGAACTCGCCAGCAAATAGCACATGCACAATCTAGAAGAGAAGTTTGTCCAATGACTAGCGCATAAGTAGTCTCAAAATTCGCATATGCGACTTCACGAAGATAAACTATCGAATCCCGTGTTACATTCAGATGGAGGAGTTAGAAGGTGTTTTGCAGGGGCGCTCTTGACATGAGTACTTAGCTTACCAAAGATAAGACAGATTAGAACTCCTATAGGACGGGGAAAACCGGATGCATGTCTTAGGCACTGCGCCTAAAAATTATTTACTGAAAGCGTAAGTTTAGATCTAAAAGATTCGGAAGGAACTTGCTGAGGTAATCCTTTGTACTAACCTACATATTTGGTTGACAACGAAGTAACCATAACCTAGAAGAAAGCAGTTTCAACTAGTGATTGAGCAATGGTAATGGAATACAAATATACGACAAGGGAAACGATAGGGGAGACCACTATGATCATCTTTTCTGAGGCACGTACTGTACAGACTAGAGAGTGAACATGCGTACTATGTAAAATGGTCACGAAGGGACACTTTCCACTTTCTGCAGCAGCTTCAAACAGGCGGCACGGTACTCGTTTGGATATTTCCGGAAGTGCTGAACATGCTCCGAACCTTCGAAAACTACTTCGTCAACGTCTTTACCAAGTTCTCGTTGATGCTCCAGAAAACGCCGTACTAATCTGAGTGCAAAAAGTATTGGAAATTTGAAAAAGAACTAGAACTAAACTTACTCATGTTTTATGAGCTTGTCCTCTCGTGAATACAGGTAAAGTTGTGGTTTTGGCAAATCCATATTCTCTTCTAAGTAATAATACATCGAGAGCTGTGAACGAATCGGAGAGTAAAGTGCGGAAACCGAGTGAGCCTAAGCATTCAGCCATAGCTCATAAACTGTAGGAAAGAGCAACCTACAATTCCTTTTCTCAAGTGAAATGCCACTTTTATGAATTTCCGTCTGGTCTCCTTATCCAACCATCGTAGTCCCTCGATTACAGGGGTTGAGTTAACAACAGCATGTGAATCCGGGCCTGCAGATGTTCGTGCTGGTGCACTGAAATGCACCTCATTGAACATAACAGCATGCAAGTGAGAGAGAAACAGACCTGTCGAATATGACACCTTTAATCCTTTGACGAAGATATGTAACCTGTTCTGCTTCTGTCCACTTCCACAATGAAATCAGCGAACGAACACCATTCATCGAAAACACATGGCATACCAGAGGGCTAAAGAAGAAACTCGCTGATAAAGGCCACGATGGGACAATCAAAGAAGACTAAAGACTTGTATGGAAACCCCACAAGCGTGAAAATAAAGTTACGGCCGGCCAAAACAATAAACAACTACTCAAAATAATTCCTGATCATCATTAACAAGCAAGCTTTTCAATTTGAAAAGCGTGCAGAAAAAGATAATCAAAGCATCAGAAAGAAGATAGAGCGATAATTCGATAGTAGTATAAAAGAATGATAAGCATATCATATTCACTAATTACATTGCAGCAATGACCATGAGAAGACTAAAACTGCTCAAACATCGATGATGTATCGATAATACGATGGGAAAAGTTCTATATAGCAAGGCCCATGAGATCATGTAAACTTTTCAAAGTATGCCAAATTAGACGAGCACGGATTAAATGACTCAAAGATAACTCATAGTTCGTATAGATGCTGCTTACCAATGTCTGAAGCTCTCGAAGTTCCCTGGTTTGGCATCGATACCACGAAGAACAGGAGAGAGATAGAAACCATTTCGAGCATTTGGTATAGTATAATGGTAGCAAGGAGCAATAAAGGAAATCGTACGATATCTGAAATAAAATCTTTTTCAAAACTAGCTAGCTCCGCTAATCCTAGAAGATGATTTACTTCTCGATCACATTTCCTGACACTAATATGCATACTTTTTGCTCAATATAATGTAACTCAGATCAGTAACCGAAGTAATTATCAACAACCAACCCGTTTTCGTTATAGATTTTGCTATACTTTGCTAAATATTCGTGCTGCGCTCCTGCCCATCCAAGCAATAAAATAGCAGGTTTTCGATGATCAACAGGAAGGGTTTTTTCTGAAAGCCAAATCATATCAAGAATCATGTAAAATTATGTGGAATACATACCGTCTGCCCCTAGAGGTAGCCTCACGATGAGAGGAGGTTCGCAAACATGCCGCGAGAATATGCTCCTCGTTTGTTTGAACCCCCAAAAAAGCATACAGCTGCTCTTCGTTAACATATATCTAATGGGATGAAAGATCAACGGAGCGTTCAAACAACAAGTCCACGGAAAATGTAAAAAGCCAACAAAAATCACTTAAAAAAAGCAGAAGCTAAACTGAACCAGACTTTTTGTGTGCCCTTTCTATCACATAACCTTTTTCTTATTAGTGCACTTCTACCACGAGATCCCCCATTGAATCGCTCTAACTCACAAATAAAATCATCAGTAATACGCACTCGAAAAAATCTTATAATGCAATGCTCATCGTAACCTCGTAACCTCAAATATGGGATAAAAAGATACGCTGCAACTAGTCCGAGTTTCTCAAAGAAGGTATGAAACTAAGCAACTCGAAGTCACACGACCAAACCCTCTCAACATCGTTCCTGAGCGAGGATTTTTATATCCCTGGGAATAGTATGTAAGCAGCAGTGGCAATCTCAACCATATTTTACGCAGGACGCATAGGTTATGATGCATCGCAAGACTCCTCGCAACCCCACTCTAAGTGTTTACCTTTGCTGTAATTGCGTCATCGTGACGTATGCTTACAGTGGGCCAAATATTACGTGTTCACAAAGATCAAAACTCCAGAAGTACGATTGCAACTAAATATGCGGTTTCAAAGTAACACGAAACGAACAAAAAGTTTTTATTTAATGTAATCAGTAAACACAACCCGCCATAATGAGAAATATGAATGAGAAAAGGCAAAAATGCTATGAGAAAAAAGTCTACATGCAATAAAACATAACGCAAGGCAGTCAAATATGTAGGTAGATTATCATGACTAACATGCACGACAACAGAACACCTTTCTTAGTCGTCGATGTAAATAGTTTCTATCTCGGTAGTCGATAATCCCGCACTGTTGCCGACCTTGTCAAGACGAGGGCGCTTTGAACGCGAGATGTTGTTCTGGTCTGAAATCGCTGCTTAGTCAATGAATGGAATTTGACACATGGTACATGAAAAAATTTTTTTTTAGCAGATCTCATTGAAGACTATATGGGGTGTGGTGCGGAAGGCGACAATCCCCAATTTTGTGCCTATCAAAAACTCTCCGGTGTCAAAGTGACACCCTGGGGGACTACGGGGGTGGGGGGTGGGGGCAGATACATTACTCAATGCCACAAGTAGAAATCTGTGAAAGTCATTGAGACGGATGATACACAGCCTCCATTTTTCGCCGATTGTCGCCTTCCGCGTGCCCCCCAACTATATGTAGACCACACCACTCGATGAATGACAGGATCTCCTTAGAAACGCTTTAACAGCTATCGATATTAACCTCTAATCCCATTCGATATGATTGAGGTCACTTCGCTACGTAGACAAGAAAATCGAAAAAAAATTCCATATATCAAGCCCTCGACACATCAATCTATGTACACTGACACACAACCATAACAGTCAGAAAAAAAAGACATTTGACCTCTCGCACCGAGTTACTTTTTGTGCAGTTATATCGTCTTGGCAAGTGCACTGAATAGCATCTCAACTTTTTTAGCTGACTTGGAATAGTTCGCTGCAAAATAGATAGAGATGTTAGTATTATTTACATATTCTTTTCATCACCAGTGTACGTTTATAAGTGTTTGGTAGGACGTACAAGAAGTTTCGAAAAATCGTTGGAAAAACTGTGGCCTCATTCAAACTATGTCAAAGATTTTGGAAATGAGAGATAATGGATAATTCGATATTGCAGTTACTAATGGATATCACCACGATGGTATCCTTCAATGAAATCAAACGCTGCATTAGATCTATCACCAAATTAATCATACCTGCTGAACCTTTAAAGACTCCAAGACATTCTATCTCATCGTCATCATTGCAACACTCATTCGTATTTATCTCGCGCTTTGGACATTTTTTCTCTTCCACCTCCTCCAAGTTATTCTCAAGCACTGTCACAGTCACTTGCTGCTCCTTAATGTCATGCAGCCACTCCGAAACGCGCTTAATTACCTAAACCTAATTGTTTATGACAAAGATATGATTATTTGCGCAGTTACATTGAATACCTATTGTTTCACCGGAAAGACTTACATCTTTGTCACATGCGCTGTCATTCACCGCAGTCTGGCTGGGTTGACTGAGATTAAGCGTTACAGTCAACCGTTCCTCCTAAGCAAGACACATTCAAATTCCTCTCTTCTGTTAACTGACAAACCATAGGTATTGCACTGGAGACACTCGCATACGACTCTGGGTTCTCGTAACAGATATCTGACTCGAACGTGGAACTCTCGCCATTTGCAACTACTTGCGGGCTAGCTAGGGAAGTAAAGTTCAGAATCCGACAATCGAACAGAAGTTCATTTGACTGAAAGTGAATGTCTGACCTAACCTCGACGATCGTAATGTCGTCGTAGAACAGGAAAGCTGTAAAATACAGTAAGAAGTCTTACCTTCAAGAACCTCGGCAAGCGTGTTGTGATTGGGAGAGAAGAGCGCTGTAGCCTAAAAAGTAAAGATAAGGATCTGCATCGAAAGGACGATCTGCCATTTTTTGCAAAGTCAACTGAAATTTCTGTGTCGCTGACCAGCACGAGCGCTCAAAAGGCAACTTGGCCCGCCTAACGAGATTGCAATTTTAACTGAATAGATTTTACCTGACTTCATTAATTCGTTAATTCATAACGGTGTAGCAACTTGAACGAATTATTGGCATATAAGATTGAATGTAAGTTCATGTCCAAAATTTGGATTGCGTATGTCCACTAAGTAACCCTGACCAGAGAACACTGAAAACGGATTGCGAGGTGCACGCGCCAATTTCTCCGCTATGTTCAAATTCGACAAATCTATTCTTTCGGTGTAAAGGCCTTTCAAAATGCATTCCCCACAAGTGGGTGGAAGAGCAAAAACCATTAGGCACCGCCTACGCGAACTGCTGGTCCTACGATGCTCAACCTAGGACAAAGGGACCAGCAGCCCGTGGAGGCGGTGCCTGATTGAGGTGTTCGTTCGGCACGCGCCATACTTGACCGCTTGATCGGTCCGTCATTGGTCAGTTCAGTGAACTGATCAATAGGGAAGCAGTTGTCCACCTGATCCTCTTGATCCACTTCATCCACATGTTGGTCAGTTCACTGAATTGACCAATGACGAAGCGGATCAAAGGACCAAGTGGATTAAACGGATCAAGTACAGCGCATGCCTTCTTCTACCGCTACGTCGCTTTGAACAAAAATGTGCGGGGCTTCTGGAAACCTTGGGCCCGAAAGGCTTGTTGTAAGCGACAATGAGCGCGCACTTCTTCTACACATAACTTTATAAGCTTTCGAAAGACTTTTGAGTCAGATAAAGGCTATGCATGAAGAAGGAGCAGGAGCAGTACTAGTTGAGCGGGAGCGAACGCGACGCGTATCCTCAACGTTATAGATCGTCGCCTCATGCGCTCTGCGGCTAATAAAGCCCAAAGATATTGCGCCTTCGTCATGCAGCAGCCTATACTTACACAATTGAAAAACGACGAAGTTGCCCAAATCTCTTCAAAGATAGTGAAAACCTACAGTCGTTTGCGGCAACTGCTCGCTTACGCCGGTGCACAAGGCTTACAGGCCGCCTATAGGTCAAAGTGCCTACAGCCCATGGCACGAGATTGCACGCTATGTCCCACTATGAACTCGATCGCTGTCACGTCTTCGTTCTCGGCAATAAAAAGGCGTTATTTTAAAAACAGGCGGAAATATTTCAGAACGTCAAAAGCTCAAGATTCGCGTAACCTCGAGATCGAAAACCTAGAACCTTCGCAGTAGGCTTACCTTAGACCAGCCTCGCATCAAGCTGCCGCGATCTCTTGATTATTGAATTAAAATAAGCATTTCTGTTTCACCAGTGCGATACATGTAATGGTTGATAAGATTTCGGTTTTCTGTCGGGTCATTCTCAACAGATCAAAAACAGTGAAAACACCTAGAGACCACCGCAAAAAACATAGCCTACGATTTCCACCATGTTTAAAGGCCTGCGAAGTTTGACGCTGATCAAAAAAATACTTCGCAAGTCTCAATGCTAGTGTCCATAACATATCATGACAAAGCTGCCACAAAAGATCTGCTTCGAAAAAAGCATAAACCTCCATTGCAGAATATCGAGAAGCACAGAAAGAAAGATTTGGAAAACTAGCGCGGCAACTTGTAATAATCTTCAGATTTGACCCACTCAGTGATCAACATTATGACAATTAGCCTCCCCCAGCGCGTAGAGGAGCCAATTGAATCCGGTGAATATGCTGAAAAACTAACTTACATGCAACAGCCGCATCGTATTGGTAGCAGTTGGCGCACCCAGGATTTCCGTTCGGGGGGGGGGGACAAAAAAATTCTTCGGGTAAAGGTGCGGCGTCAGCCACGCAGTCATTTTTCGGGATGCTTCTCGAAATTTTTGCGGGCCCCTGACTCCGAAATTTCAAAAAATAAACATGACGGCAACCACGCCCCGAAAAAAAATTTTACAAGGCTAATTTGAATTTTTAAAAATTTTTTGAAAATTATTTTAATTATTTCAATTAAAAAAGTAGCTTGCACATTTTTGAATGGATGAGTAATTATGATGAAATTGACCTTATTATCACTGTCATGATCTTGATCCAATTGATGATCATCTTCATCAACTACGTCTTTGTCACTCCCATCATCCTCTTCCTCCGATAGCTGCTCATCCACATTTGTCAAATCCCTATCACTTCCAGAATCCTCATCCAACAGCAAATCAACTTCTTCATCTGGGACATCCTTCGATGGATTATCCAACTCCAGTCTCCCAGCAGTTTGTAGTTCCTAAAGCACCATAATAGAAACTATAACTATAATAAAAACAGAGATGTAAACATGAAAAAATGTAGACTAAGACGAGAATATGAAAATGTACCATACGAAAAACTTCATCTGGTAGAACATCGCCCTCTGTTGACGATAGTTCCTTCATAGGTGAGCTGAGTTCAGGAAGTTTGCGAACTGTCGGACGATCTTAAAATCGTAATCAACAATATATGAGCATTGCACGGACAAAAACAACATGATCACCATCTTCGGGTACATACAGATCCACATTTTCTAAGAACTGGCTGCTGATGAAGTTCTGATGAGTTCGTATAGTTACAAAAGCAATGTTGTCCAGATGGTCGACTAAAATCAAATCAGGTAAATCTCGATAAATAATCTTCGAACTATATAACACCCGTGAATGATATTCGGTTTCTACGTTTACTCTAAGGCACGAGGCACCGTCCACCCAGATTTTCGACTTCCACGTTCTTGTCCTTCAGGGCCTTCTCATGTCCCTGATTCCGAATGTGAAGTCAAGAATGCTCGAAAACCCGGCAATCCCAGTTCCGGAAAGTTGATTGGATGGAAGCGCATAAATGGGCGGGCATGGAGGTGGTCCTCGTGCATCTTCGCTATTCCAAAGCGATTTTCACGCTTCCGAAGCGGCATTTTGCGCCGCGACTTGGATACTAGATTGAAAGGGGGCCCCACTATTATATGCGGCCAAAAGCTCGACACCCTCAACTTAGGGGGCGGACGGTGCCTTTAACCCTTTGCTCCTTTTCATCCACTTCTCCATTGGTCAAATCAGTGAATTGGCCAATAACGAAAGCAGGATATTCCACATAATCCGCTTGAAGGCAGGTCCACCGTAAGTTAGGGGGTCTTGAGCTTTCGGCAGCATACCATAGTGGGACCCCTATCAAGCCAATGCTCATCGCGAAGCAAAATGTCGTCGGAAGCGAGAAATCGCTCCTTAACAACGAATAACGAGTTCCTCCAGTAATGACGCCCACCCGTGCTCGTTTATATAATCGCCGTTCCGGAGAACCTGCTGGGCGGGTTTCCAAATCGGGGATCTTGGGTTTTTCGCGGATTTTCGGCTTCATGTTCGGAATTAGAGATATGAGAAGGCCCCGGAACGACAAAAAACACGGAAGTCAAGAATCCGGGTGGACAAAGCCTTTGATCCACTTCGCCATAGGCCAGTTTGCTGTTTGACCAATAGCGAAGTGGATGAATTGGATCAAGTGGATCAAATATGACGCGTGCCCAAGGTATGATCATATGCGAGAATATCCATTAGAGATAGATTTTATTTGCTTGTCATGCTTAATAAACAGCCTAGTAAGCGGTCAAATTACAAACTACTCATAATTCATAACACTATTTTTTGGCTCGCTTGGTTGTCTCTACATAGCCTCCAGTTCATAGTAACCATTGCAGTAGGATAAGGATAAGCCAAGTATACAACCAAGTACGACAAATTTATAACAGACTAGTTGACTTACCCGGCTCCGCCCGGCCCTGTCATTATTATATTCGTAATCGGCATGCTCGATTACCACCCAGTGCCAACTCCCAGTCCCGTAGCTCAAATTTTGCAAAAAATCGATATCGATCGATGACGGAAAGTAGCCTATGACACCCGCCGGGGTCCGAAGTGTATGTGTGCCAAGTTTGGTCCGGATTGGTTCAGAAATGGAGTTTTCTATTCGGAACATACGTACGTACATACCAGTGGCGTACCCAGGATTTCCGCTCGGGGGGAGGGGGAGGGGGCGGGCGACAAAAATTTTTTTCGAATGAAGGTGCGTGGCGTTAGCCACGCACTCGGAAAAATTTTTAGGGGTGCTTCTCAAAATTTTTGCGGGTCCCCAACCCTAAAATCTGGAAAAAGGGAGCGTGGCGTTAGCCACGCCCCCGAAAAAAATTTTTTTACAAGGCTAATTTGAATTTTTAAAAATTTTTATAAATTATTTTAATTATTTACAAGTATAAACAAGTCATTTGCACATTTTTATAACCCTTATAAGCAACTTCCAAAAATTTCGCGACCCATTCTCGGGGGGGGGGGGCGCGTGCCCCCCCCCCCCTCGGTACGCCACTGGTACATACATACATACATACGATTGTCTCCACTATTCGTGTAGAGGTGCATTGCAGAGTTTGCCTGATAACACAGGTGAACTTGTTAAACCTCCATGTCATAGCATTGTTTTTTGTACTCTCTCGCTGTCAAAAACCGCCACGCTTTAAATTGGCAAAACCCCGCCTCTACACGAATCGTGGAGCCGATGATACATACATACAGACAGACAGACAAACAGACATTTAGCTTTATATATAAGATGAAGCAACAATTTAGATCTTGTTTTGAATCCTCTGATCTCAACATTCTTAATCCTACACTTCCTCCAAATATGGTTCAGCAACGAGATTCATCTGCATTATACAAACAATGCCACTTCAAAGTGCCGTTGCTTAACTTCACTGTCGAACTGCAAGACCTTTACGTGAGGTTTACAGCGTGAAGCTTTCATGTAGAAGTTTCTGAGTGGAGAGGGTTTCCACAACTCTAAGCAAAAGTTGATGCACATCGTTTTTGGTTTTTCATGCATTTTCAAGCATAGAACAGTCAGATCTTCCGCTTACGAAGCTTCTGCCATCGCTGGCACTGGAAATCCGGAATTTAAGCACTTCCATCGGATATGCGGTGGCGCAGACTTCTTTAGCCAGTTATGGGAAGACTGATATGGTGTTACCCCATGATACATATCTACTTTACACAAACACCACGGTCCCAGTGATGTTGCGGCGACCACAAAATCCTGGAGAGCCATGGTTTCAAGCGAAATGCTGATTATGACACTTCAGTTCAAAAGCTCCACTGGTTAGAAAGCAAAGGACGTGATGTCATTCACAGTTCTGCTTGAAACAAAAGAATATAGAACGAATTTCATCGCCCGAGGAACCAAAAAGTAGTGCAGTCGCATTAGAATAGGATGCCTTAAAAGATTGGGTATAGCCGAAGTTGAAGCTAGCTAAAATGGATCTTCATTCAGAAAGAGCAGTATTCGTCGGAACGCCAGACTGACCTGTTAGACCCAGAGCCTTTCTGTTATAAAAAAAAAAGGAGGAATGAAAAAGGGTCTACTCTACTTGGCCTCCGATAAGTGAGCGCGTAATTCTACAATTCGTAGATGTGATATTTCCAATGACGAAGAAATGGGCATGACTTGCATTAGTTATAGATAGTGGCGTACAGGATCTTTATTGGCAAGGAAGTGCGTTGAGAGATGAAAGAAAACCGTGACTTCCAAGCAAAATAAACTCACGAAAAGCATCCAATTCCTTCTCAGGATCAGGGATCCCGGACGAAGGACCGCATTCAGTTCGAAGCTCACACATAAGGTCGCGTAATTCATCAAAGGAAGGCGTTCTAAACCACTTTTGACAAGAATGTGACGATCCTTATAGAATGAAGACTCACACAATTTTCTCCTTGTTCGCAATCTTCTTATTCATTAAGTCAGTGATTCTCTTGTTCAGAAGCTCGTTTCCAGTATCCGCAACCGTTATGCTCGGAGCATGAGCAGCGTCATGGCTAAATCAAGGCAAAAAGATAATGATAATTTTGGGATCAAGGGACCACGCTAATACAGAAGAGGTAAAAAATACTGACAGTGCCCGAACTTCCTCATCAACATCCAACAATGCTCCATGTTTCAGTAATGTCCTTTCCACGTCCACGAGAGTCTTTTTCAACTACAATATCTTCTACTGAGATTTTTCAATTGCGCATTAATATATTTATACTGTTTTAGCGCAGTTGACTAGCTCAATAGAAACTGCAGAAACACGAAAAGCTACCTTTCGTTCATGGTTGATATAAAACAGCTCTTTTGCCTCATCATCAAAGCAAACTTCTCGCACCTCCAATTTGCGCAGTTGTTTCAAAAGTTTCTGAAATTTGGCCACTATATTTATATCAAATGTTACTTCACGGACCTGTCGCATTTTTATCAGACTATGTAGTTTTGGTATTGAGAGGCATTTAGACGACGATGTGGGCTGCTGATCCACGACATTCGACGAGTTTTCGTCATGTTTGGAGTGCACACTCAATACTTCCACTGTGTCGTCATCGCCTGAATGCAGATCCATGCTATGAAACAACTGCACTTGCATGTTGCAAAAATTGTGCACGTTTCCACTACCTGCCGCGGAAAGTGCACATTGCATACCAGCGGGTGAGCTGTTGGCATAATCACCGCTTGTATCAGGTTCCATTTCCTACAAACAATCAGTGTATGACATTCAATAAAGGAGAAGAAGGCAGATATCACTTGCATGGGGTAGAAGGAAACGTAACAAATGATACTGCAGTAAGTTGAGCTATTCCACGTACAGATCTGGAGAAAAGACAAAGAACCGCAAACGATAAGCTTCTGAAGAAAAACGCTTTACAGCCCCTTTACAGACTTTGCAGACATAGGTAGGACTCTAGATTTCACTCAAAACTCGCACTCTTTCACTCAACGCAAGCACTCTTTCACTCAACGCAACTCCCACAATTTTCTCTTTCATAGAGCAAAATCAGACAAGCGCTACAACGTAGTGACAAGACGCTAAAATGGTCAACACACCGCATCTACCAAAATAATACCCGACGCGTTCCTAAAACAAACAAACCACCAAGACGAGACAAAAATCTTGCTCTCTCGTGCAATGTTGCGCCCATGTTTTCATGACGCAGTTTTGCACACTTTTCTGCTGTCTGAAAAATCCTGTATATCTTGCGATTTTCATATTCATCGTACGTAACATCTGTCTAAGTGTCATATATTGATCTTTTCTACTGGTTAAATGCTTCTACATTTCTGCTTATCTCTTGCAAATGCTGCTGAATCATACGCACTTCTCTATCTCTTTGTTGCACAAATGGATCATCATCATCCAAAGGTGGAGAGCCTAACTCTTGCGATCTCATTGTCAGAAACATCAGCATCTTTCAATCCTTTCAAACAGTGCTTTTTTATCGCTTAAGATTCTCGTTTTTCGTCGTTCGTGACATATCCACCTTCAAAGTGCGAGTTTTGTGCCCGAATGTCAGTTCGGTGTTTCGTTATCAACTCAAACTGCAGATAATCAGAAAGTATCTATTTGCAAAGTTCTGAACAGATTCGAGATGGAAGCAATATATGCTTCGCAGATGATGTTGGCTTCCTTATATCTTTATCTTACCTTGGATTGAAAGCTGTTGGATACAAGTTATCTCGCATCGTCCCTGCCCGGGCCAATCGCTTCTTTTTCTTTTGCATACTACATCGACGGCAAACCCATGCCTTTTTGCGCAAGCAGCACATGTGGTAGAATTACCATGAAAACGATCAAAACGTGCTGACCAACCTATCTTATCCTGAACAAATAGTTCTGCACGAGCCATCATTAACAGCCAAAATGTCTTGACCCACTGTTGCATTGCTGGAGCGACCAAAATCATGGTAATGCAAACCAAAGCACCGTCCACCTAAATCTGAGGTTGTTGGGATTTTGACGCAGTGTGGTAGTAGCGACGCCCTCAACTAAGTATTAAACCCCGATGCAAAAGAGGTTACTCGAAGTAAGAATTTGCTGCAGAATGTGGGTGCTGAGGTCGCCACGCCCATCACATCTGTGGTATAAAAGCCTGAAACTACACTAGATATTGCGAAATCTCGGAAATACGTCTCTTATTGCAAAAACCCTTTCCGGAGATAGGTATCCTGGAATTCAGTTTTGTTTTCATTATATTTGGCCGTTCAGGTTGATGGGTGTAAGTCAGGAGGCGATTTTTATTGCCAGATAAAAAATTAGCGCATTCTTAGTGTTTATAGCTCTCTAAAGAACTTTTACATTTCTGAGGATATGCGCAAGATCGTTGCCAGGGCTGTTTAACCTTATATCTTGAACATCACCAATCTCGGATTGGGTAGATGGTGCCTGATATGAATTCCATAATTTTTTAACTAAGAAAGTCAAAAAATTTTATTAATTGACTTCTGATTAAGTAGTGTTCTTTGATTATTTATGAGACATTTGAAATCACCATCAGTTTCACTTTTGAGTAATAACTCTCTCCTCTCTTCCCTCTTTTCTCTTTTTCTTTCGACATATTATCTACTTCAATTTTCTAAATGAGAGCAGCATTCAGAACATGGATTTATCAAATCGGCTTCAAGATAATATTCAAGGACTCGATCCCTCAAGTTGCTCTTGTTGTTTTGCCTTGAAAAAACAGAATGAATACAACATTCTCTGAAAAGGTGATGAATACAACGTTCTCTTCCTTGGGATTCTGATCTGTGGAAAATGCAGTCGCAAAACTGTCAACACAACACATCCTCAAGTATAGGCGATTCATAGCACGCAAAGACTGCGGACATATCGGCGTCTCCGTGAGTGAGCGCTCTTTCGTTCCTCTTACGGTCTGCTGTCTCTCCCATGCGCAGACTATCTTCGTCGGACGCACCGGCGCTCAGTCTTTGCGTGGCATGAATCGACGATACAATCAGGAACACTGGTAACTTCTTGTTGGCAGAGAGATTCGAAAACAAAAATGTTGTACTTCTTACGAGTTTTTCAAGCTCTTTTCATGGGAACTTTTTCTCTGTCGATACATACTCTGCAGGGAAACGTTTTTTTTCGCTGACGGGACAATGAACTACTCCATCGACTAATGAAGTGACTGAATATTGGAGTCAGTGATATCTGGAAATGCAGATTCCGATTAAGATTTGTTAGATCATACGCCTTTGACTATTTTATCGAGTGGTTCGAAATATTCGTTTTGGTCCAAAAGTTGCACACATTAGAATTTGGCCCTGGGAGCAGTGATCGTCATTTTTTCCCCGCAGCAGGAGAGCAACTGAAGTTTCTGTAAGAAGAATAGAGGTCTAAAAATTTTTACGACGCACTAACTCCAATATTTTGCAGATAGGGGCGTGCCCTCAGTAAGAGTTTGAGAAATTTGACGATTAAGCTGTTAATTTGTGATTTTAAACTGTAGACTGAACATAAGAGCAGTTTATCTATTTTATACTCATTGAAATTATTTCTAACGGGTGAAAGATTAGAAGGTTGTGTTGCCGCTGGATATAAAAGTGTTTTGGAGCTATAGCAGCTGCAATGTTGATCATGCTGAATGAATGGCTGGTTGTGAGAACTTATGCTGTAATTTGATAATTTTTTTTCTCACTTTTTTCCTCTATACAGCCGGTTCCTTTGACCATGATTTCCTCCCGGTTATGTTTGTTGGAGCTATCTTCACTTCAGTTTCTCACTCTGCCAAAGGGATCATGCGTTTTGCAGAGCATCTGTGAATTGCCTTCATTCTGGTATCCGCCTGACTAAGCTCTTGGACGACCAATTTTGCGGTCATCAACTGAAGCGGAGATGGTGAAAAGAAAATCGTCTCAAAGAGAAGACGATGAGTTAATGCTGAACCGACCAGTAGATGACCGTGAGGAGGAGGTATCATTTTGGGGACTAGAGGATATAAGCGAAATTGCACTTTATATGTGGAAGTTCAGGAATACGACGTTGCTGATCTGTCTGCCATCCCTGCCCCGAAGATCGAATTTGTTATGCCAAATCTTACTCCGTTAGAAGGTGCGAAGAAGCAACCACTGAAGGTGTTTTCAGTGATGATTATTCATTGTATGTTTGCCAGCACTAATCTTTTCGATACAGAAGAAAACTTCGAAGGCGTCAAGTCCACCGTCATCATCATCGGGGGAAAGTTTAACCTCTGAACAGCTCAATATAGAGGTGGGCAAATATGTTTTTTGTATGCTATACAGAAGCAAGTAAGGCTTACAGTTAAAATGACAGTAATAGATATAAATGAGTACACTTTTTCAACGGAGCTCAGGAATACGGCCGTAATCTCCTTACTTGTAAGACTTTTGTCTACCTTTCACCACAGTTCGACAAGTAGTCTTGAAGAGAAAAGTAGGATTGTATAATTTTCTAAGTCTGAGCGCTACTTTTGAGCTTTTCTTCATTTCTAACGAGGTACTCCAAAAGCAGCGCATTGTTGATTTTAGGGTACTTCGTTTTCTATTCTTACTCCGATCGTATTCTCGATTCAGAGAAATTCCACAAAGTCAATTTCAACTAATTTGAGATGTTTCTCAAGTTCTTTTAACAATTTAAGATTGAGGAAAATCAAGAAAGTCTCGCTGATTAATGATTTATGTACATCGACAGACGCGTTATGAAATCAACCTCAATTTTTATTTACAGATTGTTCATTTGCGGCCCACTGTGCAAAAAGCGCAGAGATTTTTGGTTCAGCGACTGGTGAGGAAAATGAAACGTCTGGAAAAACTGTTGGAAGAGAAGGAAACTGATGCTGTGAAACGAAAAGTGGCAAGATACGAAGAAGAAATCCATTTTGTTAAAGTAAGTGCAAGTGACGAGTTTTCCGTTACTATTGATACCAAGCCTCAAACTCTGAGCTTACAACGTAGGCCTTCTGGAAAAAATGATTGAGTTGTTGTCACTAGAACCATCTCTTCTGCAAGATCGGGTCCTACTTCACCTTCATTCCCACCATTGACTATGCGAAAAAATTGTCTTGAATATTCACTTTGGAAGTGGTCTAGTGGGTTATAAAATAGTGCAAAAGACTCATTCCCTTTGTGTATAACCTAAATAACTCTTTTTATTTATAAAAATCCAATCAACTTTATAGCCTCTTTTTTTTCGATTAGGGTTATAAACTAATGATCTGGGTAGGGTTATAAACTAATGATCTGGGAATAATATCCTGTGAAGTTTTTTGGAAGGCGTGGCTCGCACGTGGATACGTCACGCCCCTTCATCTCAAAAAATTCTCCGCCCCCGCCCCCAAAATCTCACACGCTGCTCAACAAATATTTATTAATTCCTAGTTTCTTCTAGTCATGCGATGAAAAGCTATTCAGTAAATTTATACTGATTGAAGTTAGTGTGTTTCTGGACAGAAGATCCTGAAATATCAACCGAGCTTCAACATTTGTGCGAAGGACTCTCACACTTAGGTACAAGGGAGAAAAGTTTTTAGCGAAAATACTGTAATGGCATAGTGGTACCCTCTTGTTTTGCAGACTTACTGCGCTTTTATTAATTGCATTTTGATGCGTTTTGTTCATTTTCTATTAGTCACAAATCGCGGAAAAAATATATTTATCTTTAAGGTTCTCAAATATTTCCACCGTTCTGATAAATTCTGAACTTTATGAAGGGTAGGATACAGCATCTCACTGCTATCATTGGGGAACTCAACAAAATGCAATTAACTATACCATTTGCATTCATTTGAAAAAGAACAAACATTTACATTTTACATTTGTTACTGTGCATGATTGAGTACGTGTTTGCCAAGTCGATTTGGCGTTGTTTTATAGAAGATCAAGAAAGATGAAGTGTCGAAGTTTGCTCTTTTGAATAAGAAAACTTTGGATCTGCTTCAAATCACGGTCAGTTTCGCTTTTGTTTGCTTTCGAATTTCCTTCCTCCTAGAGAATAGATTTCAGGATAAAACGCCAGTCAAAGACAGGTGTATCTTCAAGCTAGCATGTGAACCTCCAATGGTCAAAGCGATAGAGTCATTTAGGTGTCTTCTTTTGTTTTGTTCTTTGTTTTACGGTCAACAATTTTTGATTCCAGATCGCGCTATCCGTCTTGGGAAGTGACAACGGCATTTCTTTTGCAAAGATTAGGCTTACAATACAGTTCTGCGAAAGATGAAAAGTGGCCATTAGCAGGTAGCGAAGGGGAGGAGAGCGACGGCAGTAGGAGTGATTCTGAAGAAAGCGAGGAGGACAGTCCTATGAAAGCTCAACCGAAAATACAGGCGAAGAAGAAACTAACAAAAGACTCTTTCTCCGAAACACCAAGCAAGGCAGAGCCTACGAAACAGTTGAAAAGGAAAAGAGTTAGAAGAGGAAGTGAGGTTTCTGAAGATACTAAAGGAGAAAAGATTGTTGCGATAGGACCAGCCACTGATAATGCTGACAAACCAGGAGCGGAAAGCGGCAGTAGCGAAAAAGTGAGTGTTTTATTTGCTTCAGCACCACTCGTAAATCTCATCCTTTGCAGTCTTCACCTGTTAAAGAGACGGTTTTGAAGAAAAAGAAATCTGTTTCTTTGCCATCACCAGCCAAGCCAACGCTTGTGAAGAAGAAGAAGTCTCTTCCCTCACAGTCCTTGGCAGACAAGACAACTAGTCCCAAGAAAAAGAAGTCCCTAGGAGTGAATTCGGAAAAATCCGGAGAAGGCGCTGGCATACCCTCCGAGTCACACAAATTGGTTAGCAAATCTTCTTTGCTAGAATATGACGGTTGCTTTTTGTTGATTGATGTTAAGGAGGTTCTAAATCATGCGGCAGTCAAGCTTATGATGTTTCAAAGAAATGGTTTTGTTTAAAGTTTGCCTATGTGACTTTATAGGCTGTAGTGAAGAAAATAACCCTTGGGGGGACAGGCGAGATCAAGTTGGATAAGCGTCCGGCTCCTTCCATTCATCAGCAAAAACACACGACTGAAAATATCGAACAAGACAATTTCTTCATGCCAGTTTCCGCATCCACATCTAATAGTATGCCATATATATCAACCTCCGAATCGCATTTGGTAACGTGACGCTTTTCTCCATTTGCAGACGATGTCAAAAGACGCCAGGACGAAATCGCTGTGACCACAGAAAAGAAGAAAAATCGACTTTCTGAAGAAAATAAGCACTTTTCGTACAAAAGTGGTGTCAACAAGAAGTCGATCGGAAAAACGAGACCAAAGTCATTTTCCAGTAATGACCTCTCGCATCCGAAATTGGCGAAGAAGCAAGAAACGCGTAAGTAGTACTATATTCTTTTCCTTAGAATAGTGGCAGATGAAAAATCACTCAAATCTTTTAGCCGAAGATCTCCATCCGTCGTGGGCCGCCAGACGATTAGCAAAAGAACGTCAGTTGTCTGCTCCACAAGGCAAAAGGATAGTTTTCGAGAAATAGCATAGCAATTGTAACTGTTTTGTTTGCTGCCTGTGTTGTTGTTTGTTGTTGAAGTTTAAATGAAATGAGAACTACTTAATGTCAGTCATCTAACAGGGTGGAAGCCTAATTGTGTTTGAGACATGGCAGAAAATCGTTGCTGGACTTGGTCTTTCAAATTTGCACAGTTTTTGAATGCTGCTATCTTCTGTAGTCAGAAGTGAATGACAAATGCCCATTCTTGCAGGATTTTATACATGTCCCAGAAGATGTCCTCACTATTTGGTTGTTAGAAACTCCTTCGCCTCATTGCCTTTCCCGCTGGGGTACTCCATGTGGGTCTGCTTCAATCAGATTCAGGGGTCGGCACGAGCTGGCACCAGGGAAATCAAAACAAAGTCCCCCTTGATTTTGAGAATTTCGTACGAAGTCATCTTTGACCTGTTTCGATAATCCGTCATTATTTTTAGATTCGGTAAAGGTCTGTAATAGGGTTTTCACGCATGCTGATATTGAACAACCTTTTACAAGTTTTCCGAGCTTTTTAAGTTTTAATCACATTCTAAGCAGTGAAAAAGCAGATTCTTCGACTGCGGAGCAGACCGAGAGATTTTCGGATGGCTGTAAAACGCCGAAAAGAAAACATTATGAAATCGTTTTTCCTCTTTATGTAAACTTTACAGTTTAGATATTATGTAAAAAGGGATGAAAACTTATGTGAGCAAAGGGTCGTGCCAGCTCAGCTGGCACCCAGCTGGCACGATGCCAGCTAATTCAGAAAAAAGTTCAGCACAGCTTTCATACACACAAGTTTTCATAAATTTTTGAGCCATAGTTACCAGTTTTTGAGCCATAGCCCCGACGCGCATGCACACACCAAATTTGGTGTCATACTATTGTGTTTTGGCTAAAAACAACGCATTTGTTTGTTTGATGTACAGCATGTCGGTGGCGTGCCGGCGGCATTCTTGCGGTTCTTCTCCGCCTCGGACGCCGAAAAAACGATATTCCCTTTTTCAGACCCCGAAGAAGGCGATATTGCCGAAACGTCGGTCAAATAAAGAGATATACCAATCTTGTGCAAGCTGAACAAATCAGTGAAAGATATTCCCTTTGCTTTCTGCTCCAAAAACATATCCAGCTTGACCCGGTGCCGAGTCCTGATCAGATTTACGGTAACGAAGTATCGATCGCTTTTATGACTGTAGGTTACGGTAGAAATTTCAGAGTAAGCCATTAAGAGCCGTGATTCACTTAGGAGACGCAGTAAGTTGAAAAGTCTTTACTAGGCTAATCAGAGTGGTTGATCTCAAATATTTCGCATTTTACCGGAATGCTTCTTTCGAAAGTTAAGCCGGATACACGATAACAAGCGTTTTTGCGATGTTCCCTGAAATCGTGATCAAACCCTCCAAAAAGCTCATTTAATCTTATAAAGAGCTGTGTAGCGAAAAGGTCATGTGCAAAACTTGCTATACAACTTTAGAGATTTTTTTGGAGATTTTCTTCCGAAAGCAGCGTATCTCAAAGTGGCGCCATATGCTACTTCTCCATGTAATTCTACGGTAATGAAAAGCTATCGGTAAATTGCCGCATACCGCAAACCCAAGTTGAAGCCAGCTCGAATGGGTGACGAACTTTTTGAACGATAGCGCGCGCTTAGGCAGGCAAGTCTCAATAAGGTGGGCACCGTTAGCCCCGCCTATCGTTGAATGGACGAGTTTTCTGCAGTACAGCTTTGGTAGTGATTCAACGTCATGTCTCCACTGGTCCACTAAAAGCAGCTCCCACAATACTTTGGGCTTGTTTCAAGTCAGGGAAAGCCCCCAAAGGCAATGGAATAAGAGAGTCATTAACAATCAAACAGTAGGGGCATTTTTTTGGAGTGCTGTTATTTTTTGAGACTTCCCTTTTTACACTTCTTTCTACACTTCCCTTTGTTGTAGTTACGAATTGTATCATTCGTGGACTTATTTGAGATAATGTTCAAAATTTTTCTGAGTGTTAACTCCAAATGGCGTCCAAAAACTTGTAGTTGGACTCCGCTACTCTGCTATAACTATCACGTTGACTCGAAGATAATTTTCGTTGTGATATGTTTTTCCGAATCTTTATAAAATTCCACGTAGCTGATAACAAACTCAAATTTTTTCTGATCAATATACTTTGCCGAAGCTAATTTCGAGTCACAAGTTTCGGTTTCTGGAAGTCACTTAAGAACCTGATAAACATCTTATTTTGCGTCATATAGCCAACAAAATTATAACTTCTTCAAAAGGTAGCACTCAATCGACCACTTGAACACCCTTTCTAATGATACAAAAAAAGTGTGAAATTTGCTTGCAAATGATGCGGCTCGAAAACAACAAAAAATTCTCTAGCCAAAACAGTTATATCATTGATGAATCTCAAGGACTCATTTCTGTTCAACGCTGTCGTTTTAGCGAAAATCAGAAAAGGATTCCATCGCATGAGTGTCAAAGCTAGGTAATGGTCTTGAGGTATACTGGATGCTTGAAACCAACCTCAAAAGAGATTGCGCTTTCTGCAAGCGGAGTTTATGCTGGGAGATTTGCCTACAGATGTACTCCAGTCGGGTAGCTAGAAGAGAGGGAAGTTTTCGTGATTATGAGCCCGCTGAAATTTTGTAAAGCTTACCAAAAAATTTTTCAGAGTGCGTGGCTAACGCCACGCACCTTCATCAGAAAAAATTTTGTTCCTCCACCCCCCCCCCCCAAACGGAAATCCTAGGTACGCTACTGGTGAGCACCTATACGTAAATGTACTTGATGAAGTGCCATTTTCTTACGAGCTGCGACAGAATGATTGTAATTGGACGAAACACTAGGATCTACAGAGCAGTTAACACTTTTATGACCACGTAACTTCAATCACTTCAAGAATGGGGAGGCTTGCAAAAAAGAGAAATAGTGTGATTTGGCGCTAAAACGGGGTCTTTTTCTTTCCCCTTCTTTTAATTACTCCGGCGTGACTGATTCTTAGAAGACACAATTGCCCAGCAACATAAAATAAATAAAAAATAAAATGAAACAAAATAAAACTCCAATCACCAATCAGCATTTCTCATTCCATGACTGTCACTGTTCAATGATACGGTCAATGCCATCAGGTAGCGACGTTGATGTGGAGACGGACGACCTTCTTTGCAGGGTCCGTTTTGCGCATTAATAGCCTTGCTGCCGGCAGCTCCCGTTACTTATCGAGTAAACGACCAAGGATGGTGGTGAGTACTTCGTACCTTACACCTATCGCTTTCGCGTCTCGCCATCGATTTTGGCTAATTATCAGCTATTCTTTGCTATACTCAGCTACCAAGAGTCTATATCCCAATGTCATTGTCAAAAAATCATGCTAAGAAAAGTTGCAAAAATTCTTATAACAAAACTTGCAAGAATGGTATACGACAAGACTGGATCAATCTGATTTCCATAGTAGAGCAAAAGATTTTGCCACCTAATTGGTGTTTCCCGCTCGATTCATAATGCTGGGTTGTCCCGAAAGTTCTATCGTTTTCATCTTCAAAATCTATCGTTTTCATCTTCAAAAGTTTGTAATTTATCGTTATCTCGACGGATTCGATTCAATCTAATTTTATCGAAAAGATGATGTCTTCTTCTTTGTAATAATACCTCGAAGAGCTACTATGCACTCACCGCAGAGATAAAATGGAAAAGGAAGACCATTTATTTAGGCTTCGACCATCTTGAGCAAATTCGCCAAAAATCTGGGATACTGCAAAAAAATCTCAAATCGTCGGTACACTGGTTTTCTGACCGACTCCTTGCAATAGAAAAGAATTTGTGCTGTTTGGACTCATCTAGGAGAAAGATAATGCCGAATTTACTGATTTGTCACTTTTCGAGAAAATTATAACTTTGTACAGAGACGTCAAAACAGCACAGACTTTTTTCTGCTGCGAGAGAATGTCATAAAATTTATGGTCGTCTCCACATTCTCCTGATTTTAGGGATGAACTTGTTGGACCTCCACGTCATAGCGTTTTTTTTCGTATTCTCTCGCTATCAAAAACAGCCAGGCTTTGAGTTGGCAGAACCCCGCCTCTACACGAATCGTGGAGTCAATGATATGTGCTGACGATTTCAGATTTTTTTGTAGCATCCCAATTTTTGGCGACTTAGCTTAAACTGATCGAGGCTTACCTGGTCTTTTGATTCACTTCTATCTCTGCAGTGAGTGTATAGTAGAAACTAGTTGAGCCACTGTTACAAACAGGAAGATCTCTTCTTTCTAATAAAATTAGAATGAATCAAATCCGTTGAGGCAACGAAAAGTTACAAACTTTTAAAAATGAAACGACAGGACCTTCGGGAGAACCTAATATCTAAGAAATCGGACTACTTTATCCCAAAAGTTGCCCTTGTAAATTCGTTTGACCGAAACTTAGATTTAGACGATCTTCATCCTGGAAATGGTGCGAATGTTTGGAATCAGTACTTTGCCCTTGAGATTAATGCACTTTTCTAGCACTATGTGACCATTTCATCGACATCGCACCTTGGCAAGGAAAGCGTCTTTTTTGCATCGAATTTTAGAGAGTTGTAAAGAAGCTGCAAACATTTTGCAACCAAGCAATTTGTTTTCATTTATAAAGCCTCAAAATGTACGCGAAGTTAACTGTGAAGAGATTGATTTGTAACTCTAATGTACCAAATCAAATAATTCGCGCAAGTTTGCAATCAAGAATTTTAAAAAGGAAACAAAGCTGAAAATAGTAGTCTAGATTCTGCTAACATCAAGCGCTCACTATTTACATATTATTGGAGAACTTGCATTTAGTCAAATTACTAGAGACCACATTTCGGACTCTCATAACATAACCATCCACATCCACTCAACTATTCGTGTAATTTTCTAAAGGTTTGGTCTGGCAAGTTCTCCTAGCGTCTCAAATCTGCTGAATACAAAGTTTGAAGCACTGTGGTCTTTTTTTGATTAATTTCAGTTGCAGTTTATTGTTAAAATCGTTTCGGAAATTAGATTTTTTTGAAGTGTTACAGAATTCATCAAGCTACACAAGCACTTCATTAAAATTGTGTCAAATGCTGTACTTTTACAGAAGGACAGAATTTTGATTTGGAATGTCAGAACAGAATTTTTCTTCCGAACAGTAATTTGTTTCTTCATTTGGTCCTAAAACTCACTACGGTGATAAAAAAAAAACTACTGCAAAACAAAGCTGTATACTAAAATAAGGTTGTTTTCGGTTACAGAAGTTATCCGATGACCAGCGAAAAGAAGTGCTGAGTCCACTGCTGAGTCAAGGATGGGAAATGGTGGAAGGTCGCGATGCAATTCGAAAGGTGTTCCAATTTAAGGATTTCAATGAGGTGAATTTGTGTATCGTTACCATGGAATTTACGTAGAAATAAGAAAAAGTTCTGATAAGCTGATCGTATCTTGATTGTAGTTGTGAATATTTTCGTTGGTTCTCATTCTGTTGACATCTAATTCATAAAACTACTTTTTGCAATTACTTTTAGGCATTCGGATTCATGTCAAGAATTGCCTTAAAGGCCGAAAAGATGGATCACCACCCCGAATGGTTTAATGTGTATAACAAGGTAAAAAGAAAAATTGATATTGAGAGGAAAATGATATGTTTACTGAAACAATCACAGGTGGACGTTACTCTGAGCACCCACGACTGCGGAGGACTCTCACAGAAGGATGTGACACTTGCGAAATTCATCGACACTGCGAAGATATGATCTGTTTGTTTCCATCTTTCGGGCGGATTTTCTTTGAGCACTTCATGTTTTTTGGACTTACCACTGATCGACTCTCATACTGTCATTTCGTTAATTTGTCATAAATATGTACTCATCAGTTTCTACCTTGAGTTAAACTTCACCGTTACATCAACCGTTTTAAATCACTCTAACAGCAAGCAAAGACCAGGGACCCGCATATGCTAAGCAGAAAAAGCGACGAGCCGATCGCATGCCGTATTTGGCAAGCGCATCTTCATAGGAGCTCTATTGTAAGACGCTATGTACTTGTAGGTAGGTATCGCTCAAAATTCACCCTTCCATGTTTTTGTAACTTTGGGGCCTTTCGCTGTCTGAAAACAATGAAGCTCGAAATGTGCAAAAACTCTCAAAGAAATCCGATTTCTGGGAGTATCCTAAAACACATGACTTTAAGTATTTGAGTGGGGGCAAGTTTGGAGCGGGCGTGGCTCATTTCAAGGGTTCCAAGTCCATTTTTTGAATTCAGAGGCCACATTAGGGTCACCGAACCAATGCAGATGCAGACAACCATTGCAACTCCTAGGGGTTTCCTGTTGACTAGTTACCAATCGGTCATCAAATCACTTAAAAACAGTGCCGAGATCAGACCCTGAGTACATGGCTTTCGCATGCGAAAACTGATCAATCGTCGACAGGATTCTTCCAAGCGCGAGGTCCTTAAATAGATGACACATTTTTCCCTCTCTCCCTCGACCGTACTGCTTTGGAGCTCAAATCTTCGTTTACCGTATGCCATTTGGTTCGCTTAAACAGAATGTGGTCCAAGCGAAACTTATACTTGAATTCTTGGAGTGAATATATTGAATGAGCTACCTTTGGGCAATGGCTTAATTAAGTTACCTTTCGGATAGGGCTCGGCACTGCTGGCACCGAGTCAAGCTGGATATCGTTTTTAAGACAAAAAGCTAAAGGGATATCGTTTTTGGGACCGAAAAGACACAAAAATTGCGAGGTTTTTTCAAGTTGACGTTTCCTTTTTTGAGGTTTTTTCACATTTGGAGTTTAGGGTCAAGGGGGACTTCGTACGAAACATTTGAAATCAAGGGAACTTCGTTTCTGAATTCCCCTCGTGCCATCTCGTGCCGAGCCCTGCTCCCAGGCGGTTGCAGTATCAGATGCTCAAATCCAGATTTATGTGAATTCCTTCCCGTTGTTCAGAAGAAAAAAAAACGAAGCGGAGCTTGATGGTAATTTGTTCAAAAGCTTGATTATGTTATCTAATGAATGTAAAGCGTCTCCTGTGTACATGTATGTTTTGAGTTCAGGTTTATTGAGTTTCCATAACTTCTTTTGATACTTCTGAGGCTCATATTTGGAACAACCTTGTAAGATCTGTTTTGGCGACAACCAAGCACAAAAACAAAACGAGTACGTATCATTTATTATTTTGAAGGCGAATCAGTATGATTCTACAGGACTAGTTTTGCGTTACCGAAAACAAGGAAAACACATTGCACATCAAGAAGGATATGAAGAGTACCTTCGCACTGGAAACTAACATCAAGTCGGGCAAGGACTGAATCTAGGCTTATCACAGCAGTTAGAAACACAAATCGGGTTGAATAGACCAAGAAAAAGAAAGTCACGAAGAAAACACTATTCGCTCACTGTCATATCTATGCAATTCTACAAAGCAAAATTGAAAGTTAGTAAATCAGCTGTTCCTTTTGAAGATCCAATATTCGCTGGCAGAGCACCTGTGAGTTGGTCTCATAAGGATTTGCTAGCAGAACCGAGGTGACTAGCGATTCTGGGAAGATCTTGCTAAGGTGATACTGTAGCTCGGTGCGATCAGGAGGGGTGCTGAAAGGGAATATGTGTTAATAAGTGCTGTTAGGGGGGGGGGGTTGGTAAAGGTTAAGCCCACTCTGGAGTCGTTAGGGGTCCGACGCTCAGCTCGCTATGACCCCAGACGGCCGTCGATGGTGCGTAAAGTGATCCACTTTCTGCTTCGTGTTTGGTGTAGGAGAGCGGGGCAGATGCGATGCGGCTTACGGAATTGTGCCATGCGCTTGGCGTAATGTAGCAAACGTCCCTTGGCTTAAAACAACAATTATGGATACGCCTCAAAGGCATCGTCCACCCTAATATGTTAGTGAGTTTTTCTTGCAGTACAATAGCTACGCTTTTAATTGAGTGATCACCCAAGACTCGCTGCGAAAGATGCAGACCGAAGAGAGAAAATCTCTTCAAAATGTGATTGCTACTGAGGTCGCCACGCCTATCAACTTGGTAGTCTAAAGGTAATGAGCACGAAACTAGACTCAGTAGTGCCTAGAAATGTCAAAAAGTCGCTTTTGATTGTGAAAAATATATTTTCGACTTTCCTGGTATCTTAGAGTCCAGTTTTAGGCTCATACTTCTCGACCACTTGAGAAGGTGGATGCTGTTGGGGTCGTTACGTTGATGGGCGTGGTGACCCCCGCCTTCTGAAGCGTTTTCTCGCTCCGGAATATATCTTTTGCGACGAGATTTGGGCTATTTCTTAGTCAAAAGCCTCGCTATTGTACTGCATTAGAATCCCACCAATTCCGAGTTTGCGTGAACTGTGCTTCCGGAGTGGATCTAAGGAATCTTACCGTTGCTTGGTTGTTATCGGGTGGAGCGGTTACCCGAGGGTCGAAGTTGAGCGAACGCGTCCTTCCTACACTTTTATGGTCCACCGTCGAAGAATCCAGCTGCATAGAGCTACCTGAAATAGGTTCAACTCTGCCTAGTGCTTATACTGCTTATCTACTTCTGCTTACGCATTCCCAGCATCTTTTTCTGATTCTTCTCCCGCATCAGACGTTCCGTTACGCTCATGTGGACCCCATTAGGACGTTCTGGATGAAAGTACCTGAAAACCCAAGTTGGTATAGGAGGACAAGATCGCTCCACCTTCATCCACTACTGACTTGCATTTACTTCCATAGGTGCACTTCCTCGCATATGGGCAGAGCATGGCCGTAGAGGGGGCAGATGACATTGAAAGGAAATGCTGCAGACGAGGACCATATCGGCCCAGTGGATCTTCAGGAGGCATAAACCTGGGCAGAAATGATAATTTTATACCATATGCATTTTCGAAAAGCTACATACTTGCCATCGACGAAGCTGTACATTAACAAACGCTGCTCGACGATACGTCGATACTGTGGGTGCTCTCGCAGTAGATCCCTGCAAAAAATTTGATAAATCATGCACGAGTAAAAAATAGAGGACTAAGATTACTTACCTATAGCCATCATTTGACACCACTACTGCATCTTTTTCTTCTGCAGTTTTCAGTATGTAGAGATCATCATGACATACGATTCGACGTCCATTTATTCTTCTGCAAAACTGAAGTATTTTGACTGCCTTCTCTACAGGTCGGGAACGTATCGCAGTGAAAAACAAGTAGGTTTCTATTCAGTGTGCCTGTTATTTGTATATATAATTCACGCATATTGAAACTGCAAAGATGCGTTAAAAAGCATTAATTCGCAGTGAAAATCCCTACTACATACTTTACTTCATTATTTTTTCAATAAGTGTTATCCGGAAGAACAATGAGCATTACCACTTTCTGAAAAATTCTAATCCCTGGTTGTTCGTATATAAGGTCCCCCTAAAAGTAAGACAAAAAGAAAAAAGAAAGTAAGACCCCTACGATCTTCTCCAAAGCCGCTGCCCAATTTTCGTCTCAGATCTAGTAACACTCAGACAATCGCAAAAGAACTTCCGGGCAAATTGAGCTTCTAAGACTTCCGGGGCAACATCCTATTAGAGCTGCCAGATGGCGGGGGCCACGCCACACGTCTACGCCACATGGACCGATAGGAGCCTCCGCCCCGGAAGTCTTACAAGGGAACGATCCCAACTTAAGGTGGCGAACTGGAATGAACTGCATACCATTACATGCGTCTTTATGAGCTGATTCCAAATCTAGCTTCCTTATCTACGACAACGTTATCTGGAAGAAGTTATGAAAATTCAAAAATGTGAAGTAATGGGGGTTTTGATGCATAATTTGCTTTAAAATCCAACTTGGAAGTGCACGACTAGCATCATATTGAGTGTACTGATTTCACGGAATGCTCACATTCAAAAGAAACGCAAATAAATGTTTTTGAACAGCCAAAAAGCAACTAAAGTTCTTTGGTAAAAGCTATGAGCAATGAATAGTCCAAATTTGGCAAATATACAGCGCAATACCTCGAAAATTAGTTGTTCAAAAACACTTATTTGTGTTTCTTTAGAGTGTGAGCATTCCTTGAAATCAGTACATTCAATATCATGCTAGTCATGCACTCCCAAGTTGGATTTTGAAGCGAATTATGCACCAAGACCCCCGTTACTTCACGTTTTTAACCTTTCATAACTTCTTCCAGATAACGTTGTCGCAGATATGGAAGGTAGATTTGTAATCAACTCATCAAGACGCATCTAACGATATGCGGTTTATTCCAATTCGCCACCTTAAGTTGGGATCGTTCCCTTATTAGAAGCTCAATTTGCCCCGGAAGTTTTTTTTTGCGATTATCTGAGCAGTCAGCTGAATTCGATGTAAAACAGCATAGCATTTTCATAATTGGTAATTCATTAACGAGCAAACATATCCTGAGCGCCAAATTAGCTTCTGCGAACGAAGTCTCTCACTCATGTGATGCTATTTTTCAGACTTAAAAACGGCTTTCAAAATCATTTTTAGGAAAGCTTACTGCCTTCAAAATTTTTTCTATTAAGCAAAATGTTCAAGAATCTACTTTTTTTGATGTGCTTACATATAGTTTGATCTCTTTCTCATCAGTATTCCAATACGGAGTTACTGTAGGAAATTACGACTATTTTGCCAGATGACTAACCTTGATGGCGTCCACACTATTCTTCGCTCAGCATCTAGTTCAGCGAGCAAATGCTGATCCGTAATCGGGCAATCTGCCCTTGCTGTTTCGCGCCTAAAACATTCAAATCTAATGATTTCTTCCTGTCAGAAAAATTGCAACTTTTACCTGAACTGCGGAATAAACACTAATACGTCTTCGTGACCCCTGTCTGTGAAGAAACGCACACAATCTCGTATTCCCGCACATGAGAACACTTCTTTTCTTCCATGCCTTGAAAGAAAGTATAGAATGACGCCTATGGGTAATGATTTGACTTCTCAATAGAATTCCGCTCCATTAGCTAAATTACTTCAAATCGTCAGCGAAATAATCAATTTAAATTACACTTTTTCAGCTAATATCCGCAAAGTTGATTTTGAGCATATGACATTCAAACGAACATTTGAGTTTTCATGCATTATCTCATTTAAAGAATATTTTCCAAGGAAAAGCTAATAGGTTGAATCCAGTGGCGTACCCAGGATTTCCGTTCGGGGAGGGGGGGGGGAGGCGAGAAGAATTTTCTTCCGATTCAGGTGACCAAGAAAAAATTATTGGCATTCTTCCTAAACTTTCCTGGGCCCGTAATCCCGGAAATCCAGAAAAAAAGGGCGTGGAGTTAGAGACTCACCGAAATAATTTCTTTGTAAGGCCTAAATGAATTTTGAAATTCAAAACTTTTTTCACTTAATCATAAGTATAGACAAGTCACTTGAACATTTGATATCTGTTCTTATGAAGTGTACATTATCTTATCAGAAAGATAGAAATTTTGAGAGCGAGGGTCAGTTCTGTTGCTTTGCAAAAATGGCTCCGCTCTCCCATTTCTCAGCCTTTCTTCGGAATTACAAGTTAAATTCACATGCAGATACCTAGACCGCAAGGTAAAAACTGTACTGACGTCATAGCTATATTGGAACCATCAATGACGATTGGTCTCAGTGTTGAAGAAGGTGCTGGAACAAAGTGCACACTTTCTGGCTGCTCAGTACAACCGCGACCCATTTGGACGAGTTCTGCTAAGATTCGGTCCTGAAGCAAAGCTTTACGGCAAAAGTCTAACTGGCTTTGCTTGTTACCTGTCCAGCATCACATCCAATTTTTTTCAAAACAGCGATTAGTCGCTCTTGAGAATAGCCGAGGTTCCGAGCAAACTCTACCAGATGCGGTGGTGCCGTGAAAGGAGCGTCGGGCTTTACTGTATCCTCATCTGCAAGTAAAACATAGTTGATTGTCGAGAATGTGTCAGTAATGTACTAACCTAACTTCAATCTGCCAAGCCCTAAGTCTGAGCCGACAGTTTCCGAACTTTCTCGTGAAAGCGAGGGATGTGACTCCTCAGAGCACGAGCTGTAACAACTGTCTTCCTCGTTCAGCTCCGCCTTTCTAGTGCCACTGTCAGTTCCCGGTTCCTGTGATAATTCCGCTTCGAAAGAGACTTTTGCGGGTACACCCCGGGATACCCGGCGGAGTGGTGGATGCTTGCGCTCCATCACTTCGGCACTGACGTTCTGAATTTTTTAGATCACTCGCAATTCTTCGGTAATGGTATATATCATAATTTTCGAGCAGAAAGAATGTGTTAGAAGCAATGTTCACGATACTGGTACTCATATTTTTGTTCTTCAAAAAGCAAATGAAAAAAAATCTAATGTCAAAAAGATCGGAAATATGAAAAACCACGATGCCAACGGATTCCTTGAAAAATACAAATAAAATGACCTCTGTTCAACAAAGCAAACGCTTTCGCATCAGTAAATGCTTCACCTTCAAAAATAATTTTCATAGATTTGTCAGTGCTGCTCTAAAAGGAGATTAACATTTTCAAACTTTTTTGAAATATACCGTAAGATTGAACTAGCCTAATTGGCGGAAATCAAATATGCAGAAAAGTGGAAAGCTAGAAAACGCTAGGTGCTAGGTCGAAACAAAAATTTTTCGGGAAGCCAACATCAAACATTACTTCAGGAAACGAGATCCAGCTCTTGAGGTTTTGGCTATTAGTCAAATTAATGAATTTACGCTGAAATCAAGAATAATGCAAAGATCTGAAGTAATTATTGCGCTATTGGATTAGTCAAGAACTAAAGAGAGCTGCTCCTTTTCTGTAAAAGCGCATCTGGAATGATTTGTGATTCTATACGACAACAGACAGGATAAATTAGTCGTTCACTTGCTTCTGTCAAAGCTATGATTATAAGTGCACAGGCTATAATTTTGCCTGAGGCTACTGCACAATATATATACGAACCGCTAAAGCATCAAAGGTGAGTAACAGAAGCACCAGAAACCGATGGCGTGAAAAGAGATTGGAGAGAAAGTGGGAAAAATGAGAATGATTTCTGCAATAGGCTCTCTAAGGATTTTTTTCGGCTTGATTTTGCACCGCAGTAACTCATGCTCTTCTCACATCCTCAACAGATTTAGTCTGGAAGTAATTCTCCCTGGAGCAGATAATGCTCTACAAAAGTACGAAGTTTGGAGCCACTCTCCAGAACGTTTCAGGTGTGAGAAAAATCGAAAAAAAACTCGAATCTGTAAATTTCTAGCTTACACCCGTTGAAGCATACACTTTTCACATACATAGCAATTTTTTTGATGGCTTGAAATCGCTAGAACAAAAGAAAAGATCGAGCAATTCTCAAACATTCTAGCGCTTTTGGGTTCCCTCAAAATACGTGGTCATAAAGCTTATTCACTCAGAAATGCAGCCGTAAATTTGCATCCTCATAGCTACTTTTTTTGATACATACAGGGTGTCCCAAAAAAATGTGCCTACTGTTTGGTTGTGAATAACTCTCTTGTAACGAAGTGTTTCGAGGTGCTTTAGGCACCGTTTTGTAGAGCGAGGTTGAACTTAGATTTGCAGTATGAAGCGGATCATCTATCGCTCTTCATTACTGTAGGATTACGGTAAGAACTTCCAGCATATGGAACCACTGTAAAATATACCACCTAACAAAATTTCTTTCAAAAAAATGTGAAAAATCGTGTACTAGGGTTTTCGCGCATGCTGATTCCACCTAACAACTTTTTACGAGTGTTTTCAGCTTTTTTGACGGTGTAATTACATTTCTGGCAAATGCTGGGAATTGAGTTATTACGATTTACCGGGGTTAACTTAGGAAAGAAGCATCACAGCAAAATGGGAATTTCAAATTCGAAATCAGCGGCTCCCATTACCGTAGTGTAAGAGTTTCTGGCTTGTTTGGTTTCGTTCCGAGGCAGAGTGTAGCCTCCAAAGGCCTAAAATCTTTGTCGAAATTCCTACCGTAATTCTACAGTAATGAAGAGCGATAGATGATTCGCTCCATACTGAATAACTAAGTTTAACCTCGCTCTACAGAACGGTACCTAAAGCTTCTCGAAACACTTTATTACAAGAAAGTTATTTATATTCAAACAGTAGGCACATTTTTTTGGGACATTCTGTAGATATCAATTTTGAGCGAAATACGATTTAAAATATCAACAATCTATATTTCCAGTAGTCATACCTTCTCAGATGCACGTAAGACTGTGTAAGATTGCTTAACCCATTGACGACGACGCCTAATTTTGCGCGGCGGCGCTGTGGGACGACGCGATTCTGCACAACACTTTCAGTGTGGGAAGGTTTCGTGCTTATTTACGAAATGCAACATTGTTTTGTAAACAACTATTATTATTTTCTTGAACGACAGAGCCTATAGGTCCTAAGAATACAAAAAATTGGAAAAAATATTAATTTGTGGAGAAAATACTAGACCTGCAAATAATACGACTTTGCGAGAGGTGTGGGCCACCGGGGGTCCACATCGTCCCTGGCAGCAAAAAGCGCGTAGGCCACCGGTGGTCCACATCGTCGTCAATGGGTTAAATTATGAGAAAACAGATTTTACATAGGCTTAGTGCAGTTCGTCATTTGCTCATTTCTAACAATTTTCAAAGCTTGGCATGTCTTAGGATTGCTTGAGCATTTTGAACAATAAAGAAAAACTCATTGTTAGACAATCACAGTGGAGAATTGATAAAGGGAAAGGGATTTTGAGATAAGTACTGCAAAACAGCCAGCGACCATTATTCCATGAAACATAAAACCTCCATTTGAGCAAAAATTAAATGATTTCACAGTGAAACGGGACGATGAACTCGCCACAGTCTACCAAAGCATTTTTTCATACGTAGAATAGTTTTTGTCCAGATTGAATGAAAATTAATTCAACTTGGTGGAAAGAGCAACATAGAATTCCTATTGTTGATCATAGCGACCTTGATCGCTCAAGTCAAAAAGTGTTGGAAACTGGTGAAGCTACGAATATTAAAGAAGTGGTGGTCTCAAAAACCCAAAAAAATCACAGAAATAATCGAAGTATGATAACATAATATAGTAATCAAATATTCGAAAAAATGAGGGATAGTGAGAATGCTCAAAATCTATCGAAGAATCAAACTGTAGGAGACATTTTCGGTGTCAATGTTAAGGTATCGCTTGCTTGTGGTTGACAGATGGTTGACAGACCTTTAAGGGTCGAAATTGCGACCCCTACATTTCTTTGTTTTAAAAGCACTCCGTGACGAGTGCTCACTTTCGGTTGCAGCTCAGCTGCTCGTTAGCTGACGTGCGGTCTAGACCGCTTTTTGGCTCGACCCAATTTAGATTAATCACTTCCAAATGAGGAGGAGCACAGAATACTCGTAGACCTAAGTTACATGGATAGAAGTATGTACACTATCTCATAAAAGAATGAGGCACATCTGCCGAGTCAAATACAATGAAAGCGAGTCATACAAATGGTTTATTTATTTATTTTAATAAGCTCAGGGTGTGTCACATGATGATTAAGTGCATTCCTTGGTCATTCCTTGAAAAAGTCATTAGGTTTTTCGAACAAAGGGCGGGGTTGACATGCATTCTACCCAAAACTGATAAATTATTGATTCATTTGATAAGAGAAAAAAAGCGCAACGATGAGAAAACAGCCCCATCCAAAAAAAACGACTGCAGTTTATTGAGCCTTTGGAAGATACAGGGGGAGCCTCGAAAATGAGAAAACTGTAGACATCAAAACTTTGCAAAGCAAATACAAAAGATCACTTTAAAAAACTTGCTGCCGTTACTTTGGAACCCAGTGATCTACGATGTGGCGTTGAAATCCTCGAAAAAAATTGATTGAGAATAAAATAAGCGGTTGGGTAGTTACGTACAAAGTTGCGCCATGGTAAAGTAATTTATTGCCCTAAAGCTCCACTATTGAATCTTATTATCAGCATTTTCCTTCTAAAGTAACATTGAAAATATATCATGAATTCACATTTGTTACGTAGAGCATTTAGAAAAATTTCAAAGAAAAAAAAATTGAGGATAGCAAACATTCGTACAATGTTATATGATCGATAAACACTAGATATTCTTACATGGAAGAGTAGGTTACAAAAATAAAGTCTAAACTAAGATTTTAGCGATCAATTTTTAGCAGGGCTCGACACGAGGTAGCTTTTGAAAAGACAAAAAACGTAGTTCCCTCTTGACTTTCTCTAAATTTTGGGAATTCCCTTTGGCCCTTAGCCACCATCCTAAAAAACTGCGAAAAAACGAAAAGTTGACCGAAAAAACGTCGAAAATTTTCTGCTTTTCGGCTACAAAAACAAAACCCCTTTGCTTTTTGCCTCAAAAACGATATCCAGCTTGCTTTACAAGTTATTTGTGCCGAGCCCTGATTTTTAAAACTTTGTTCAGAACTTTTTAAAATCTTTTATTGCTGTGATATTCCACCATCGTTTCTTACGTTTAAACATTATTGCAAGGGTATATTTTCCAAGATTTAAGAGTAACGACATATTGGAAAAGGAGAACACAGATTTTCAAAGCTTTTGGAGCAATAACTACAACCTGTTATTTTCTCTTCCTGATAATAATAATCATGTGCAGTTAGCAGCTCAATCTTGTCCTCAAAGGCGAGGATGTCATGGCAACAAACGTAGTCATCACTTGATTATGACTAATACGTAAAGAGTGATAATGCTGCCATTTGAAAGTGACGTTTGTGAAACGAAGACTAATCTTCCAAACAAACCAAAACATGGCCTTACGATGGAGTAATACTGATAAAGGATTCCTTTGGCGTGAGAATCGTACGTAAATGCTTTCAATGAATTAGAAGAGACAAAAAGATATAGTCTTTCCGCTCCGATTTTGAAAAATTGTAACTCTGGTAGACAAGACTAATGATGTAAGATACTACAGAAGAGCGCTATTCAAGCCCGCATAACTTCGGTTTGCTGTTTCCTGATCAAACAGCGCAACAAACAGTCCAGCAGTGCAAACAACGCCGATGACAGAATACAACAAAGGGTCGGTGTTTTTTGCAAATCTCAAATCGTATTTGAAATTTTGAAGGGCTCTGAATGACAGTTCGTATTTGGAAGAGATTTTATTTTTCTCTCCGCACATGCATGAAAATATTGGAACCGCGAATAATGCCAAGATTTTAGTCCAATTGATTATCTTCATTAGATGTTAGCAAGAGTAGATATCATGTTCAGATCAAATGTAAGTCATGCGAATTCAGATCAGAGATTTGTATTCAATAAAGCATACTAAGAAAATTTGCCAAAAACAATTCGAACTGCAATATGTGCACATTGTAAAGCTTCAGCTCCAAAGGTAATACAAAAAAAGTAAATCTACCAATGACCTTATGAATTTCTTTCATATGTGACAAATCCTATGTGACAACTGCAAAACTCTTCACCAATATGAGAAAAAGTGTGAAAAGTTAAGACTTCAAGCATTGATTGATTTCGTGGAGTAATTTTGGAACTAATGGTTGCGCAAATGTTCATGTGTTCATAGTCTGATGGACTTGACAGATCTTGTTATAGTGTTTTTACGTAGCGGGCAACACTTGCGCGTGAAGATATGAAACTTAGACTCTGACGTTGAGTGGCCATTTTCCACATACGCTTGTTGTCAGCAATTTTTCCGCGCAAGAATTGTCGATAGGGCCACTAAATTCTGTACCAAAACCTAATGCTTTGAGAAAAACAGGCTGTGTAATATAATATAATAAAACTCTATATGCTCTTTATAAAAGGATCAGTTTCGATTCATCTACTTCCCCATAAAAGAAAGGAGGGTCACACTAATTATTCTCTGGGTATTCAAAATGAGTTAAAACTGAAATAGAAGATTCAGGTCTAAATTCTGAAAGCGAAACAACAGTCGAGGAAAACTCTAAAAACGGTAGTTTCAGGATCGCGGCTATTCGAAGCACTGAGCGCTCGTTGCTCATCAAAGAACTGCTCAGACCAGTTCTGGCGTTTCTGTACAGCTCCCCAACTCTTGACTATGTCCAGGCAAGACGTCGAAACAGGCTTTTTAGCTGCAAGGGAACAAGTTGAGTCCCACGTCGGATAGAATAACTGGCCGATTTGAGTCCCAGTTTCTAATTGCAAAAGCTCCAACATGCATTTCGCTATTGGGACGTCTGAAAAATGGGCGAAGGTAAACACGACGACGACAAAGCAGCGACGGGCACAAATAATAGCGCTCTGAAACCGGCGCGGCTCGCCGTATCCACACTGCCGATGCCAACGAAAGCACCTGCAAATCCACACATCGATCCCTGCTTTTCCGACGGTCCTCGAGACCCATCGGAAGGCGATAAGCTCTTCCGGCTTGTGAGAGAAGCACAGATGATTTTTGGCGGACTATGATGCTAGTTTTTGGACAGAAATCTCGAAGATAATGCGCAATGCTTGTATGCTACAGATCAAGCGTTTGGCAGCGTTTGAGTACGTTATAAGATAGCATCGTAAAATTTGAATTCAGAAAATATTGTTGAAGCTGTTATACATGTCGGGATGGTCCAAAATTTGTTCCCACCTCGAGAAAGTTAGAAGCAACCAGAAAGTTACTCAAAATTGAATTTTGAAGTAATAATGTAAAATATAAGCCTGTAATTTGGCATAACAAGGGACAGCATCGTAAAAAAATATCTACCTACTTCTGTTGAAGGCACCGTCCATCCTAAACTTATCTTGCGTTTTTGCTAGCATACGATAGTAGAACCTCCTATCAATGCCCAAGTCGAGGCGCAGAATCGCTTCGGAAGCAAGAAAATCGCTCCGGAATAACGAAGAAGCACCAGGACCCACAGGCGGCACCGCCCCCTCCAGTAACGCCAGCCCATCTGTGCTCACCCCTCCAGTTACCGTTCCGGAACGGGGATTGCCGGGGTTTTCGCTGACTCTTGACTTCATATTCGGAATAAGGGGCATGAGAAGGCCCCGAAAGACCAAAACAGACCGAGGATCTGGCTCGCGACATAAAACTCATAAAGTTTGCTCAACGGCAATTGCGCTTTGACAACGAAGAGAAGTAAGACATATGCATGGTCCCCAACAATCAGTCCAATCTGAAGGATGTGTAATTGCAGACATCGACGAGGATGAGGTATAGTATGCATCAATAAAGCGTTGCTGCGGTGCCGACAACATTTTCGCGGATTAGATCTAAAGCTTATCAAGCATAGCCTATACGGCTGAAAGCAGTTGCGCAAATGAAACGCACAAACTTAATTAGTCCATCGCAGAATATTTTTTACGCGCAAGTTTTGTCGTCTACGCAAGATCCCACAACAGTCAGAGGCCTAGAACTCCAAAGCAAATCTAAGATTTTCATTTTCTTTTTGCAAAGCGTCTATGAAGCTTTTTATTGTTGAGATTTGCAATTCCTATGTACACGGCTCTCAAATTTCCTTCCAATGAATTAGAAAAAAACATCTTTCATGTAATTGCAAGCTCTTGAAAATAAAGCGGAAGACAGAATGGATGCGCACGCTGACAGCACCTCGCACGATATACTTATACTCGCTGATCGGCCAAAACTGCTCGGCCCACAATGAAACAGCGAACGAAACAAGGGGCGCAAGAGAGGCGCGACGAAAAGCTGAAGAACGGCTGTGTGCAATCGACACGAGCGGCCAGTTCGCTCAGCAAACAGTAGGACCGGCTGGCAGAACGGCCGACGGTCCCCTGGAGCGCCGCCGGCCGACTGAGATTCTACTTGGAGCGCGGTGGCTGGTCTCTGGCTGGTCTTGAGCTTAGGAGCGAGTGTGGACGTAAGGACTCTGACAAAATATGAGAAGGCTTACTTTGACCTACGATCAACAAATTCATAAGTAACCATGTTCGACTATAGTTGCTTGTGCGTAGTCCAAGATTGGTACAGAACTTTACGGCACCAGACTAACATTTCGGCGAACTCGCCATTTTCAGAATCTTAGCAGGTGGCAATTTGGTGGGTTTAGGCCACTCACCGAAACGTTTGCCGAAACGTTAGTCTGTATTCTGTACTGTAATGTTCTGTACCAATCTTGGGCTACGCTCAAGCAACTAACAAAAAAATCAACAAATTCTCATTCAACGATGTTCTCAGAGACAGTTACAGTTTAGTAGATTCGACGGCCGATATTGTGTTTTCACGTTGGCGAAAACGAATGCGCGAATTGGCAGAGGAGCGCAGATCTTGTGTCACCTCACTTTACGCTTCCTTATAGGCAGTGTCTCACGCGATTTGGGGTATAAGAGATTCTTGAAAAGTTCATAGGGGAACCCCCTTATTAAGCCAATGCCTCTGGCGCACGCTGGACGACTTGTCCGTTTCCCACCGCGTTTCAACATGTCTTTCCAGACTCCAGCGTTTTTGACGTGTTTAATCTTGCGGTCAAAATTAGAGTGAAGTGGGAAAACTCGTCCTGTTGCTTCTTTGGGGGCTTCGGGAAACAAATTTCTGGGGTTTTTGCGCGAACAGCCCGTGGCTTATACAAGGGCGATAAGACTTATATTTTGCAATAATCTCAGGCTCAAATTCTGGTGAGACGCTGCCTTTTTGCGCAGGTTTTGTCGCCACCGCAGTTGAGTTACATTAAAAACAACTTTCACTATATTCAGCATTAGTAATCATGTTGTGACAGCCAAGTCTGAATTTCTCCAAAAACAAAAAACAATTTTATCAATGCGATGGCAAACTGCTATACTTCTAGGAGGTCCTGGCGTTTCCACAATTTCATAATTTGTGTCTTGCCAAAAGTAATGTGAATTCAGTACAAGAAATAAAAGCATAAACTCCCTATTTTATATCATTTGTCGGTTGGTTTCCTGCTAAACGCGGGTATAAATTATGCCAAGCGTCCATAATGAGTTGGTAACTGTCTACAGATAATTTGTCATCATGACCACATCCAAACTAGTGATAAGGTTTGTCAAATGCCTTCTGAAACAAGAATTCAGAAATAACATAGAATTTTCATCTCGTAAGAAGAGAAAACGGATATTCTATTTAGAATTGGCGTTTCGCGTGCGCGCTGTTCATAAATCTGGAATTTCTGTCTTTTCATGGCTAGCAAAAATGAGTCGAACTTCAATTCTGTTTACTGACTTGATTTCGATGAGTCTCGTAACTCAAAGAAATGTGTTCGTCTTGCATTACGTGATGAGCTGGCTTACGGAGAGTAAATTAAACAAGGTTTTCGCTGTATCGGTGAATTCTCTATCACAGGAAGACTAGTTACATTGGAAATCTTGCAAGAGCGCAGGTGTTTCGCCATTCTACTTTTAGAACGAGAGCTGAGTTAGCGAATTGTTGCAAGTGAAAATCTGCAAAATAATAAACTAGTTGGAAGCATAGTGCTCTCGACGATCCCACTGCATGTAAAATCAAAAAATTTTCAGGTCAAATGTGCTATAGAACTAGTGATCGTATCATTTATTCATTTCAAAAATCACGAAGAAACTAATGTGCGAAAATTTGAAAGTCATTCATAGAAGGCGGTCTGATAATTATGAGTTGATCGAGCAAAAGTAGCCTGTATCACTGAAATTCGATCGAGCTAATTTTAGTACTAACTGCAAATTTTCAAACTCAAAAGCTCTGGCACAAGCACTATCATTTTCTTGGACAGACTAATAGAGGTTTAGAAGCGTTGAATTCTCTAATTATCATATTCACCAATACTCATTGAGTCTGCAAGAGAAACACTTCTTGGTTTATAAACCTCGCCTTATGCTTCACCATGGATACTATGTAGTAGGCGATGAAATGGAGCAAGAAACCGAATGCTTAACAATATCGATAGCACATTCGCTTCATTTAGCTTATTCCTCGTTCCAATTTTTACTTGTGAAAACAAATGATGATAGAAAGCTCAGAGACGAATCTAGCTCTTTTTTTGGACGACTGATTTCTCGAAAAATTTAAAAACTCGTTATGCTGTGGATAGATGGGAAGAAGCAATGTAAAACTGTAAAATCTGTCTTATGTAATATCATCTTTCTTCCAGTCAACCCCTACAAACTCATTCATCTAAGAAGATGTAGTTTTGAATGTGTAATTTGTTTCCTTGACTAGTACGGAAGTTCGGGCAAAACTTGCCTGGGTTTTCAACGACTTTTCCTCAAAAACGTATCAAACCAAAATGCAATTCGTTGAGAGCTCACAGATTCTGATCAAGAAATATAGAATCCATTCTTGTAATGAAACACAAACAAAGTTCAGTTCTTTGCAAATGAACTCTTAGCATACTCAAGCTGCATTTGTTAGTTACGAAACGTAGCTGTCAATGCAAACAGTGATACTTTTTAGGGTTTTTCCAGAATGAAGGTAATCAGATTCCACCTGCAACGGAACTTCGATTAAATTGTGGGGACTAATACATATAATCATTTCAATTTTGTGGTGACTGCAGAAAGCAGGAGAACATCCTGGTGGGGATGATATTGATAACATGATAAGGTGCGCATTATTCTCACTAACGCGGCGTTTCTATGGATGCCGGCTTCTAGATCCTTGTTTGTTCTATGGCCTCTTTATCCTCTGCAAGAAAGGAATTTCGTAACTTTTGCTATGATAAGTAAAAACTGATTTCAGCCGCTGTCCCTACTCTTCGCTAATATCTAACTTCAATGTACAAACTTCTTCCAATTTTTCCAACATCTCCGCGTCCTACGGTACAGAAAAATAGATGGGTAGACATAAGGAATAAACTACAGCGAGAAATTGGAGACAAGAATGCTTCCAAATCTGCCAAATCTAAGAAGTAGAAGGGAGGCAATGGGGCGTTGCACACATGGCTATAATTGCTTTCCACATTTCTTGTCTAAAAGTATTATATTGCATCTGGAAAGCGCTTAAAATGATTTCTTGCTGACCATAACACCACATTATTGCGTGAGACTCAATATGGAGAATGGATTTTCAACTAAAATCCGAAGTAACTTTAATCAAGTCCTAAAGACATTTTCGAAATAAAAGCAACCATCATTGACAGGGCTTAGCACGAGATGGCACCAGGGAGATTACAACACGAAGTCCCCTCCCCGGATCGCTATTGACGCACTCGGAAACTAAAGTACCGGTTTTGAAAAGCAAAACAAAATTCCTTGATTAACAATTGTTTCTTATAGATTTGAGGTCCTTTATCGTTTTCGCATGTCGACAGTTGACGCATAAAAAATGTCAGGAGGTGCAAAAAACAAAGCACATGCTCTCAGTACTAATTTTTTGTACTTGAGCGTTGCAACATTACAAATTTGACAATTTTTCTCCCACAAATTTGCTCAGTTTTACCGGAGTATAAATGCGCAAATGTTCAAACTGGAGCCGTCGAAAATCTGGAAGGAAATCTAAATTGTGTCATATACTAAAGTTTAAAAGTGCTCATTCGCCAACTACATAGAGTGAACATCGAGGAAAGGCGCAGTACTTGATAGCATTGAGGAAAATTTTTTTAGGAAGGTATACAGCATAAAAATACGACTCTGGTTTTTTTCAAGTTTCTGCTGCTAGCCTAATTTTTTCCAATTATGTTCGAGCTGTGCCGTCAATAAACAACAAAGGATGCAAAAAATCCAAGCGTATATATTTTGTGTATAGCAATACAAGTGAGTTAGAGCTGAAATGAGCACCCATTTGGAGCGGAAGTCGGCTGCAAGTCGAGCTCTTGTCTGGGGCCCTGTTGAGGTGCTGCCGAGTAGCTTTTAAGGACGTAGTTCTCATGGAGCTGCAGCGGCGCAGAATCAATACGAGAAAGCGGGCTTCACTTATGCTCCTACTTCTTTACCACTTCTTTTCTCTGCTCTTATTAACGAGATGAACGCATAAAAGCATTTGCAGTCAGCAGAAGTCACGCCCAGATAGGTTCCACACCACCCCAAATATATTTTCTGCTTTTCAGGTTGTCCAGTCTGAGAGAACGGAATAAAGTAGCGCATTGGTTACGTTTTGAGATTGTAGTAATGCATTTAGTTCCCTCTCCTCTCCTCCCATTGTACAGCATAATTTTTTTACTATGTATTAGGTTGTCCCAAAAGTAAACTCCATTTTTGAATAACTTGAGCTGTTTTTTTGACAGATTCAGGGTACCATTTGTAGCGCATCAAGCTCTACAAAAAGACTACCAGAGTTCCACCTAATTCGTAACCTAGGTAAATTTTGGAGCCAAAAATCAAAATTTTTAACTGTCCTAAAAATCGGATCTCCTTCTGAAAAGTTCCTACGGACTTCCAACTTGGTCTTTATATAGTAGACACATAGTAGTACCCAAAAATGTATTTGGTGGATTTTTTCCGAAACTCAAAATTGAGAAACAAATAGGGTCCCAAAATGCCCAAATGCCTCTTTTCTCGGGTTTTTTATGTAAAACTTGGTATTTCTCGACTATAAGAGCACATACAGGGGTAAGGCTTTGAAATTATACTTAGTAAGGCTTGTAGTATAACGACATGTGTGGGAGGGGCTGGGGGCGGAGTTTGCCATTTTGGACAATTTTTGTTTCTCGCTTTCTATGCTCGGAAAAAATTCGGTAAAAGGCATATTTGTGTACTACTACATGCCTACTGTACAATGACCAAGTTAGAGGTCTGTAGGATTCTTTGTCGCAGAAATCCAATTTTCAGGTGACAAAATTTTTTTCGATTTTGGCCTCAAACTTTACATGTAAGGCGACTTAGGCGAACCCTTGGCGGTCGTTTTGTAGAGCTTGATTTGCTCTATCGAACGATATCCTAAATATACTAGAAAATCAAAAACAGCTTGATTCAAAAAAGGAGTTTACTTTTGGGACAACCTAATGTAATTTGTTGCAGACAACTCTTTCACGAAAAATATCATGCCGATAACGCCTTTAACACTGTGCGAAAAAAATGCGGGCACATTCATTTTTGCGCCACACGGCTACAGGTAGTCAACTCAAGCAATGATTAACCGCTAAACAGACTTCCTTTTTGCATTCTCTTCAAAAAGTTGGCAGCGCTCCTTTTGTGTAACTCACACAAGTAGTTTAATTCAAAAATGTTAGGTCTGCTTAGAAAATGATTTCTCACTTTGATGGCTATTACAGATAGATTCCCGTCCGCTACTTGATTTCTTTGGAAAGAGCAGTTCAGCGAGAGTCGGAACGTGCACTCTGGTTCAGTAATTATACAGTGTCCCAAAAAGATGTGCACACTGTTTGATTGTTAATAACTCTCTTGCTTTCATGTCTTTTGCCGAGCTTGAGGTAACGTTCTTTAGAGAGAGGCTCAACTTAGATTTACAGTATGGAGCGACTTATCGGCAACTCTTCATTACTGTAGGATTACGGTAGGAAGTTCGAGGGGGATTTTAAGCCACTGAAAGCGTTTTTTTGCCTCAGAAAGAAAGCCAAACAAGCCAGAAACTCTTGAACTGAGTTAATCGAAGTTACTGATTCTAAATATGAAAACTGCACGTCAGTAAAGGATATTCGTCGACGACTGCCCCAACTCGTGCAATTACACCACCTTGGGCTTACCTTATTGGTGGCCTTTCCAGCTTGACAATACGCTGCAGGTCGCGGGGACTTTGTAGCTCGTAGCATCCCTGTCCTTTCCCTGTCCTGTCCTGTCCTACTGTTAAGCTGGAAAGGCTCCAAAAAAGCACGCCCACGGTGGTGTAATTGCACTAGTTGGGGTAGTCGTCGATGAATATCCTGTACATTGCTTCTTCCATGAGTTATTTCAGATTCAGGGTAACAAATGATTTTCCAGTGTTCTTCAGAAATGTGAATACACAAGAAAGCTCAGAAACTGGTGGAAAGTTATGTAGTGAAATTAGCACGCCTGAAAACCTTGCTACACAAATTTTTAGATTTTTTTTCGAAATTATTTCATCAAAGGGCTTATTCCACAGTGACGCTGTATGCTGAAAGTTCATACCGTGATCCTACAGTAACGAAGAGTGATTGATGATTTGCTCCATACTGTAAATCTAAGTTTATCCTTGCCCACAGAATGGTACTCTCAAGCTTGGCAAAAGAACCCGAAAGCAGGAGAGTCATCAACGATCAAACAGTGTGCACATCTTTTTGGGACATTCTGTATTTCAATGAAAAAAAGGCAATAAGAGTGAGATACTGGCTTTTCTCATAGTGCACAGATGTGAAAAATTTTGTATTTCTTGCTGAGGAAGTTTGAATTTGCAATTACAATTCTTTTGATGTTCGCTGATTAGGCAGTACGTGGGTGCATTTACTTATCAAGCTATCTACCACAACACGAAAACAACCTAGAAATTTGTACAGGTGAGCTTCTAGAAAATTAACTAATTCAAGTCTCAATTTTGCCTTCACATGAAAAAAGGGCAAAATTATCGTGCCCACTAAATGAAGAAAGGCTCGTTTGCAACGCACATGTAACTATAAGACAGTAAAATTGTTGTATATTGCGCGATGTGTATGTAGTAGGAACAATGTTCAGAAAGTTACGGTAACTTACGTAAATTAGAGGCTTTTTTCGAATCTAGGTGACATCATGCTACCTAGTGAGCAATTTTGATGTGTCCCGGAAGAAACGAAACTATAATTCTCCTCTTTCTTCACATAGGTGTTTAACCCTTTTTACATAACTGTTATGTACCCAGCAGTACAGGGTCGAATACAGGGGCGTTACGTTTTATTTGCAATTTTTTTTCACAAAACGGAGCTCTTTAGAAATTTCATTTAACGTCGGAAGCGGAATTATTCCAGTGCCCCTGTAGTTGTACTGGGTTACTGCAAATGCAAACAGATACGGTAGCTTATCTCAAAGCTCTCATTAGTCCGAAATATGGTACATTGTCGATGTGTTTGCTTCGACGAAGTCCTGAAGTATGACATTTCCGAGTAGGAGTACGTATGTAGTAATTGCCCTCCACATGGATTGAAAAACATAGAGGCCATTGATGCGAATAAACAAAGGCGGAGAAGTTGGAAATGTCACAAATCGAAAAATAATTAGATATCAAGCTTGGTAGCATCACAAGGAACAATTAAGGCAAGGGTATCACCCTTTGCAGAGAGAATCCCCAGAACCTTCATGATCAATAGCTTGTGATGTCTTGATAACAGCTATCAACCGGACTCGGATGACTTCCGCTTAGCATGTCCGGACGCAGCTGTTTTATCAGAGAAAACGCCCTGAACGGGCACGAAGTGGTGTCAGCGACGATCGAAAGTGCTGAATAATCAGTTGGGACAAACTATGTCGGAGAAGGCAGGACATAAAATTCTGTCATTCGGTCACTGGAGGGCTTTGCACAGGTGGGTGGTACACGGGTAGGCTGTATATGTTTTTGGATATAAAGCAGAGATATTGTTCTCGCAAAGTTAGTATAATCCTGACAAAATGGTATTTTAATTTGAAGAATTTCTTCTGGAGACTGATCAAAATTCCACGCCCATTCGTGCGAGATTTTCCCTCTTTTTCCCAAAGGAACTTTCCCAGCAGCCATTGTCACGTGATACATGTACGGCTGAGTAGTTTTTCCGCTTAAAATGATGTGCTTGCACTGCAGATAACATGCGGTAAATTCTGCGCGTGAAAAAATAACTACGTCTGTGACGCCGCTCAATTGCGCGCGCAAAATGCCGGCATTACGGCGTGGCTAGTTGTTCACGCGCAAATTTTACCGCATTTTACCAACGGTGCCAGCACACTATAATGAGGGAGAAATCTACTCGACTGTATGCAAACCCTTCCAACCTTCACCTCTCGCCTTTTTATCTATTCCTCTTCATCTCTGTAGGTCTCACGTGCTCACTCGCCTCACCGTTCCATTTGCTGCAAAAACAACGATTTCGAGCTCCAGTATGCACCCGTGCAAGCGTGGGCCTCCAAAATTGTGCCCCAAAGTAAACAAAAGTCTTGATCAAAACGAGCAGGAAACAATATGACTTCAAATCCTGTGTATACATGGGAAATGGGCTTAAGAACAATGTATAAAAAGAACTATATGAATTGAAGACGTTCGAGCTTCTCTCAGGTTGAGTGGCCTCGAGCCATCTGGGATGGCTCGGGGAAAACAAAGTCATGATTTTCTCCTGTTCTCATCCAATTTCTGACTTTTAGGTAACTTGTATCTACACTCAAATCCGAACTGTAATCAGACTCCCCCCCCCCCCCCCCCTCCCCTCTCCCCAAATATCCTAAATGGTGGCAGGGTTTCTAAATATTTGTGGTGGTGTGAACCGGACACATGCCACCTCAGAGAGTACGAACATCATCAGTTATGTTCACAGCACGTTTTGCAATCTTTTTCCATTATATTCTCTTTTCCTTTTTCTTCATCGTTATTCCTCTTTGAGCACGTCATAGGGGATGTAGGAATGTCGCATTTTTTGAGAGCTCAGCGGAAATTCATTTTCGCAATTTTATAAAATCACCCCATGCCAAGCCTTGGCCATTAATATACAAATTCGATAGTGATTCAGCAATAACTGAGTTTGTGCTTCAGAAAATCAGCAGAAACGCGAAGGTTGGGAAATAACGGTGTAAATTATGTAGCCAAATAAACAGATCCTAGATAACAAGAACTCGCACTCGTACCAAAAGTAGCTTTTATTTCCACGTTTTCACGGAGCCATAAATCTCACGTAGATCTCTACAATCATTCCTCGATAATCATAAAGGTATACCTAAAACATTTCATTGTAAGTGCAACAAATTCTCCAAATAAGAGAAAGGTCATGCTTTCAGGCTAATACTACTTTAGAAGTCAAGCAATGAAAATTTCCGGTACGGCTAACAAATCACTTCAGGGATATCAGGGATACAGAGTTTTGGATAGCACTTTCCACCCTGACGAAACTGCGAAGGCCGAAACGTGAGCTAGTGAGCTCAAGAATAGTCATAGCAAATTTTTACCTAACTCAAAGAGCTATATACTATAGATACTCTATCTGAATATACTATACGCCATGTACAACATGACTTCAATCTACATGGCTGCCATCTAGTGTGAAGTAGGCCTCCTAGCACACCAATACTGCGAATTTTGCATTTCGTACAATCGCGATACTGTTCGTTCGTAAGCGAAAATCTCGTCCTTTCCGGAGAAGACATTGACATAAGAGCTTTCCTGCAATAAAAACTATTAGCAACCGAATAAATTATATATCTCTTTACGAACTTGATGCTCTTTCATTTTTTCCCAATCCTCAGTCGCATGGCCATCTGAGGAGTTAGTATTCAAATCTTCTGCCAATCGGAACAATTTATCCAAGGGAGCCTCAGCACCAATAACAACTCTCACCTAAAGTCAGGTTAACTTCAGTGCTATAAAAGAAAAACTTTGGCTCGATCTCTGAAATTAGTAATTTTTCTATAACTTTCTACAACAGTAAGCTCACATCAAATAGTGATTCTGTGGGACTTTTAGCGGTCCTTTGGTCATGTACAAAGTCCCTGTATGTGAAGACAACGTATATGTATGTTGTTACTCAGTGCGTGTTGAAGCCACCGAACCTATTTCGGACCTTATCTACATTTATCCCGCACATACGCAGAACGAACGGCCTACTATTTGGATTTCACATTCGAACCCATAAACTAGGAGCTGGTAAGTGGGAGTGAAAACGTTGGTACGAAAATATAATAGCACGTAAACATTAAACGAAGTATCGTGCCCTTGCAGGTCAGAGTTTTGCGCAAACAACTATTTCCACCTACTCCCGGTTTCTGTTGAAAATTTAGGAAGAAATTTATTTGAAGTTTGGAAAAGTGTGTTTAGCATCATTCAACCGATCCTTCCAATCTGGTTGTACTTACGATTTTGACATGTATGGAGAGAAAATTCAGCAATAACGTTTGCACCGTAAGCTGGAGTGGGGTCCTTGCCATTTTATACTAAGTACAAGCAAGCTGGAAGCAAAAACAGTGAAGAACCTCTCTCGCAAGGAGATTTCTGCATCTCTTCGTTTTTCGAAAGTATTTACACCAAATGATTTGAAAATTCTCTTGCATAGCAATGAACTTTGAGTGCCAGGCTTTAGCCAGCCCACATAGAGGTGCAGAAACAGTGACATCATTCAAAAGCATTTGCACAGTTTTCAAATAGGCTGCTCCAAAAGCAGTTTCGTTTTCTCTAAAGAAGTACCACATCCTGCAGAAAACAGATTCTTAAAACTTTTTGATACTATCAATGCAGCTTTCCATCTTCTATGTTCTGTTTTCACTGCATTTCAGCAAGCTCTTAGAAAATCACCAAAGTCTGCAATTCATGTCTTGCAGTGGTTAAGTTTTGCAACTCTAAATTCTTGTACGAACTTCGCAAAGGCATTCGAGCTGCAGTTGGGTAAACACCCAACAGTGTAGTGCAGTCTCTTCATCATCACTCCGATTTTGCAAAATCACTCATACAAAAGGACTGACAAGTCGCACTGAGCCAGTAATAAGGTGTACTTCGATCAATAAATTTTCTAGTCGCAAGGCATTTTGAGATTACGATTAGATGCAATCATGAGCTGATCTGGTACTAAAACAGATGTTTCTTGAGATAAAACGCTTTCAAAACACGAAAATGATTAACCAGTGAAAGAAGCGTCGCTCACTATTGCATTTGCTTTTTGTAGGTTACTTGATATTTGCTGAGGATTCAAAACATATCCCAAAAAAAAGAGGTGTTTTACGCATAGTAGCGGTACCCAGCTATTACCTTAGCACTACTGTGAAGAGCATTAACCATCATCGATTACGACATCGACTAGATTATCCGAAAATCTTTATTTTGACGGATTTTGCGCTCGGTCAAAAAATGCGATATTACTTTCGGAACGACCTGATATAATTGAAATTTTTTATAGCATCAAGCAGTGTTGATGCGAACTCTCGGATTAAACAGCGAATGTATTTTTAAAACGTTTTTCAGGGCTTTTTGTTGCGCAGTATAGAGATTGAAGCATGGTGGATATATTCTTGACGCGCACAAATTTTTCTTCAGGTTCGCTGATGACTAGCGCAAAGAAGATAACCTTTTATCGGTCATCCAAGCTATTTTTAACTGAGAAATCTGATTCAAAAATCCTCAAAATTTTTAGTACTGAAATCTTCGTCCGTTCTGTAGTGAAGCGTATTGCTTCATTTCATGAGAGAACGGCAGTTACGCCCAAACACTAATCTGCAATGCTCTTGAACTATTTCATGCATTCAAAACTCGAGCTCTTGCGTTTTACAGGGTGCGTCAAAAGTCTGGGAGTAACTTTGCAGTATTGCAATTGCAAAGGTACTGGTGGTTTTGAATTCAATTTCGTGCCACATGATGCTGCGGTCATCCTCTACAAAATACTAAATGGCTGCCATATGTTTTTGTACGATTGGAAATTACCAAGCTAGTACTTTTGCAAAGCGAAAAAACCAGAATTTTTAGTATTTACAATTTTTGTTATGGCTAGAAATGCTGTTAATATTCTACGACATTTCGATGCACACAATATAGAAGAGGCTTTGCGCTATTGGGTCGTAGTTTTGCTTTTGCCAGGATCTGTCCTTGCATGAACGGAAAATAAAAGTTTGCGAATGTTACCTACGTGCCAGTGGAAATCCGTCTTCAGAACAAATTTGAAAACTGTGGAAGCGCAAAAGGCATTGAGACCAAGGCTTTATTTTTTGCATACGTTTACTAAACTAGAATCTATTGAAAATCAGCCATGGAAACACTTTTTATACTTTTTAAACGATAATTTAAAGTTTTTTTGCGCAATTGAAGCCAAAATTCCGGCATGCGACGTACACATGCTTCTAATTGAAAATCCAATATTTTTATTCCTAAGCAATGCAAAAGATTCTTTTGGAAATACGTAGATAAAAGCTTGCTCTATCGTGCTGCACATTTGTCAGGGTAAAAGTAGCAGTTATTGTGAAGGCGTGGGGCATATTTCATTACGACTACCTGCGTGCCATGACATGTGGACTTGCCAAGATTTTGTAGGGCCGCGTGGAAGCCAAAAGAGGCAATTTTGCAGTTCAAAAAAAGGGTTGTATCTGCAATGGATCGAATTATGTGTGCGCCAAATTTTCAATTTCTAGGTACTTCCCTTCTCATTTTGTAAGAAAAAGTACTAGGCTCCCAGACTTTTGACGCACCCTGTAAAAGGCGCAAGTACAACGTTTTAAAAGATGATGGACACGCGAAAACTTTTTCGTCATTGCAAGAACCTGATATTTTGAAGCCTAAACCGACTGGTGGTGGTAAATTTCTAGAAGAAGACACACTGCACTTGGGAAAGGCAAGAAAATTAATGCTTGTAAGCACTTTCAGATTAGTGGGGAACCGAGTAAGCAATCTGTATCCGAGTAAGCAGTAAAGCAAGCAGTTCTAATAAAGAGCGAATGTCCCATTTGGTTAAAAGCCTTAGGCAGAAAGTGAGAAGTAAACCCCAGTAAAAACTCTAACACAGCTGATCCTTACCATAAATTTTATACTCCGTTGATAAATGACGCCGAAGAAATTGACGGATACAGACAGAACATGCGGTAGAGTACACGAATGCCCAGAAATCTCACCCTTTATTCACTCCGCCATCTCCCTTTCTCTCCCTCAATTCCCCCCCCCCCCCCCCCTCCTCACCGCCTTCAACCTAACGAGCCTTAGGTTGCAGCAGCAGACTAAGCATCTTATCAGAATTACTTGAAAGAGAGACCGCAAATTCACAAGAACTTAAGCCGGTGGCAGTTTCGAATTGTCTATTTTGTCAAGTACACTGCTTGTTGAGCCCTTACCTTTTGATCGTAAAAGGTGTCAATCATTGTAATGAACCGCCTAGCTTCGCATAGCTTAGAGCTCGTCAATACAGGGACATTACGAATGATAATGGTATGAAATACCCTTGCTAGAACAAGATAATCAGCTGCACCGCATGGTTTTTCGCACCACTGTAATACACAGAGTTGTCAAGATACTAGAAATCGGTACTGCATAAGGTCTTACATCTGCAAATTCGAGGTCTGCTACGCCACCGCAGCATTTGTCCACCACTACGTTACGTCCAAGTATATTGAGCACTTTCTTGCGTACAGCTGAAGCCACCGAGATACTTTCTGGCAATATACGGGATTCACACTTACTGTCGGTTTCCTGAGCAATCATTTGCTTGAAAACACGATCGCATTGAGAGTTGATATCACATTCTGTTGACTGAACGAAATAGGAATCAGAATCACCAGCTCCAATTCGACGATAATCGATGCCGGAATCTAGCGAGACTGTCTTACATCTTTCCTTCAAAATAAGTATGAATCAGCAAATGCGATGAAGAGTTCAAAATGTCATGCTAAAATACCTGCAAAATATCAATGAAAGGCAAAAACTGATGTCTTTGCAATCCGTTTCTATATAGGTCAGCTGGTGGACGATTGGAAGTGGCCACCATGACCAAACCTTCGTCGAACAGCAGAGAGAAAAACCTTTTCAAAATCATAGCATCGGCGATATCGGTCACCTAAGCAAAGGCCTAGCTATTTGTCTCACCAGTCTCAATGAGAAAGAACTTCTCCTGTGTACCTGAAATTCATCGAAGCACAGAAGCTTACATCTTCCCATGACTTCATCAACAATGAGCGGTACTGGATCGAATGAACCTCGTTCACTCGTACTTGCAAGCTTCAACGCATGCATTCCTCAAAACGAACAAAGTTTAAAACAATCAAAGCGAGATTAGATTCAGGAGATACGCTGTGGTATTCTGATTTAACTATCGCGCAAAACTTCAAAACTTCAAACTGAACAAAGATGGTACGCTTGAAGAGCTCAAGTAATTTCTGAGGATGAAAGGCTACCAGGCAAAGTCTACGTAAAACTTCTTCAAGTTTCTCCATCAACTTCGAGCTTTCGGGATGTATATCAAGGACACAGAAAACTTTTTTGAAGCCAAAAAAATCCGAGACACAAAAAAGAATGTTTATAGAGTTCAAAAAGAGTGTTTATAAGTGTCAAAAAATATGGTTCTTCTTATCGACATCGGTGCCAAAACCTATGAACTGGTTCAACCAAATTCAATCTCACTGAACCAGTTAACTGAGCACATTTGCTACCACTATACGGTTTCAGATTTGCAAAAAGATAACTTCAATCGTACTCTTGTGCATTTCCTGCATGAACGAGTGGAAATGCACTCTTTGCTTTTCTTCGAATGGACAGCATTCAAAAAACATGTCCATCAATGTCGTTTTGCCACACCCAACCGTTCCCCAAAGATAAATACCACGAGGAGCATGAATGGCATGATTTGGCTTCTGAAAGCGGCCAGCTCAAAAAGGTAAGATACGGTAGTGGACAACGTACCTTGAACTGAGACCATATATTGAGAAGACCAAAAGAACTGACTCTACGCCTCGGAGGAAGTTGGTATGTTGAGAGAGAATCAAGAAGATCATCAAATTGTTTGACTATGTACAGCTGTAAGAAGACTACTAAGCAAAAGAAGGAACAAAACAGAGCAAGAGAAGCTAACATAATGCAGAATGATTCAGCTATCACCACCTACTTGATGTTCGTCGTTCTGTAGGGTGCCCTCTCGGACTCTCCGACTATATGTGTGCGCCATGGTTGAACCATATCGACATTCTATTAGATATAGCGTCTTCACGGATCTCTTCAACATCTCGGGGAGGGGCCTGCATAATGGATGTGAGGCTATCTTTTGATGTATAAATCCATGAATACCTGCGCTCCAATCAGGGAAATCCACTAAGCAATGAATAGGATACTATCGCCGTTCCATTAGTCCTTGGCCGACTAACAAATCCGAAACTGTCTATAAAAATCCAGCTAATATGCAGTGAATGACTTCAACGACAACTGAATCGATCACCTGCTCCAAGCATTCAATCCAGTTCCGATAGTACACCCTTATCGGTGTGTCTTGAGTGCACAATCACTTTGTATTATGCCATCAAAAGATGTCCTTGGAATTGGAATGAAGGGCTAAGTATTTTCGAATGACGACGCTACAGCGAGCGCATGAACAGCAAGCAACGCGATTGCAGCTTCTCATGTGATCAAAGTTCTGTCGTCACGGATACCTTTGCCTCCGTGCTTCGATGAATGTTGTATGCTTGAAACACCTGCAACCAAGTGTCTTCATGCTCTCGTTTATCTGGGGACTTGTGTGGCGACGCGAAGTTTCTTCTTATCGGAAAAAAAGCAGCTCGGTTGTTGCGATGCACTAGTATTCGTGATTATCAATGATATTTGGAGGAAACCACGCAATGCCAAAGCTTGCTCCTACGTGACATTTCCTCATCAAAACACCGTTCATCTTTATTTCTTACTCAACCGTTCTGCGCTCCATGAGTGGTGTTTGAAGATCCAGGCTTTTCATGGAAAATGAAGTTTTTAGGCTATTTGGAGTTGGTTCCTGTCTCCTGAACTGATGCATCATGGAAAATCCAGCTCGGGCGGGAAGCTCTGAAGCTGCTGATTCTCAAGCCGAGCAAGCCAACGAATCGTCATCGAGCATGGGGCCCACTACGTCTTCTGCTCCTCCGCCTGTGGACGATCCAGATGATCATCGTAAGAGCTTTTTTACTCCAAAAAAAATGAACAACGAATGCAGGCATATATGGATCAATCATTTCTTGGAAACAAATGAAGCGAAATTCAGGGAGGAAACGCTGCATTATTTCCCAATACACCCGAAAAATTGCAGCCCCGCAGAAAATGTTGTCGAAAATTATGTAGAAAATGATATAATTTGGCGAGCGTACTCATGGTTGTTGAGACTTTACCCCTACACGAGAATGGTCAAAAGTCGAAATGTGATTTTCGGAAGAGCTGCATACCTCTAATGCTGCGTAAAACGCTCTCATCGTCTCTCAATCTGCTGAACGCCTAGTGGGCGAAAACAACTTGTTCCAAAAAATATCTATACAAGTGCAGTCGCATACATATACAGCATATTTGGTTCCGAGGTAAGCGATAAGTTAAATCTTGTTATAGGGTCCAAGTTGAAAATTGTTTAATTTGCAACTGCATATTAAGATTTGTACCTGCAGTCTGTTTCTCTTGCAAAGAAGGTGCTCATATGGAAGCGCTCAACACATAAGAAAGGCAGATTTGGGATCAGCGTTTCATACTGCATCGAATAGTATGCTGCTCTTAACGGAACACCATCTCAACTTCTCACCTTTTTTCTTCTGAACTTTTCGCTACGTTAGCACTAAAATACACTTATGAGAGAGTATACGGCCCAGAAATCTGCTAAAAATAACTTGATTCAACACTGTCATAATGTTATCAAAAGCAAAGGATACTTAATTTACGCATACTGCCTCCTTCAGATATGTGCCGGGTATGTCGTGGTGATGATGGTCATCTATACTACCCATGTCTTTGTACCGGAAGTATAAAATATGTTCATCAGGAGTGCCTCACGGAGTGGTTGAAATATAGGTATTGATCACACTGTTTACCAAAGTTTTCATGCAAGTAATTGTGAAACTTTGCAGTAAAAAGGAAGTTTGTGAGCTATGCAATTACAAATATTCCTTTCAACCCATCTATCGACAAGACATGCCGAAAGCACTTCCGTTAGCGGAAATTCTCAAAGGTAATCGCATGTAGTTTGCTACAATGAATATCTTAACCAAAGACTATGATCCGCTTCAGCTTGCTGTGCTCCTTTATAGCCTATATGTTGCAGGGGTCGCTGTAAATGTTGCTAGAATGTTGCGAACATGGCTGGTGTATACTATGGTACTCGTTTCCTGGCTGGGAGTCGTGCCGCTAACGGCTGCAAGAATTTATCACGCAGTATTCTATCTTTCCATTCAAGAAATATTAGTTCTGCCTATCAGTATATTTCGCACAGAGCATGTATTTCCTGATATTTTCAAGGCGAGTTTTTGGGTGAATTGTTATTCACTCTTTCCAAATTATATGAAGAGTATTTAGGGTTGTTTCCTTCTCATCATCTTTATCTGTACTTTTATTTCGCTAGTCTGGTTACGAGAACAGATCATCCACGGAGGCCCGCACGACTTCCTCAATATCGGTAAGCCAGGAAATCTTCTAGTCTAGACTCTTCTTATGCCGATGTTTTCCAGAACGAGGAGAAGATCCGAATCGAAATGTTATCGATGGCGAACGTCCTCCCAATGAAGAGGAGATAGCGTTGGCTAACAACAACAACGAACAGGTCAGCCGTTGCGGTCATGCCTATAGCCCGCTTTACGGCATCATGTTTCAGGACGATGGAGATGTGGGCGACAACGAAGATGAGGAAGATGAAGAAGAGGAGCTACCTGAAGAAGGAGAGGCTCAGGCAGAGGCAGAGGTATTGTCAAACGTTTGCTGTACCTTAGTGATACAAAAATTATTGTTTCAGCATGTACTCGATGATGTGGGAGATCATCAAGAGTTTGTGCGGGGTATGTGAAAATAGTTTATTTTCTGCTGAGACATACGCACTGTTTTTATGGTAGTGTTTCCAGACAACCCACTCCCAAGAGCCGCAGAACAACCTGGCCCAGATATTCCACCTGCTGAAGACAACTGGAGAGATCTGGATAGGTAATTTCCATCATACATACCTCTCAATGTGCTAGATTAGACCAAACCGTGAAAATTCTCATCCCACTACATAATCCTGGTCATCGCAAAATTGTGAATTGACTTTGTGTTTAGATTGGGAGATGAGTTGACTTGGCAGAGGTTATTGGGTTTGGACGGCTCCCTTGTCTTCCTGGAGCGCGTAGTTTGGGTAATCTCTCTGGACACGCTTTTCACTATAATGTTTGGTGAGCCTCTTTTTTTAGCGCAAATTTTGAAGCTAGTGTTTGATTCCTTGCAGCATATGCACCTTATAAACTTGGGTTCTATATCCTGAGCAAGTTTGGGGTCATGCAGTCCATCCACTATTTCCCTTCAATAGCTGCAATATTGACGGGATATGTTGCTGTCACTGCAATTATTTATTTTCTGCACTACGTCGTTGGTGTTCTACGACTAGCAAGGTCAGTCATCTCTTGACTTTGTGACATTGAATGGGCTTATTTTTTCAGCGTTTATCGCATATTGGGTATCTGTTTTCTTGTTCTAAAAGTGTTTTTGTTGGTTCTCATCGAAATAGGCTTCTTTCCAATTATTTGCGGCTGTTGGATGGATTTGTGCTCGCTGGTGAGAACTAGAAGCTCTCTTGTTCAGTAGTAAATGTTTTTATGTATAGAAACTATTCTCTGCCTCACTTTCATCTCGTGCATCTTCGTTCGCAGCCTCACCTACTTCTTCAGTATTTATACACTGGATGATTGGCATGGTCGGATCCAGTTTTTATCAATGAACTAATAAAATTATGTTCCTTTTTTTCAGGTTTATGTATTTTATTTTGCCTCTTTTGTTCTACTTTTGCGCGAGGTCTTGCGTCCTGGAGTTCTGTGGTTTATGCGAAACCTGAATGATCCTGAGTTCAATCCCATTCAAGAGGTGCTGGTTTAAATATTATCTAGATGTTCACTTGTTTCTAAAGTTATCTTATAGATGATAGAATTGCCTGTCACTCGTCATCTCCGGCGGCTCGTGGCTTCTACAGTGAGTTGACGCATTTCTTCCAGTAGTGAGCATTGTCGATTGAACAAGCTCCACAGTTTTCATTTCGTTATTTTTTTATCCTTCCATTTTTCATGTACTAATTTTTCATCACTGTATGTCACATTACAAAGTTTGAACAAACGCATAACATGTAGATTAGGAGTGCAAAAATGTGCAGTAAGGGCTTGCCCCATATAGTCTGATATAGAACAAACAGTAGCTGAACCTAATCGCGGCGGTCACAAGCGTCATATCTGGTAACTGAGCACAACATTTCAATTTTAGTCTCTGTGCTTTACGACAATCTTTCTCATCGTCTATCTTCCTCTGGTCATTGTGCAGAAACTTTACTCGTCCCTCTTACCATACAACATGAGCCTTTCGGCTGACACTCCACTTAGTGAACTTTCGCTGGAGCTTCTGATTTTGCAGGTAATGTTTTGGAAACTCATCGCTGATCTGTATCAGAATGTTTCTAGGTGGTTCTACCTGCTTTACTGGAACAAACGCAAGCACGATTCTTGCTCAAAACTATCGTGATGTGGTGGTGCGTGCATGTCGGAGGTGCTCTCAGTCTGGATAGGTAAGTGTCATTATCTTTCCACTCTTGCCAACAATTGCTAATCTTGGTATTCGTGTAATGTACAGTTACGAAGGTGATTTGCAGGTATCTTCTGCCTGATCTACCTAATCCAGAACACCAGCAAGATGGTGCAGGAGCACAAGGTGCGGGTGGACTGGCTGCTGAACACCAGGTACATAGCAGAGTAGTGAATTTGAGGAATTGAACCATTTAAACTTAGGCGTTGCTGCTTCTTCGTGAACCACAGGCTTTCCAGCCCTACATTCGCCCTCGATTCTTCCCTCTCCGAGTTCTATTACTCCTTGCGACTATGGCAGCCACATGCTGTTTTGCAAGCTGCTTACTTTTCCTTGTACCAGGTACTATTTCTTCACCCTTTTATGAAATTGGTAGTCTCTCATATTTGTTCGTTCAGTGGTTGTTGGAAGAGCGATCATTCACAATCTGACTGGATACTCTAATGTACACGAGCTTTACACTGTAAGTCATTAAATAATTCTACTTATCAGCCTAACATCCGAGCTTTGATTAATCTACTTCTAGGTTGGAACGGGCTTATATGTATGCTGGATGTCTGTGAAAATGGGTTTACTCACGTTGCATTGGTTCCACCTCGGTCTAAATCATTTGAGAGAAGCCTTTGTCAACTCTATTTATCTGGTCAGCTTTCATCTGCTGCTCATACAAAAGTCTTTTTCAAGCAACAATGCTACGTCATCACACTTGGCTTTTTGATGGATATTTGGAAGTGTACATCCACTTTGGTTGAAGATGAGGTTTTCAGACACTTCGGTTGCTAGTCATTTGCATACCTGTCGTTTTTGTGATTCCGATGCTTATGGGTACATACTTTCAACTTGTGGTCATCACACCCTTGAGGCTTTCTTACCAACAGGTGCAGTAATGCAACTTTCCATCAGTAATGCAACTTTCCATCTTAATCTCGCTACTACGCAATTGTTTAGACAGCGCTGGTCTTTTTGTGGCAAGACTGGGCTATGGGTGTATTGCATATGAAAATTGCTTGCGGAGCTGTAATGATGGGCCCCGAATGGTGGATGCGGCAAGTATTCGATCAGGTGTGTTATCTTTGTCCTGTTTCATTCTAGCCATACTCTTTTTGTGGGATCTCAGTAAATTGTGGGGGAAGGAGTGGAGTGAGACTTGTTTTTGACGTTTGACTTCTTTAAACGATACGTCATACTAATTCTTCTTAATCATACTTGGTCCATGAAGATTTTCGCGAATATAATCTTTATTGAAAGGGGCCCCTTGGATCAAAGCAACATTTTGTTAAAGATCGTAGAAATCGAGTTAAGAGTATTTTCGTGTAGAAACAGAGCTTGGTTGATGCCTCCTAACATCTGAAATATCTTTGTTTCAGATTTATCAGGATGGGATTCGCAATCTTCGAGCTCGCTTCATACTGTCGCAGCTTATCATCCCAGTAATACTCTTTCTTAGTTCACTGCTAGCCTTCCCATATCTCGTGGCGCGGTTGTACATATTTGTAACAGGTAATTTTTTGAATCATGTATTTTTTCTTATTCGATCACGTTAATCTGTTCTTTCCGACTTTGTTCTTTCTGCATGCTTTGAAAAAATTGACATGACCTGATTCATTGGAAGTCATTTCTTCCACTATACACGTAGTGAAATGAGAATATCGGTCAAAATAAGTAGGTGTTCATTGCGAGGTTCTCAATCTTTCCATTTCCATTCAAAGCTTCTACGGTAAAATGCAAATAATCCATCACCTTATCATAAAAAACCTCCTTGCTCAGCCATTTGATCTCACTGCACTTTTATGGAAATCTTAATGTAGACTTAAAGGCAGTGTCTCGGCAGAAATTCGTTTTCCAGTTCTTTACCTTCTAGGAACCTTACGTGAAGAATCCATCTCTGGGCTTCTCAGAGCTTGAAAATGGCCAAAATGTGCTTCCGAAGATTTCCAGGTCCGCATTCAGTGAAGATACACAGGAAAAAAGCGCCCTGCCTCCCTCGTTCCGGGCATCGCCCACTTCTCCAGTGATTGCGGACCTAGGAAACTCGGAAATAGCTCATTTTCGCCATTTTCATTTTCATTTGCGCTGAAATAGCCCAGATATGAATTCCGATTGGCGAAAAGGCTCCGAAGAGGTGAAAATCTGGAAAACGAAATTCCGCCGAGATATTGCCTTCAAGACTGTTCGATTCACATTGACCATCATCAATTTGTCTTTAGTTCACACGAGCAAGTTGCCTTACATTAGTGGTATAGCTCAGCATAAGGTAGATGCGGAGTGAGTTGCTTGTGAATTTGCCAACTTCTTCTTTTCTGAAAGATCGCAGATAACATTGCAAAAAGAGAGAGCTGATTATAGATGTTGATCGAAAAAGTCCGAAAAGTAGCGAAAGTAGCCCGTTGTAGGAATCACCTACAGATAGCTGCTTAAGGCAAAATGAGTGAAAATTTCAAACAGGTGAAGAGACTGATTTTTACATGAGATCTGTGCAGGAACGACAAAGAAAAGCAAAAAATGGTTCATATTTTTACCTTGCTTCCAGAATTCTTTTTTAGGTGCACCTCTTGAAGAAAGTGTTATTGTACTGCGATACTGTTTTCCGAGCAGCTTGATCATCCTATTGGTGGTTAGCTTCTTGCGATGGCAGCTGAACAAAATTCAAGGGCTTGCGGAGAACATTAGGAATGAGAAGTAGGTTATGCTTAGTGATTCTGAGACCTTTAGTAACAGCAGCTTAACTTACGATGGTGGTACCGCGCGAGATCTTTACTTCAAATCTTCACTGAGCTCGAATCTGCTAGCCACTACAAGATATTTGCATCAGTTTTTGTTGCTCGGCTTCTAATTTTGGTCATTTGTAGTAATCATTTTAGGTACCTTGTTGGGACAAGACTGGTAAATTACGAGCGCAACGGAATGTCTCAATCGTCCTCAGAAGCTGCGATCTCGTCATGAAGTCACCTCTTTTGCATATAGTTCTTGAGAGATTTCTTCTAAATAAATTATGTCAAATCGGCAATACTGGTAGACTCAGTCTTATCTATGTTGTTAAATCTATATGCCATGTAGAAGTGAAATGAAGTGGAGCGAAAATTGGCGAAAATGTCTGGAGCTCTGGCTTATGAGGAAGTCAGTTTGTTAAAGGAGAGTTTCTATAGGGTATATTGCTGTGTGTTGCGTTTGTGTCTGACGTAGGCCTGCCAAGATCCGGTAATTTTGAAAGAAATTTCATCAAAAAATTATGGTGAGCTATAGAAGGGAGAAAAAAGTCCTGCTGTCTCTTGTAGGGTTTGCTCTATCCATCCGTCACTTGAACTCCTTGGGAGGGTTGATAAAAGAATTTCGGAAAATTGTGAAATCTGACCATCTCAAAAAGCACGGGTCGCAGATTTAATTGATTTTCCGAGAGTCCGTTGACTTTGCTGCAGTGCGTTTATAATCATTAGAGAAGAAGATGAAACGCTGCACGGAAGTAGAATCTTGGAAATCTTTGTGCCACGAAATGTGGCGTTCATTTGAAGAAGCGACATTACTTTCGGAACAATCTTATAAAAAGGTTGTCCCGAGGAATTTTCCCTTTGTTTGGCCATTGATATCTCTCTTGCCCTATTAGCTTCCGCCGACCTCTTAATACATCTGGTAGACTTGGCTTCAGCTTAGGTTTACGGTATGAATCAATTCACGATTTGTTCTCCGATATCGTATTGTCACGGCAGGCACATTAAAAAGTTTCGCAGATTTGGGAATGAAGTTTCGCTTGAAAATCCTCTAAAAGAGCGTCGCTACCATGCATAATTATTGCAGGTTATCAGAGATGCAAACTTATGTCAGATATACCGAAAAGAGTACTTCCAAATTCCGTCAAAAACTGACCACACCATCAGAACTGCTTCATTCACTGTACAGAGATATCTGACATCTTCGTGAGAAGTCAGCACCTCCAAAATCTATTAAAAGGTTTTGTTGTTTTTTAGTTCTCAGCTAATCAACAAGAAGCCAATATGCTGTTCTTACTCTACACTAAAGGCGAGTATTCGGTGAGTTACAGTAACGCTGAGATCTCGCCTTATACTATCAATCCAAACTGTGCAGCTCTACAGAAATACCAAGAGGTCAACGAGAGAAATTAAGTAGTTTGAGAGAGATATCAATGATCAAACAGTGAGCATATTTTTTCGGGACACCATGTATGTATGAGTCGCAGAACATGGCTTTTTACCGAATTTTAACACGTTGACGACAGCGTGCATTTTTAGCTGTCTGCCTTGTGGGACAGTGCCTTCTACAGTAAGTTGAGTATTTTTAGCTGGAACCAAGCAGGCCGTCATCTGCAGTATCCCTACAGTGATTTTGAGAAGCAGCTAAGAAACGCGGAAGTAATTCCTAAGAATAAAGCATAACAGAACTTCCGAAACCTCAGTCATTGCATGACCCACCATGTGGGTCACATTGTCGTCAATGTGTTAAAGGCAGTGTCCGGAAAAACTCGATTTTGAGATTTTGTGCTTACCTGGGCCTATTCGCCATGTTAACTTCGAAAATCCACGTTGGAAAGCGCGAAAACGGCAAAAAAGGGCTCTAACGCAGGAGGGAAATTAGAAGTGGGCGGGGTCTTCCCCACTGTGAATTTTGCGGTCCCATCTTCTGAAGCGATTTTCTCAATTCCGCTGCCGATTGAGATCTCCACAGGCCAGGTGCAAATGCATGACTTAAAATCGGGACCGAGAAGATCGCTCCGGAAGCTTGGAGCGCGAATCCGCAGTGGTGAAGACTCCGCCCATTTGTGATTTTCCTCCTGCGTTAAAGGCAGTGTCCGGGCAAAAACTCGATTTTGAGATTTTGTGCTTACTTGGGCCTATTCGCTACGCTGAATCCGAAAATGCACATCGTAGAGCGCGAAAAAGGCGAAAAACGGCTCTAACACAGGAGGGAAATGAGCAGGTGGGCGGGGTCCTCCCCACTGCGAATTCACGTTCCCGGCTTCCGGAGCGAACTTCTCGCTTCCGGTTTTAAGTCAATCATTCGCACTTGACCGGTAGCGATGTTAGGACGGCAGCGGAATCGAGAAAATCGCTCCGGGAGCCAGGAGCGTGAAATCGCACTGGGGAAAGCCCCGCCCACCTGCTGATTTCCCCCCTGTGTTAGGGCCCTTTTTCGTCGTTTTCGCGCTCTCCAAAGTGGATTTTCGGATTCAGCATAGCGAAAAGGCCCGGGTAAGCACAAAATCTCAAAATCGAGTTTTTGCCCGGACACTGCCTTTAAAGCCCCTTTTCGTCGTTTTCGCGCCCTCTAATGTGCATTTTCGGATTCAGCATTTTGAATATGCCCGGATTAGCACAAAATCTCAAAATCGAGTTTTTGCATTCTGAGCTAGTTCTATCTTTATTTAAAATATGATTTCATTACACAATTTTTTCGAGTTCTTTGGTTCGAAGATCATCGGAAATTACAGGGTGTCCCAAAAGTAAGTACACACTTTTCAATTTAATATCCCTCTTTCCACTGTGTCTTTTTCCGACGTTCAAGTACCGTTCTGTAGAGGAGGCTTCAATTTAGATTTACAGTATCGAGCGAATGACCGATTGCTATTCATTACTGTAGGATTACTGCAAGAACTTCAAGATTACTGCAAGATTTCAGAGCATTGGAAGCCATATTCTGCCTCGAAACAAAACTAAACAAGCCAAAAACTCTTAGGCCAATGGACTCCGCTGAATTCGAATATGAGATTTCCACTTTACTGTAATGCTTCTTTCCAAAGTTATCACCGGTAAACCATAATAACCGAATTTCCAGTATTTGTCAGAAATGTGATCACACAGTCAAAACAGCTGAAAACACTCGTAAGAAGTCGTGTAGCGGAATCAGCGCGCATGAAAACCCTAGTACACGATTTTTCACATTTTTTGAAAAAATTTTGTCAGATGGCATATTTCACGACGGTTCCACATGCTGGAAGTTATTACCGTAATCCCACAGTAAAGAAGAGGCTCTGCTCGGTACTCGATCAATACTTTAAACCTAAGTTGAAGCCTCCTCTACAGAATGGTGCTTGAATGGTCAAAAAAGACCCATTGAGAAGAGAGATATTAGCGATTGAAAAGTGTGTACTTACTTTTGGGACACCCTGTATTAATAGCAGTATACTTGGCATAACTTCGCAGAACTATCACGGGTGTAAAACTCATATTTGTTGCCTGCAACTTGACTATTCTAATAAAAGTGATTTAGCTTTAGTTTTCTTTAAAGGCAGAGTGTTACTCTAGGTAGCTCCTCTTCAAGGTTTCTACCGTATTCCTACTCTAAAGAAGAGCAATCGATGTTTGACTTTCACACTGTAATCCGAGCTGAAACCAGCACTACAGAATGGTACCTTGGTGAAAGACATTAAAGCGAGAAAGTTATTGCAGATCAAATAGTGAGGACATTTTTTGAACCCTGTATATCACATCACACCGGAAGTTTATCCTTTTGTTCTTTTTGTTTCATTCTTTTGGTCCGTTCCCTTAAGTTTGTTCGGATCTTCTGTATTTGGAAGATTCATTGCGGTGAAAAGGAAGTTGCGCACCTTCTCAGACAATTAAATGCTCTCAGCCGGCAGCCACAAAGCCACCGCCTAGACCCACCAAAAGCGCGGTGGCCTCATCGCCTCACTGTCGCTTCCCGCTGAGAGCTTTGTCGGAGTTTTGTCGGAGCTTGTCGGAGCGGGCTCAGCGGGCAGCGAGCCCGCTCCGACAAGCTCCGAAAAAGCTCCGACAAAGCTTTCAGCGGGAAGCAACAGTGGCTGCGATAAGGCAACGACGCTTTTGGTGGGGCCCGCTGAGAGCCTGTGATTGTCTGAGTTAAATAAGTGTTCCGAACAGCTTTTAAAGTTACCGGTGCTGTACTGAGAAATCTCAGTGAGTTTGATCACGCGTATTCACTCTTCTTCAACCGATATACGCAGCTTAACGAGATGCAAGAAATCAAGAGTTTGCTGGAGAGACAGTCTGTAAGCCACTGCAAAAGCATTGGAATTTGCAAGTTTACTTGCAAAACAATTCATTTCTCTACCAAATGTCAAAATCAATCACATAAAATTTTTCAAATGACTTCTGGAAAATTTTTCCTTGCTCTATCCAATGGTTATTTGCTGGCTGCAAAGCTCAACTCAGGCACTCGCACCGGCCGGTGACCGTCCGACTACCGGCCGGTGGGGGTGGTGTCAATTTCACTCAGCCGCGTAGTCTACGACCACCGGCCGGTATTCGGACGGCCACCGGTCGGAAGGGTACGGCCGCCAGCCGGTGTATACTGAGGAACGGTAGAACTGTCTTTTATTCACTGGCATATAGGAAAATACACTGCAAAGAACAAAAATCAAGGCCGCTGATGTAGCAGCTTCGGAGACCACGTCCGATTTTAAAATTCGACAACACCGAGATACTATCGAGGGTTGTCTATGAGACAACACGTTGCCTTGTTCCTGCTTCGGAAATTGAAGAACATGCAAGGCATTGAGGGTAGCCTAACCATGCGTCGTATCTCACGCAAGTATCCTTTACGCTAAGACACTGGGAGATAGAATTTTGGGACGGTCGCCGGCCGGCATGATCTTTTGGGACGGTCGCCGGCCGGCATGATCTTTTGGGACGGTCACCGGCCGGCATTTAGCTCCGCCCAGATTTATGGAACGGTCGCCAGCCGGAAGGCCGTCGTCGGACGGTCGCCGGCCGGTGCGAGTGTCTGAGAATGACGGCGAATAAGTAAGAATGATGCTTCGCAAATTTACAGAATACTGGAAGAGCGTCAAGTTGCAAATCCCTGCAACTTGACGCTCTTACACTATTCTGTAAACTGGTCACTGGAAAGGCGAAGCAGTGCTGCATCAGGATTCTAGGTTGTTACTTTAATTACTTTTCTGCAAGACTTGAGTCCATTCAGATTTGTTGGAAAACCTTCTGGAGCAACCTGAGCACAGCTAAAAGTCTAGGGGCTGGCTGATCCGCATCTGTATATTCTCTTCTTAGATCTTTGACACATAATGTGTAAAATGTTTGGCTGCACTTGCTCACATTCTCCTTCGATATTAACTTATGTTGTATTCGCTGTACATACATATGATTTGAGTCTTAGTTTATAAACGTGGTACCGAGCAGAACCGAATTATAAGCTTTTGCACCTTTATTGATACTTCCTAGGCAGTACGACTTTCACCTTAGTATAAACTATTTTGCGAAGCTCTAATTAGCAAAACTAGCAAATGTAGGCCATAAAGCAAGCATGCCTCTCGAGTTATTCTATGACTTTATGCGTTCTCGAATTTCAAAAATCCACGATTTGTTGCAAGCTTAAGAAATAGAAAGTTTCTTCGGATGCCTGGCCAGAACGACCTGATCAAAATCACATTTTTTTCCACACCTCAATATAATCTCAAAGACTCAAATTCAAACGCAGCCTATCATCTAGATACATGTAACACAACTCCAGCCTTTTTTTGGGGAAAAAGCCTCAAAAAACCAATTTTGGGTAAGAAAATCGAAATTCATGCTTTCGGCATCACTGCATTTCTTGCTTCTATGTCTTCAGTATGGCTATAATGCGAAATTTCACAGCCGAGATCCGTCGCATACCACCAAAAACGCTTCATTTTCTTTAGTTTTGCAGTCGATACTTCCAAAAAATGTTCAACTTACCATTTATGTATCTGGTAGCCATCGAAAATACGAAAGCACTGGACTTACTTTCTTGCTGAACGATGACCGACCGGCCTCTTCGCATGATTTCATGCTTTGGGGTAATAAGCTACGATTTCATCGATTGGGAGATTTCGACCTTTGCAGTAAATAATTGTAACCTCAAGGAAAGAATGCTCACATTCGCTCACCATCCTCTTACCATCGCGCCGTAAATATACCCTCGTGCCCTTACTTTCAGCGAAATGTGGAATTTTCATTTACGCGCTGCGTTCTAGTGTCCGAGGAGCGAGTCAACGCATGCTGCGATTCTGAACAATTAGCACGCAATACTTCTGCAATTTTGAGCTTTTCTGCAGAATACAATTTCTAAACGCGTATAGGCTGGTCACTTTGATAGGTAATATAGTGCCCCTGAGCTGCCGCAGCATTTATGCGTAAAAAACAGGTGACTACACTTCTTCAGTCCATCACGCAGTGTTCAATTCTAGTCGACGATTTCACTTACCTAGGCAGCACTATAGGATCTAATCTGAGGACGTGGGACGAGACCTGAAGGTATAGGCTTTGTTTACGGGTCGTGCAAGACGACAAACGTGCGCCAGCGACGTCACAAATTAAAGGTCTTTTGGGTCAGATGGTTACGGTAACCTTTGTTGGGATATTACCTCCGTTCGTAACTTATTCTCAAAACAGTCCAGCATTTTCTTTGGGAGGGAAGGGTATTTTTCTCTTTAGTATAAATCGTTCGTGATCGTGCTTGCTTTCGAGTGGTTTTCGCCATGCATACCATTATGTGGTTTTTGTTGAACAAGATAGTTTTTAGGTAAAAAAACATGGGTGTACCAGCATTCTTCCGTTGGCTTACAAGGAAATATCCGTCCATTATTGTCAATGCCAACGAAGAGCGCCAGAGAAATGCTGACGGCACACGAATCCCAATTGACTCCACCAAACCAAATCCAAACTTTCAGGTTAGATCTGTCCTCATATATGGAATGCTCTGAAAAGAACTCTATTGCTTGTCAACTCCTCCTGCTAAGGATGTATTTTCACACTTCACCACAGCGTCATTTTCGATTTTGAGCTTGCGGATCTTCGATATCATCTAACTTCACCACTTCTTTTGGAAGTGCCATAAGATGTATTTCAGGAATTTGACAATTTGTACCTTGATATGAATGGTATCATTCATCCTTGCACCCACCCGGAAGACAGGCCAGCACCTGCTAACGAGGATGAGATGTTTGTAAGTGATTTGCTATTTACAGTCTTTGCAAGAATCCAAAGATTTCGCGTTCGAACGCGGAGGTTTTCATTGCGCGTTATGCTTGTTTTGCTAATTGATGGCAAGTAACCAAATTCATTTCTTCTAAGAATTTGTGTGTTCGGTATCGCAAATCTTGTAGCATGCTTTGCTCATGAATTTTTTTCCAAAGGTGCCATGTTACCATAACGTTTTGTGTAAGTTCAAGCATTTTAGGCTCTTATCTTCGAGTACATCGATAGAATCTTCTCCATTGTACGACCACGAAAAGTGCTATACATGGCAATCGACGGTGTAGCTCCTCGTGCAAAGGTGAAACATAGTTCTCATTTGCTCTAGAGAATACGGCATTATATTGTTGTCGAAATATAATCAACTTTAGATGAATCAACAACGCAGCCGACGTTTTCGTGCATCAAAAGAAGCTTGGGAGAAGGCCGCTTCGATTGAAGAGGTGAGAATTTTGAATCAAATAACAGTCCTTCAGCAACTGTCGTAGCGGTTGTTTCTTTTGTTAAGCTACATGCCCCGTATTTTAGCAAAGACGGCGTCTTGAAGAGGAAGGCATTCCACTGCCTCCTAAAAAAGAAGAGGAAAGTCATTTTGATAGTAACTGTATCACACCAGGCACTCCTTTTATGGCAAGGTACGCTTTGAGAATGGTCTTTAATCATTTGCTCACTTGAACCCTGATTATCGCAAGAGTTTGATCCAAGTATCGCGGTGTGTACCTCTTCTAGAATACATTGAGAGTCAATAATAGAAGTTATGTATATTATCTGGCAGCATGTGATTTTACTCTTACAGGCTAGCCGATGCACTTCGTTACTACATTCATGAGCGAATCACTACTGACCCAGCATGGGCCAAGATTGAGGTTTGTGGACAGGGTTTTCAGAAGTTCCGTCGTACCCTAATTCTTATCATCAGGTGATTCTGTCGGATGCTAACGCACCAGGAGAAGGAGAGCACAAGATCATGGACTTCATTCGTAGGCAACGTTCAAATCCTGCTCATAATCCTGATACAGTGCATTGCCTTTGTGGTGCTGATGCAGATCTTATCATGCTTGGGTTAGCCACCCATGAAGCCAATTTCAACATTATACGGTCAGAGGTATTCTGCGACTGGATGTCCATAAGCAGTGTCTCTTAATTCTGAGATTTGACCAAATTTTTTTCAGGGAGGAATTCATCCCCAACCAGCAGCGCCCATGCGAGCTTTGTGGACAATACGGACATGAACTCAAGCAATGTCGAGGGTATTCATCCTTTTTTTTGCAAAGATCTACAGTACAACCTTTGCCATCTCAGACTGGAAAATGAAGAGAAAGGTCCTGAGCATGCTGATCCAATCTCGAAGGAGAAGAATTTCATCTTTTTGAGGATCCCCGTTTTACGGGAGTATCTAGAGAGGGACCTTACAATGGAAAATCTGCCATTCAAATATGATTTTGAAAGGGTTATTGACGACTGGGTAGGTCTGCCTGATTTGTTAGGTTACTGAGAAGTAATTCACTGTTTTCAGGTCTTCCTTTGTTTTTTCGTGGGAAATGATTTTCTTCCCCATCTGCCCTCGTTAGAGATTCGTGAGGGAGCTATCGATCGCCTTATCAAATTATATAAGGATATGGTGTATAGCATGAAAGGGTTCGTTTGGATAAACATTTGCTAACCAGGGGAAAAGCATCATTGTTCCAAATCGGAGCGCTTACGAGCTCTAAATAAATGACTACAGCTTCGTTAATGACTTGCTGTGTAACGAATATCTATCTCAAAATGATTTCTCTAGTTACCTCACCAAAGATGGCGACGTTTACATGGATCGTGTAGAGCGGATCATGCTTGGACTTGGAGAAGTGGAGGATGAGATCTTCAAGCGACGCCAGGTAAGAGTTGTCACGAGTCACATAGTATTCTGCTTTGTTTTTACTGAGTACTGTTGATATGCTTATAGACTAAGATCAAAGTTTTACCAGTTTCTATTGTTCCACTTTCAGCAAGATGAGGAGCGCTTCAAAGCGATACGGAAAGCAAAGAAAGCTCGAATGGGCGGTGGGCGCCGTCCTCAGGCGCCCTCATATGTTCCACAATCTGGATCTCTTATCGCGCCGTTAGCAAGAGCTACTCCATTGAGTGGTGAAACAACACGATCTTTAGCTGCCACCGCTAGAATCGAGGTGCGCTTGTGAAACTCTTCGTCCTTAGTGCGATCAGGTGAAAGTTATTCATGTTTTGCTCAGGCAATGCAGTACGCTGAAAATGAAGAAGCAGCTAAGCGGTTGAAACTTATGCTGAAAGAAGAAGGATCAGCGGATAACGCAAATGCAAACGATAGCAGTAGCAGAAAAAGGAAGGCGGAGGTAGCTGCACTTTTCGCGATTTGCATGAGATAACTATGAATGGTCTTGTTTTCAAGGCTCCTATAGACGTCGATTCTGACGAAGATCCACCAGATGACATACGTTTGTTTGAATCAGGATGGAAGGATCGCTATTACAGGTATATAATGGAAAAGTTTACAATTAATTTCTTTAGAGCTTCGTTGCGAACTTCTCCGCCTCCATCTTTTGAGAGAATTCTTTAGAATGGCGATGTTAATGGGGAAGATACTTTGACTAGAGAACTGATAAAAACCGCTTCGAATTCAAAGAAATCGCTCATTTTAGCTCACTTCTTTTCAGAGCGAAGTTTGATGTTGGGGCGGATGATGTTGCTTTTAGAAGAAAAGTTGCGTGGGCCTATGTTGAAGGGCTTTGCTGGGTGTTGAAGTACTATTATCAGGTAATTTTGTACAAGTCCATGTTTTTGTTTTCCTAAGCAACATCTTCCTCCACACAGAAATTGATGACCGAGGAGGACCATGTTAACAGTATTAAACAACTAATGTTCAGGGATGCGTTAGCTGGGATTGGTATTTTCCATACCATTACGCTCCATTCGCCAGTGATTTTGATACGGTTGCACAATTCAAGCCAGATTTTTCTCGTCCGACAAAGCCGTTCAAACCGTTGCAACAGCTGATGAGCGTGTTTCCTGCTGCCAGCAAGTTCGTGTTCAGCTCAAAAATTGTTCCTTCTAGACTGGAATGTTGATCCTCCGTTTTTAGGCAACATCTTCCTCCAGAGTGGCAGAAATTGATGACCGAGGAGGACTCGCCCATAATTGATCTTTATCCTATTGATTTTCGTATTGATTTGAATGGCAAGAAGTATGCATGGCAAGGTGTTGCACTTTTACCTTTTGTCGACGAGGATCGTTTGCTGAAAGCACTTGAATCGGTTTGTTTCTTCTTCGGTCGTTGTCAATACTTTGTGTTGTTCATAGTTATCCGCCGACGAATTTCGCTGCCCTTGCTAGCAGTGCTAAACTATTCCCTTATAAATAAACGCAGTTGGGCATTCCACTTTCGCCATTCTGATCGGTACAGAGTCCAAAAAGTCTCATTCATAGGTCGAGGATACGCTGACCGATGAAGAGCGAGCACGAAATACCACAGGTCCCAACCGAATATTTATTGGTCGAAATCATCCGGCTTTTGACTTTTTCCAAGAACTCTATGCAAATCCTGATGGAGGTCAGATTGTTTCTGTTATACTGGCACAATAGCCTTACTGTCATGTTTGCAGAGTCAAAATCAGTAGATATCGATCCAGCGTTTACTTACGGTGTTAGTGGTAGAATAATAGCTGATGAGACAGCTGTAGCCCCTGATCAGCCATTTCCTTCACCTGTACGAGATAAGACATGTCCGGATCTGGCCGTGAGTTGCTTTTTTTGGATCAGCCATTCTTTAGACATTCTTTTTTACTCATATATGTAAGGTAAATGGAGCTATCATGGTGATATACGAGGATCCCCAATATCCCGAAGGCTTCATATTCCCTGCAAGGCGGCTGGAACACGCTAAAGAGATACCTCGCACACTTCGTGACTATAGTGACCGTCGTGTAAGTTGCGCTGTCATACATCGCCAAGATAAAAAAAAATCGTGCCTGATTGCTTCTTACAGAACGGCAACGATTATCGCCCACAAATAGGATTTACTCGCGATGTTCCCGGACGGGCAAGTTTGGATGAGTCTGCTCATCGATTTATTCAGCGAGAGGGTGGTTACGGAGGTTATGGTAAGCCTTCTACATACGCTCTTGCAATTGCTTGAAGTAGTTGTCATGGTTATTCTTTACACCTGCATATCTTACTTCACCTTATTTTAGATGACCGTGGTTACAGAGGAAGAGGAAACTCATACAATGGTGGTGGAGGATACAGAGGTTTCTATCAAGAATTTGCAATCACCTTAGAACTATTGTTATTCTTCTAGGCGGTTACAATGACCAAAGTAGCTATGGAAGTCGCAATGGAGTTTCTAGCTACAATCAAAGTCCAGGCTATGGTGGTGGTGGTGGTGGTGGAAGAGGCTATGACCGAGGAGGTTACAGTAGTAGCGACCGCGGTTATCCATCTAATAGGAGAGGGTACCCTAATAGTGGATATGACAATCAAGGTTCGAGAGGAGGTTATGTGCCAAGAGGTCGCGGAGCTTACAATGCACGCGGTAGTTATCGAGAATGGCGCTAGTCAGCTGCAGTATGTTATTCTAGATAAGGATTGTATCTCTGTACATACATGTTTCTGGAGCATTTGTAATCTAAGCGGATTGTACATCATGGATCTATGTAACTTCGTAAAGTGATTGTTGTGATTGTTGTAGAAGCAACTCTAATTGTTGTTGGTCTTTTCATTGTTATTTTGTATGGTCTGAAACGGAAAGTAAACTATCATACAGTGCATCTGTACACCAAAATGCTGCATTTTAGCGAGGTTCATAGGTTCAATATTAGATATGAAGATACGGATACTGGAGGAAAGTTTAGTGAAGTAACCATTTTCATAATGGAGACTGATTAGCCAGAGTGTTTGGACGTAAATTCGTCATTTGTGTTATGCGCTGTTTTTGCATTGAAAATCTTTCCCTTGAAGGCTTCCGTGAATTTTTTTCCCGTAAGTAAAGGAAGCTTGTTCGGCTGAGTTTCATTTGAGCAAGCTTAGCTTCAGATGTAGAGACTAAGCAAGGTTCCTTGATTAAAGAGCAGGAATTTTCCCGATTCTCAATTGATTTACCACTCCTAAGATAGAAGAGGAACTTCATTTTAAATTTTTGCGTTACTTCAGACAGGACAGGTACATGACACTGCTGTTGGTCTTGGGCAGGTACAAAGCAAAAATCACTCTGGTTAATTTATTATGGAACGATCGTGATAGTAAAAGAAAAGAACAGAGCTCTACAATCTCAGACAATCGACGGGACCCCTCCGCCGGACAGTCCGAATCTGCCAGAGTCGCGCCGGACCCAGTTGACCAATGAGAGAGGGGCAAATGGGCGGTCCGTCGCGGTGACATCACTGGCAGGCAAGTGGGAGGCTTCTCCGGCCCTGCTGCAAAGGTCCGTCATTTCTCCGGCGCGACTCTGCCAGATTTGGTGGACTCGCGCCGGAGAAATTTGTCCGGCGCGAGTCCGCCAGATTTGGAAGAGCCGCGCCGGAGATAATGGGAGGGGTCCGGAGCAGAAATGGGAGGTATCCGGAGCAGAAAATGGGAGGTCTCCTGAGCAGAAAATAGGAGGTATCCGGAGCAGAAATGGGAGGTCTCCGCCGGAGAAATGGGAGGGCTCCGCCGGACAAATGGGAGACCCACCGCTGGGGAAACGGCGCGACCCTGCCATTTCTCCGGCGGAGGGGTCCTATCCGTTGCCTGAGATGAAATTGCCTCGATGGGAAGTGCCCACGTTCGCATTACAAGACACAACCTCTTTAAGTTGATGATGTCTCAAAAACTTCTTAACTGTCCTCAAACGAATTTTAATTCGCTCGCGACCACGCCAGTCTTTCAGTTTCTGTCATTCCGGACCAAAGCGTGTTTTATGTCATACGAATTAATGATGGCCAGTATGGTTCTGATAGGCTGTTAATAGTTCCACAATTTTTTGAAAAGACAAGCGCATAATATTGTTTATCGTTTGGTAGAATATGAGGAAAGAGAAAGGTCAACGAAATTAGGCGGGGAACTCTCGATATCTGCGATGTTGCCGAAATCTATGTACTTATTTTCGGGGACCAGTTCTCTCTTGTGAATTGTTTCCAAAATACGATACCACTCACAGACCATGCAAAATTTCCGGTTCCGCGAAATTCCGGGAATTCCGCGTAATTCCCGGAAATTTTGCATGTTCTGTGAGGTATTGTAGCTGTTACGGTATACTTCCGGGACCAGCCCAGTTTACGCGCACAACTCTCAAGGACTGATTTCAAAAATCATAACTTGCGGATAACGTAGAGGAATCTGCGAATTGCGTTCAGGAATGAAAGCCTGAATGTTATTGTTTGACACCAAAGCTCTCTGATACAGAAACTTGCAATGTTTTTTTTTCGGGGGTTGGAACTTTCAGATTATTATCAAAAGTGGTACACTGGTATTTTTTGAGCCTGATTCTTTTAGTTTGTTGGTTTGTTTTGGCTATTGTTGTCATTATTTATTGTTTGTTAGGCTCTAATTTTTATTTTTCAGGGGAATGTCTGTATTTGACAGAAATAGTGTCGGCTAGCTACATATGTGCACTCAGATGGAAGTGAATGCAAAAATGAAGTGAAACCAGAAACAATGGTAAACTGGCACTAAGCCAGTGATAGCCTGGTCCTGTATTTGAAGTGTGGAAACAGTAGGAAATGATGCAGGAGGTGTTCGAGTTTCGCTCTTTTATTGAGATACACTACAATGAAAGCGAGTTTTCCTTTTCGTCGAACTTTGTAGAGTACTCCAGAAATCTGGGCGAGGTAATGAGACTAAAGTCTGTTCCTGAACTGCTCAAACGAGAAGAAAAACCTCAGTCAGTGTTCTAAAAAGATATGACTAGAAGGCAAGTAATGTCTATAATTTTTTTGAAATAATCTGAGGAAAAAGAAGGTGATGTTTTTTCTTTTACTTCCATTTCTTCAATTAATTCTTTTTTTCTGGAATCACTATCTGTTTCCGAGCCAAATCTACAGTACCCCGAAATGTTAGTGTGAATGGTTGTTATCTGCTTCTCAAAACGTACCTTCGTTCAATTGTGCGGTAGTGAGAGTTGGTTCGGTTGATTACGGTAGCTGCGTCGGACCTGTGACGTGGCCTGTGGAAGGCTGTGAGCACGAAAGGGAAGCACCCAAATGTATGGAGGGAGCACTTTTCAGGCGAATGAAGAAGAGTAAGTTTTTTGAGCGAGCGGGTCGAGTAGTGTTCGTGTCTCGAAAAAGGGGTGGCTGAGGGTTTTTGACCACTATCACGAGGAAAGTGAAGGAAGAATTTGAAATACGAAAAAACTTTGGTCTTCTTCTTTACACGTTTTTTTTGAGATTAAGTTGAAACTGGCAGGAAAGAAATTTTTTCCAGGAATGATTTTTGTTGGTTTGAAAGTTTCGTTGTATCAATTTTAAGATTCGTATTATTCAATTCGTAATAGTGGAATTCGTAATACTTGCAATAGCACTAGTATTGTAAGAAAGAGTAGATCATGTGCTTCCAAATGAAATCTTGTTTAATTTTCAATAAGCTCTGATTGCAGAGGTAGTGGAGAAAGGAAATCACATAAGAAATGGATCTAAGCATCCTCAACGATTCTAAGTAAGAGTAAACGTGGTATAAAATCAGAGAGTAATTTCTGTTTTACTGAGCAAAATTTGTGCTGATAGAGCTCTTCTATGAAAAGTTATGATGTGCTGGAGAGTATCGGAAAACACATTTTCTCATTTGTCGCAATTTTCGCGAAGATCACAACGTTTCAAAGAAGAGCTCATCATCACAAATTCGCTCAGCTAAAAGAGGGGGTCAGAAAAACTATGTTCATGCCTGTCTCAGATTTTATTGCACAGTTTGAATTTTTGACTCGCCTGCTTAGAACATCCATCTTGTGGTTTCGTTCTCCATTCTTCGCGATAAGAGCTCAGTAAAAAGTGAACAAGGTGTCATAAAATGTACGGAATTCATTCACTCTTTCTAGACTAAGGTCAAGCAAGTTTATAATGGGAGGGGATTTGAATTTTTGGATCTGTTGCGACAGAACTTCGGGACCAACCCAATATGCTATCTGTAATCTTGAGAGGCTGCTTGCTAGAATTTTTCGTTCCCAGCTGCTGTTCGGGTCCACTTTACAATCTGTAGTGATGCCGAAAAAGCAATTTGTCAGGATTAGGTTAAAGGTGGAGCCGAAAGGTGCCAGTTGCAGCCATTTGTCAAGCTTAGCGGGGGCTCCCGCCTGCGCGAGTCTGGCACAATCAGCTACAGTCTCTTCGAGGCTGTTGCTTCTAGGTTTCTTTGCTTTGTCTATGTAATCATCGACCAGAATTTTTTAATTTTATTTTATTTTAACTTTCAGAAAAATGGTGTTTTTGTGTCAACAGCCAGGTTTGGATCGATCTACTCTCATGGAGCAAGCGGAGTTATTGCAGGTATATGATTGCAATCTAAGATTTCAAAAAAATTGCATCGAATTGTTTTAAACAGGAGCGAAACGAGCTGATTGAAGACGTTCGTTTCGTACGCCGGCTTCTGTTCGAAGAGCTCTGGGAACCACTGACCGCAAGTGAAGAGGAAATGAAGGGAGAAGAAAAAGTACTATCCTATTTGGTTCGCGGCGAAGTCCGCAAAACCTGTTTCAAAATTGAAGATGACCAATCGATGTCCCTCAAAGTTATTCTCTTTGGGTGCCAAGGAAGCGAACCCGCAGTTAGAGAATGTAAGATTGTGACCTATAGTGAACATAAATAGTTGTTCTATAATCATATTCAGGCACTATGCACACAGGTTGCGGTTCTGTCGGTTCTCCACTCCTGAATAAACCGGGAAACCGCTGGAAAGGCGACCGAAGATGCGTCTGCCTCCACTTCGGAGACTTGGTCATCGAGAAAATCGGAGAGAGCACCGCTTTGCAAGCCTCCGTACGCGACGCTCTTCCCCGGAAGCACGACCTCAGTAAAATTCGTAAACCTGGACGACGAAGAACTACGACTGCAGCTTGAGCACCTCGGTGGAAGAGCATAGATTCAAGTGTTTATATGTCCTCTATAGCTTGTTGTACAATAAAAGTTTTATTCGAGATGCTGCTCTATATATTTCGGTATTGCTGAGCTTGACCAAGATTGGTATTACATTTTTTTTGGCTTCGACGTTTCGGCGATTTACCCCTTTTCGTAGCCTAAAAAGACGAACGTATAGGTGCCTCTCCATTCAGACTCAAGTGTCAGAAACAAACTTTCGTCTCTTATATCGTTTGAGACTAACTATATAGGAGGAATGAAGATGAACTTTATCATCATTGATCGCTGAGGGAAAAATCTTAAAGTCTGAAAGAATTTCTAACTCAACCAAACGCAAACCGTTCAGCTGTATTTGATACTAGCTGATAGCCCCGGCCTCATCCGAGGCTCCAAATTAGTTTAGCTAACAAAACGTATGAACTTACAATTTTAAACTTCTTCAAACATGCGCAAAAAGCGCTTTGAGACGACTTGCCGCATCCTCCCGACTTTGAGATAGAAATGGACTCTACCGCCCCTGCTTACATGTTTATGGAAAAATGATCGGTTGGAGTATGAAAAGTTTTCATTCTTCTGGATTTCAGTAAACAAATCAATAAATCGATAAAACGGCCCAGTGAGCCGCCACGAAAAGTAGTCCTAAACCACCGCCGGGGTCAAAAACATAGGTGTGCAAAGTTTCAGCTCAATCGGTTCAACGGCTGGCGTTTCTATAAAGCACTAACAACCTAACGAACATCCTCACAGACTTTGAGTTATATATATCAGGTTGTCCCATAAGTTCCGTCCGCTTTGGATTTCAATCGCAATAAATTATGAACTTCATGTTCCTAGATAGGTTTCAAGGTACCATTCGATAGAGCAAATCAAGCTCTACAAGGAGGCTATCTCGCTTTTGCATCAGCTCTGATCCATCTCGAGTTTCAAGGCGAAAACTAAAAAGATCCAACTGCCCGAAAAATCGAGAAAAAATCATAACTCCGTCTAAAAAAATTCTGTAAAAATTCTAACTTGCTCGCGTAAACAGTATCCATATAACACATTTATATACGCCATTGCCGTGTTTTTTCCTTGGCCAGAAATCAAGAAAATGAAGATTTTCACGCTTTTGCCAAAGTGGTGCTGTGATGTCCCTACATAGATAGTTGTATACTACTAGCCTGTAGAAGTACAAATGTAAATTTTCAGCTCTCTACAGGCACTAGCTTTCGAGAAATATGGATTTTAGCGTAAGGCATCCAACTAAGGCAAGCTGTATTCGATATTTCTCGAGAACCAAAGCTTGTAGAGAGCTGAAAATTTATGTTTGCACTTTTACAGGCTAGTAGTATACAACTATCTATGTAGGGACATCACAGCACCACTTTGGCAAAAGCGTGAAAATCTTCATTTTCTTGATTTCTAGCCAAGGAAAAAACACCGCAATGGCGTATATAAATGTGTTATATGGATACTGTTTACGCGAGCAAGTTAGAATTTTTACAGAATTTTTTTGAACGGAGTTATGATTTTTTCTCGATTTTTCGGGCAGTTGGATCTTTTTAGTTTTCGCCTTGAAACTCGAGATGGATCAGAGCTGATGCAAAAGCGAGATAGCCTCCTTGTAGAGCTTGATTTGCTCTATCTAACGGTACCTTGGAACCTATCTAGGATCAAGAAGTTCATGATTTATTGCGGTTGAAATTTAAAACGGACGGAACTTATGGGACAACCTGATATATATATATATATTATATATTATATATATATAGATTTAGAGAAATTTCATTTATGAACATATACTTGATCATTTTCAATAACATTCGCAAACTTCCGATTTTTTTCGGCTCCAATGGAATTGTTTTAAACTTCTCCTCGAAGGGGACATATTGCTGGCATTCGTACAATTTGTTCTTCTTGATAGCGCTTGCTGTGCATTTAGTTGTATGCTAGATAGTGATAGCGCTTCTAAAAAGCTTTACTTGACACTGTAGCTACTCATTCTTCTCCTCTTTCGAAAAAAATAAACGTTGATGAAGTGAATGTGTTAGAATGAAACAGAATAATGAAACCCTACAACTCTTGCATTCATCCTCAAATCAAACTAAACGTTAACCAGTGCTTTTGTATCTCTTTCCAGCAGCAACGGTTTTTAGCTGTATCATCCCAGCATTGCAAAAGTAATCACGGAAATTCGAACCCAATATTTCTAGCGTTTAAATATGTAGTTGCTCACATCTGTGGCAAAGAATTACAAGTTAGATAAAAAGCGGTAAACGCTTGTTATTAATATTATGCACACCTAAGATTTGACTATGGACAATTTACGAGCTTTTGAATCCCTAGGAGTTTCCAAGACTTTGTGGAGAGAAGAGGAGCTGAACACCATTCAGAGTACTTGCTTCATTATTCTAGTCGATTTGCGAAATCTCTTTCTTTTCAACCTAGTGTACAGTAGATGATCAAATTCCAATAGGTCAACGTACATTCAATTTTGGACATGACGAGTGGAACAAGTGTTTAGAACAGTTTCATATTTATGCATTAGGTAAACACATCACATAGAACCACTTTATGTACAGTCTTGGGCATAAACAAGAAACAGTTGTAGCAATTCAATATAAGGAATGGAGGGATGTAAGTGCGTCTCACTGAGATCGTCAGGGTGTTTTGACCGTGCCATAAATCGTGTGTGCACTTATGCTACAATACCACCCGTAATTTGTGAAAAAAAATGGCGGCGGCACTTAACTTACGCGGGCGCCGCCGAAGTTAGGTGACTTTTTGCCGCGTCGCGCGGCAAAAGTCGGCGGAAAAGCGGCCAAAGTCACCTAACTTTGTCGCGCAACGCCTAACTTTTTATAAAAAAAGACCTTATCTTGATTCAAAATTCATGAATTCTATATATAAGAGTACCATTCAACTCAGCTCGGCGAGGCGCATCTTCCAATATACGGATGTGCCTAGTTGTGGGATATAAGTTTCTTTCCTGGAATTTAAATGTAAATGGACCATTCAGTGTGCTTATTCCAGAGGCTACGTACACATTCTATTGAGCACAGCAGAAATAGGGCAGGTATAGTTTAAGAGCTCATTCTGCATGGATATATGTGAAAACTGGGCAGCTCATTCTGCATGGATATGTGTGAAAGTGGGCTTTTCTCGGCGAAGTATGACGGGTCCCAAAATGCAGGAAGACAAAGGGAAATGGTTGGAAATCGCATGAGAAGCACATATCGCGGAATGCCGCGCGTGCTGTGCAATGTACAATACCACTCACAGAACGGGAATTGCGCGAAATTCCAGAAGTTTCGCGATTCCGGATTATCGCAAATTATGCAGCGCCATAACTTCCTTCGGAATTAATATATTCTAAATTCGAAAGCAGCACTGTGTTCATCTCGTGAAGGCGAATCTTTCTACGTACATCATGTCATCAATATCTTGTTTTCAGTTTTCTCAAATTGTTCTGAGGAGGTCCCTTTGCAAGTATGTAACGCAGCGCCTATCCAACTTGAAAGCTTCCAGTAAGCACCATTCGATAGTGCTCTTCTTGTGCATTATAGTGCGCTAGTAAGCTGCCGCAGACTTCTTTTCAAAAGAGAAAAAAGCGTTGGTAAATTCTGGAAAAATCACTCGTTTCCAGATTCTACTTGCCGTAACTTTCTTTGGAGTGGATATTTTCTGAATCCGAAAAATGCATTGTGCTCAGCTCATCAAGGCAAATCTTTCGGTATGCAGAATGTCCTTGATATCTCGATTTCAGTATTCTCAAAACTTTCTGCGGACGTCTCTTCGCAAAGGTGTGAAGCAGCGCGTATTGCCCCCAGTACATTCAGAAAGAAATTTTCAATAGTACTTCTTTTGTAGATTATGGAGCGCTAGAAAGTAGCCGCACACTCCTTTTCAAAGGAGTTAGAAGGGCTGGTGAATTCTGGAAAAATCATGTCCTTCTAAATTTTTCTCAACGTAACTCTAAAATATGAAGCTCTCTTGCTAAGCAGATGTGATTTTTCGTAACCAGCAGGTCGGATAACCACTATGAGCAAGTTTTCCGAGATTTTCGGGTCATTTCATTTTTTCTCGTTTTACGCTCTGGAAGCTCGCCGATGGATTTTGGTCAAAATGTTGATGCTCCTGGATTGTAAGGAAAACTTCGCTTATAGAGGTTTTCAGTACTCTGCGTTGATACCACTGCTTTTAGCAAGAGAGCTTCATATTTTAGAGTTACGTTGAGAAAAATTTAGAAGGACATGATTTTTCCAGAATTCACCAGCCCTTCTAACTCCTTTGAAAAGGAGTGTGCGGCTACTTTCTAGCGCTCCATAATCTACAAAAGAAGTACTATTGAAAATTTCTTTCTGAATGTACTGGGGGCAATACGCGCTGCTTCACACCTTTGCGAAGAGACGTCCGCAGAAAGTTTTGAGAATACTGAAATCGAGATATCAAGGACATTCTGCATACCGAAAGATTTGCCTTGATGAGCTGAGCACAATGCATTTTTCGGATTCAGAAAATATCCACTCCAAAGAAAGTTACGGCAAGTAGAATCTGGAAACGAGTGATTTTTCCAGAATTTACCAACGCTTTTTTCTCTTTTGAAAAGAAGTCTGCGGCAGCTTACTAGCGCACTATAATGCACAAGAAGAGCACTATCGAATGGTGCTTACTGGAAGCTTTCAAGTTGGATAGGCGCTGCGTTACATACTTGCAAAGGGACCTCCTCAGAACAATTTGAGAAAACTGAAAACAAGATATTGATGACATGATGTACGTAGAAAGATTCGCCTTCACGAGATGAACACAGTGCTGCTTTCGAATTTAGAATATATTAATTCCGAAGGAAGTTATGGCGCTGCATAATTTGCGATAATCCGGAATCGCGAAACTTCTGGAATTTCGCGCAATTCCCGTTCTGTGAGTGGTATTGTACATTGCACAGCACGCGCGGCATTCCGCGATATGTGCTTCTCATGCGATTTCCAACCATTTCCCTTTGTCTTCCTGCATTTTGGGACCCGTCATACTTCGCCGAGAAAAGCCCACTTTCACACATATCCATGCAGAATGAGCTGCCCAGTTTCACATATATCCATGCAGAATGAGCTCTTAAACTATACCTGCCCTATTTCTGCTGTGCTCAATAGAATGTGTACGTAGCCTCTGGAATAAGCACACTGAATGGTCCATTTACATTTAAATTCCAGGAAAGAAACTTATATCCCACAACTAGGCACATCCGTATATTGGAAGATGCGCCTCGCCGAGCTGAGTTGAATGGTACTCTTATATATAGAATTCATGAATTTTGAATCAAGATAAGGTCTTTTTTTATAAAAAGTTAGGCGTTGCGCGACAAAGTTAGGTGACTTTGGCCGCTTTTCCGCCGACTTTTGCCGCGCGACGCGGCAAAAGTCACCTAACTTCGGCGGCGCCGCGTAAGTTAAGTGCCCGCCGCCATTTTTTTTTCACAAATTACGGGTGGTATTGTAGCATAAGTGCACACACGATTTATGGCACGGTCAAAACACCCTGACGATCTCAGTGAGACGCACTTACATCCCTCCATTCCTTATATTGAATTGCTACAACTGTTTCTTGTTTATGCCCAAGACTGTACATAAAGTGGTTCTATGTGATGTGTTTACCTAATGCATAAATATGAAACTGTTCTAAACACTTGTTCCACTCGTCATGTCCAAAATTGAATGTACGTTGACCTATTGGAATTTGATCATCTACTGTACACTAGGTTGAAAAGAAAGAGATTTCGCAAATCGACTAGAATAATGAAGCAAGTACTCTGAATGGTGTTCAGCTCCTCTTCTCTCCACAAAGTCTTGGAAACTCCTAGGGATTCAAAAGCTCGTAAATTGTCCATAGTCAAATCTTAGGTGTGCATAATATTAATAACAAGCGTTTACCGCTTTTTATCTAACTTGTAATTCTTTGCCACAGATGTGAGCAACTACATATTTAAACGCTAGAAATATTGGGTTCGAATTTCCGTGATTACTTTTGCAATGCTGGGATGATACAGCTAAAAACCGTTGCTGCTGGAAAGAGATACAAAAGCACTGGTTAACGTTTAGTTTGATTTGAGGATGAATGCAAGAGTTGTAGGGTTTCATTATTCTGTTTCATTCTAACACATTCACTTCATCAACGTTTATTTTTTTCGAAAGAGGAGAAGAATGAGTAGCTACAGTGTCAAGTAAAGCTTTTTAGAAGCGCTATCACTATCTAGCATACAACTAAATGCACAGCAAGCGCTATCAAGAAGAACAAATTGTACGAATGCCAGCAATATGTCCCCTTCGAGGAGAAGTTTAAAACAATTCCATTGGAGCCGAAAAAAATCGGAAGTTTGCGAATGTTATTGAAAATGATCAAGTATATGTTCATAAATGAAATTTCTCTAAATCTATATATATATAATATATAATATATATATATATATCAGGTTGTCCCATAAGTTCCGTCCGTTTTAAATTTCAACCGCAATAAATCATGAACTTCTTGATCCTAGATAGGTTCCAAGGTACCGTTAGATAGAGCAAATCAAGCTCTACAAGGAGGCTATCTCGCTTTTGCATCAGCTCTGATCCATCTCGAGTTTCAAGGCGAAAACTAAAAAGATCCAACTGCCCGAAAAATCGAGAAAAAATCATAACTCCGTTCAAAAAAATTCTGTAAAAATTCTAACTTGCTCGCGTAAACAGTATCCATATAACACATTTATATACGCCATTGCGGTGTTTTTTCCTTGGCTAGAAATCAAGAAAATGAAGATTTTCACGCTTTTGCCAAAGTGGTGCTGTGATGTCCCTACATAGATAGTTGTATACTACTAGCCTGTAAAAGTGCAAACATAAATTTTCAGCTCTCTACAAGCTTTGGTTCTCGAGAAATATCGAATACAGCTTGCCTTAGTTGGATGCCTTACGCTAAAATCCATATTTCTCGAAAGCTAGTGCCTGTAGAGAGCTGAAAATTTACATTTGTACTTCTACAGGCTAGTAGTATACAACTATCTATGTAGGGACATCACAGCACCACTTTGGCAAAAGCGTGAAAATCTTCATTTTCTTGATTTCTGGCCAAGGAAAAAACACGGCAATGGCGTATATAAATGTGTTATATGGATACTGTTTACGCGAGCAAGTTAGAATTTTTACAGAATTTTTTTAGACGGAGTTATGATTTTTTCTCGATTTTTCGGGCAGTTGGATCTTTTTAGTTTTCGCCTTGAAACTCGAGATGGATCAGAGCTGATGCAAAAGCGAGATAGCCTCCTTGTAGAGCTTGATTTGCTCTATCGAATGGTACCTTGAAACCTATCTAGGAACATGAAGTTCATAATTTATTGCGATTGAAATCCAAAGCGGACGGAACTTATGGGACAACCTGATATATATAACTCAAAGTCTGTGAGGATGTTCGTTAGGTTGTTAGTGCTTTATAGAAACGCCAGCCGTTGAACCGATTGAGCTGAAACTTTGCACACCTATGTTTTTGACCCCGGCGGTGGTTTAGGACTACTTTTCGTGGCGGCTCACTGGGCCGTTTTATCGATTTATTGATTTGTTTACTGAAATCCAGAAGAATGAAAACTTTTCATACTCCAACCGATCATTTTTCCATAAACATGTAAGCAGGGGCGGTAGAGTCCATTTCTATCTCAAAGTCGGGAGGATGCGGCAAGTCGTCTCAAAGCGCTTTTTGCGCATGTTTGAAGAAGTTTAAAATTGTAAGTTCATACGTTTTGTTAGCTAAACTAATTTGGAGCCTCGGATGAGGCCGGGGCTATCAGCTAGTATCAAATACAGCTGAACGGTTTGCGTTTGGTTGAGTTAGAAATTCTTTCAGACTTTAAGATTTTTCCCTCAGCGATCAATGATGATAAAGTTCATCTTCATTCCTCCTATATAGTTAGTCTCAAACGATATAAGAGACGAAAGTTTGTTTCTGACACTTGAGTCTGAATGGAGAGGCACCTATACGTTCGTCTTTTTAGGCTACGAAAAGGGGTAAATCGCCGAAACGTCGAAGCCAAAAAAAATGTAATACCAATCTTGGTCAAGCTCAGCAATACCGAAATATATAGAGCAGCATCTCGAATAAAACTTTTATTGTACAACAAGCTATAGAGGACATATAAACACTTGAATCTATGCTCTTCCACCGAGGTGCTCAAGCTGCAGTCGTAGTTCTTCGTCGTCCAGGTTTACGAATTTTACTGAGGTCGTGCTTCCGGGGAAGAGCGTCGCGTACGGAGGCTTGCAAAGCGGTGCTCTCTCCGATTTTCTCGATGACCAAGTCTCCGAAGTGGAGGCAGACGCATCTTCGGTCGCCTTTCCAGCGGTTTCCCGGTTTATTCAGGAGTGGAGAACCGACAGAACCGCAACCTGTGTGCATAGTGCCTGAATATGATTATAGAACAACTATTTATGTTCACTATAGGTCACAATCTTACATTCTCTAACTGCGGGTTCGCTTCCTTGGCACCCAAAGAGAATAACTTTGAGGGACATCGATTGGTCATCTTCAATTTTGAAACAGGTTTTGCGGACTTCGCCGCGAACCAAATAGGATAGTACTTTTTCTTCTCCCTTCATTTCCTCTTCACTTGCGGTCAGTGGTTCCCAGAGCTCTTCGAACAGAAGCCGGCGTACGAAACGAACGTCTTCAATCAGCTCGTTTCGCTCCTGTTTAAAACAATTCGATGCAATTTTTTTGAAATCTTAGATTGCAATCATATACCTGCAATAACTCCGCTTGCTCCATGAGAGTAGATCGATCCAAACCTGGCTGTTGACACAAAAACACCATTTTTCTGAAAGTTAAAATAAAATAAAATTAAAAAATTCTGGTCGATGATTACATAGACAAAGCAAAGAAACCTAGAAGCAACAGCCTCGAAGAGACTGTAGCTGATTGTGCCAGACTCGCGCAGGCGGGAGCCCCCGCTAAGCTTGACAAATGGCTGCAACTGGCACCTTTCGGCTCCACCTTTAACCTAATCCTGACAAATTGCTTTTTCGGCATCACTACAGATTGTAAAGTGGACCCGAACAGCAGCTGGGAACGAAAAATTCTAGCAAGCAGCCTCTCAAGATTACAGATAGCATATTGGGTTGGTCCCGAAGTTCTGTCGCAACAGATCCAAAAATTCAAATCCCCTCCCATTATAAACTTGCTTGACCTTAGTCTAGAAAGAGTGAATGAATTCCGTACATTTTATGACACCTTGTTCACTTTTTACTGAGCTCTTATCGCGAAGAATGGAGAACGAAACCACAAGATGGATGTTCTAAGCAGGCGAGTCAAAAATTCAAACTGTGCAATAAAATCTGAGACAGGCATGAACATAGTTTTTCTGACCCCCTCTTTTAGCTGAGCGAATTTGTGATGATGAGCTCTTCTTTGAAACGTTGTGATCTTCGCGAAAATTGCGACAAATGAGAAAATGTGTTTTCCGATACTCTCCAGCACATCATAACTTTTCATAGAAGAGCTCTATCAGCACAAATTTTGCTCAGTAAAACAGAAATTACTCTCTGATTTTATACCACGTTTACTCTTACTTAGAATCGTTGAGGATGCTTAGATCCATTTCTTATGTGATTTCCTTTCTCCACTACCTCTGCAATCAGAGCTTATTGAAAATTAAACAAGATTTCATTTGGAAGCACATGATCTACTCTTTCTTACAATACTAGTGCTATTGCAAGTATTACGAATTCCACTATTACGAATTGAATAATACGAATCTTAAAATTGATACAACGAAACTTTCAAACCAACAAAAATCATTCCTGGAAAAAATTTCTTTCCTGCCAGTTTCAACTTAATCTCAAAAAAAACGTGTAAAGAAGAAGACCAAAGTTTTTTCGTATTTCAAATTCTTCCTTCACTTTCCTCGTGATAGTGGTCAAAAACCCTCAGCCACCCCTTTTTCGAGACACGAACACTACTCGACCCGCTCGCTCAAAAAACTTACTCTTCTTCATTCGCCTGAAAAGTGCTCCCTCCATA